>JARHVA010004015.1:315000-515000 GCA_037957365.1 Torreya grandis | reverse complement strand
CTTCGAGAGGAATTACAATAGTTTGAGAAAAGAGAAGAAAATAGGTGTCACATAGAATCATGTGAAGATAAATGTGTGATCATAAATGATATCCAATAATCTTATTTAAACATGAAGTTTAATCTAATTTGGAACAAAGACCAAGAAAAGAAATATGGAAAAAAATGATCCACTATACCTATAAAACACATAAATTAACACCAATATTCATGTTAAGTAAACAAGATGCCATAAAATATAACCTACATACAATTAATGTAATAAAATTAGATATAATAAAATATGTAAGGATAAAAAATATAAATTTCATAATAAAGTGTTGAATCTTGTATGAAAAATAAGTTAGTCAAAAATGAAACAAGCTCTAACAAAGGCATGTTGTCTTGAGAAATTACCAAAAAAGTAAGCAAAAAAGTAAGAAAAAAAATTAAATTGAAAATATTAAAATTATTAAAATTGAGACAAAAATTATGATTCACCTTTCACAAAATATGTCCTATGTGAGTTAATTGAGAAATTATAAAAAAAGACACATCATTGTCTCAAGAAGATATCATAACTTTAGGGATCCAAATTTGTTTGACCTTAGAGTGAGGTAATTTAATTTTTTTCCAAAAATGAAAAATGTCATGAATATTTTTACCATAATATTTAAATATATGTAATCTATAACCTTTATAAATATTATGCCCATGTTTACTGCAATGATCAAAATGTTTACCACTTTTAATAAAAGTATGAACACAAGAAATATTATAACAAAAAATTATTATGAAATTTAAAAAAATTATATGAAATGTCCTTAGATGATGGTGACAATAGGAATTCACATTTTCATTTTAAAAAAAAACAAATCCCTATAAAATTTCTAGTAGTTTAAAATGAAACAGGCTTGACAATGTCATTTTTATGTTTTACAAGACCAACTCCATTATAATACTCACCAAGTGCATAATTTTCAAGTTGTGGTTAGGAAAATGATTATTCACAATAATAAAATATTTAGGAAACAAATTTTAGATCATCATTAGAGGTGCAAAAGAAGTAATATCTTCATTAAGAGTGTCAACAAGGTTTTGTATATTCACAAATTTCTCATTAAATGATGTTTGTAATATATTAATAGTCATTTTATGAAATTCAATTTGACACTTAAGATCATAAATTTTATTATATTTGAAATAAATTTATTGCATATTATTTTTAAAATCTAAGAAAAATTCTAGTTTAAAATTTATAAATTAGTAATAATGACAAGGAATAAAATTGAATAAATAAGTTTCAACTTGAAAAATAGTCATATAGAGATATAATTTCTATCAAAATCTTTGACTTATGCAAAATAAGCATAATGTTTATATTAAAATCTAAAAAATAATTAAATATAAATAATCAAAATGTCAAATTTTTTATTTTAAAAGAAAAAGATTGTTGAATAATGAAAGAATAAATAACAAGAAGTATCATACAATTTTTAGAATTTTTCTATCCTAAAGGGGTAATGGGAATTGACTCCCACTCCATTTTCCACCCCAAGTTTTTTTTGAATTTTTGTGTGAATTTGATATTTGATCTAAGTAAAATTTTTAGGGTTTAATGATTTATTAACCTTGATTACCTTTGTTTCATTAGGTGATAGCTTTGGATTATAAATTTTTATTGGGAAGTAGACTTCAATGCAAGATGTGGTTAATAGACTGTGGGCTCAATTTTCTCCCCCACTAACTTAAATTTGGTGTCACAACCCCTTCTAATATATGGCCATGGTTGTGATGTACACTTATAAGTCATTTTTCCTACCAATATAGGGGTTAGATATTTATACAATAGGATCTTCTTAGTAGATCTTGAGTTGAATGGATATGGATCTCCTCATCTAGATCTTTGCTAGTCTCTTTAAAGTCTTTTGTCTTATGGTTTATTATCCTATTTGGTGGTTATATCATTTTATTTATTTTTTCATCATTAATGTATTTTATTTACATGTATCTGGGTATGGGGATTTATCTCTTTTGCATATTATATATTCTATTCCTTAGAGTTAAGGATGGGCAATGGTTTCTTGGATATTTGGGGCGCAAGGGCATTTATGGTGGTGCCTCTTATTCAGTAAATTATTTTAAAGACCCACTTTGAGTTAAATTGGTATGATTTATAAATTTATTGGTGGTTTATACTCTCATTAGTGGATTAGAGAGTGGCTAAGGTGGTCTTATGTGGATCTCTTAGTAAACTAAGTATTATCTTATGGGGGGCTAGTCTCAAGTTGTTCAAGACTAGATCAGGCTAATTTTAGGTCATTATTTTAATGATGCTTGACAAAACTTCAATTTTTAGGCTTAAATTATTATTTGATTGGTGCTTTGGCTATTAGTTCTAGTTGTTAGGCTAATGGTTCTAGTTTGTAGGCTATAATTTCAATGATCATATTCATAGTATGGCCTTGACTAAAGTTTTAGACCTATTTACATCCTAGGAAGGAGGTTGATAGTTTGATGTTGATTATCTAATTGAGAGTGTTTTCCTTATTTGGTACCTTTACTATCAATAAAGATGGAGAGATTTAGGGTTTTAGCACTTATCAAGACAATAATGTTTCTTTTTGTGGTTTGTCTCCTAGGATTTTATTTTATATTGTGAATCTTGAGTTATGTGGTCATTGTCTTCAATGAACTATATTCATGATGTTGGTATATTTTTAAATTTTAAATTTATATTTGAAATCTTAAAGCTCTATTGAAAAATAAAATGTAAGATGATGCTTACCTGACATTTCATTGTGTGGGTTGTATGCCATGTTTGGGATTTGGGTGTTTTGCTTTGTTAGCTTGGTTGTGTCTAGGCCCACCTAGGTTCTTATCCTTCTAGACTTGTTAGGATGGTTATGACAATTAGTGTTGTTATGTGGATATTTATGGTTTTTTGTGTTGTTTGTATGGTTAGTGATGGTTGAATGTTATTCCTAAGGATCTCTAGGTCTCCTATTTGTGTCCTAGAGTAGCTCATAACTTGATTCAAAAGGAATCTAGTTCATAGATCTAGTCTCTATAAAAGTGTTTACCCATAATAAAAAAAATTGAAAGAATAAATCACCATTAAAACATTATCAATTTATCATGTTTAAATAAAATAGGTTACAATTTTCACAATTTCTATAAAATAGTGATATGGGTCATGTTAAAATTTTAATAGTTTGTTTATAGACTATATAATAAAAAATATTTTATAGATAAACCTAGATTTCCAATAAGAAGATATGGCCTATTTTTTAAACAATTTTTTAGTTAAAAATCATAAAAAAAGTAGTTACCATTTTCATGATTTCTCCAAAACATTGATTTAGGTCATGCCTAAATTTTAATAGTTTGTTCCCTTATTACATAATAACAAACACAAAAATAATTAGAGAAACTCAAATTTATAATCAAAATATATGGCCCCTTTAAAAAATAGGTTTTTAGTTAAGAATCATCAAAAGTCTCCAAAATGAATAAATATTAGTATTTAAACAAAAAAATGTATTACTTATACATTTAACGAACCATAAAACAATATAATGCAATCAAGGAAAGAGATTTTTTTAAGAGATATAAAAAATCTAAATAAAAACATATTCTTTACTTCTTATCTATCCAAAAACCTATACATTCTTCAAGTTCAACATTAAAACATAACCTACTCTTGTACCTATTAACCATTTTCTCCCACAAGCAAAAATGGATCAACCCTCTATAGTCAAAATCTTTTATAGGTTTTTTTTTATAATGTTATATTGCATGTTGAAACTCATTTGATGTCATTCTATATGACATTATAAGTTATGGTCATGGTATAGCTTATTCTTTGTGTCTTAAGGGTTATTTTTTATCATATATGTAAGTATCATATTTTCATGGTGTTGAGCAGTTGCAAGAGCAGGTCCAAAAAAGCCTGAGGTTACACTTGGGAGATATTTCAAACTTTTTGCCAAGTTGAGCATTCAAAATTCCTTCTAAGTAATTACCCAAACAAAGCCCATAGTAAAAGTATAAGGCATATTTACCTCAGATAAATTGTTCTAATTTTTGGCTAAGTGTTATTTCTTTTGAGAATTTTGTTTCAGGTCTTTTGGGATAAGTGTCAGGAATTGTTTTAGATAATTTGTCAGAAACAATAATCTCAAATGGCATTTATTTCTGGAAATGGATCCTAAAAAAGTATCGAAAGGTATTTATTTGAGAAGTGAACCTTTGTAAAAAGTCTGAAGGGTATCCTTTTCAAGCTAAGTGTTAGATTTATTTTGGGAGAATTGTTTGAACAATTTTCCCAAAGGGCATTCTATAGGAAAGTGGTCTGATACACTTTTTATGAGGGGAAATTTTCAAGAAAAGTGTCCCAAACACTTTTCCCAAAGGTTATTTTCTTGGTAAGGTGAACCAAATAGAAAGTCTAAAGGGTACTTTATTCAAACAAATTATCTTGAAACAAAGCCCTAAAGGATCATTTTTCATGCAAAGTGTCCCCTGACAATTTTCCTAAAGGCTCATTTATTGGGAAAATGGTTTGATATAAAATATCTAAAGGGCACTTTACCAAAGTTCTAAAAGACACTTTTCAAAGGGCTATTTAAAAAGGGTTGAGGGGTATTTCTAAGGCCATAATTATTTTGGGAAAATTGTCCCTCAATAATTTCCCTAAAGGTCAACTCATTTCAGACATTTTCATCCAATACACAAAGCTTGAAGATAAGGTTCTAGGTGGAAGAAATAGTCTAGGATATCAACTGGCTCATAAGTATTTTAAGACACTTTGGGTTTACTTAAAGTATAAATTTTCCATTTTATAAGGATAGGACCAGATTTGCATAGCCCCCATGAGATGCCAAGAATGCTTGGAATAGCTTAGAAGTGTTGGGATAATTTTGATTCTTCTTTGTTTTATTTTAGACACTTGGGCCTAGTATCAAAGATTCTGAGTAGACACTTTATTGACATCATAGTTTCAACATGTGGAAAAGTTAGGGAGCTTTGGTCATATGGGTTTATTCACATTTGTGCGAAGATCATATGTGCCAAGTTATAAGTCCTCCACCAAAGTGCATCCAAAGTTACAAATGTCCAAAGTTGGCTCTTCAGTCACTTTTTACATGTTTTTCCTTGGCCATTTTCAAGAGATTCTAGTAGATGCAAGTGAGAATCTTCATAAAGCTATATCTCACACATAAATTAGTTACAAGGGAAATTGATCACATGGTTTTGTTTATATTAGTCCCTAGTTGTTACATGTTAGGTTCCAAATCTTTCATCAAAACACAAATGAAATTATATATGAGAAAATTTGGATACTTATTTAGATTTCACTAATTTTCCATACTTATCCATTTTTGAGCCAAGACATCACATAAGATCAAATGGACCAACCAAATTGCACATTTAATATCTTCACTTGAAAATCTCTCAGGACTTGAAAATTAAATGGGTTTGTTCCTTTTCGCTTTAAGAACATCTCTTGAAAGTTTGGTGACTCCATGATTATCACACTTCAAAATATAAGCCTTCAAAGTTGGTTAAAAGCATAAGATGTTCGCATGAATGTTAAAATAGATCTCAGGCAAAAATACATCTATGCTTAAATTTTATGGTTTATGGGATGTTACTTATGATCTATAGGATGAAAAATGATGGTCAGTGGGACATCAAATTTAAAGATAGAGCAAGACAAATCCTATTGAGATTAAATTTGATAGTTGCATGACCATTAATGACAGTCACATAAATAGAATTTGATGGGAATGAGGATGTCAATTTTTAGATCATGAACTAGTTGTTGGCTTTCAAACAATGGGTCCCAATAGATCAATTATTAGTGTTTGATCAAGCATTTATATCTAAAAGTGAGTGAAGGTCAAAGGGTAAATGAATCTCAAGGGTGAATGTGTGCATGATAAGTGTCTAGGATGCATTTAAATGGTAAAGGATTGATGGTTCTTGAGCATTCATACTAACTAAAATTGATAGAGAAAAATGATCAATGTGTTAATGAATTGAGTCAGATTTTGATTGCCAATTAGAATAAAGGTGATCCAAAGATATTTGATAGAGGTTGAGAAGCCATTTTTGACCAAAGGTAATAAGGTTTTATAGGGTCATTTTTGTAATTATGTTTTCCATTATTAGAAGAAGGACCTATACACAACCTATTTGGACTTAATAGGAAAACTAACAGTTTGAGATTGGTTTTCCATATATACTAGAACCATAGGCATGGAGATTAGTTCAAACATGATCTATTTGGAATAAGAGATGGAATTTTGATGGATGCCATGACGGCATACACATAGGCTCCAATGTTTTCATCTCCAGAACCAAATTCTTGAAAGGGACCTCTTCTCTCCACTGTATACATCATGACAAAATAGTTTGGAGTGGTTTAACATCATGACAAAGCCCTAATAGATTGATCTATTTGTTATAACCACATTGATGTTAGAACCTAGCTTGAAGGCCTAATTCCACAATTTTAACCATTAGGGAATATTATGACTAGGTAACCACTAGAAGTGATTGGGATCAATCAAATGGTCTGAAGGAGCATAATTTATATAAGAAATTGTAACTATGGTTCAAGCATTCAAACTAATTGATTCCCCTTGTAAGTGCTAAGGTCCATTTCTCTTACGATCTTTCTCCTATAAATATAGCTCTTGAGACATTATAAAAGTAACCACACCATATATGGTGAAGCCCTTCTAGATTTATGTTATATTCTCCTTTTTAACATTAATACAATTTTGTTTCTAAGTTTTATGAACAATTTTCTAAGTTTTCAAGTGATGTGTGGTGATGAGAAGTGATAATTAACTATCATTCCTTCCCTTATCCTTTCATGTTTGAGCCTGTCTAACAGGTCATATAAAGTGTAGTCTAGTGTGTAAATATTTCTCAAGTGTATAATTATCCTTGGAGTGTGAAATCCACCCTCTAGTTTATTTACCTTATATCACTACTCACATCTTACCTTATGTTGAAATACTCATGTTAGAATCTATTAGAGACTAGTCTATATTTTCTATTTCATTGCAATAGAAATATGATGGTCATGTGGAATAAATTCTTGGTACATCACCTTCTTTAGAGTGGGTTCAATTTATGCATTTTCTAACACTTTCCTCCCATAAATAAGTAATAGCTTAAGTGACAAATATTAAATGATATATTAAATGAGATATCCCTTTAACCTAGAGGATCATTTCTAATATAGGTACACCCACATACCTATAAATGTTCCCATGTTGCCCAAATCTAGAAGGAGCATCAACAACCTCTTCTAGGGTGCAAGATTAGGTGACAATAGTACCATGTTAGAAATAAATGATAACATCTTAAAAAATAACATTGAAACAAGTAAATTAATGCACAAAATAAAATATATTGCCTCAAAATTAATTCACACCATAATAATGTGAGATATGAAGTGATAAGTGGGGGAATATAATGAACAAAATAAAACCCCACATGCATTATGAGGGAAGGCTTACATCAAAATCATAAAAGATAAAAAAACCATGAATAGAAGAGAAGAAAGAATATAATAAGAAATAATAATTACCTTTAAGGGAGAATAAATATATCTCAATATGTCATAGTGTATAATGAGATAAGGGAGATATATTAAAATAAAGATAGATGAGCAAAAAAAATTACTAAGAACCTCCATAATAGTCTTTGTCAACCTTATTAGTGTGTTTTTCATGTCACTAATACCCATGAGGTGAAGAGTAAGTGTGTGAAAATTTAGGAATGAGTTACATGTGATATGTAACTCTAAGATTCCCTTCAAAAGGGCCAAAAGAGGTGAGGCACGTCATAAATATGGAATATGTGAATTAATAATTATAATAAGAAAACTTGTGTAAAAAATTCCTCTAGTGAACTTGTTTTAATACACATAAGTTGTAGAAATCATGTGACTAGTTTTTATTTGAGAAATTGGATCATGTGTTCATTGGGACAAGTATGTTATAATTGGACAAGAGTGAAATACGTTATTGTCTAGATAATTTAATTTTTATGTGTAAAATATTTAGGTATGAGATAGTATCACTACCTAAAACTACATATAAAAGTAAAAACATGTGTTATACAGCTCACTCAAGTACATTTGTGAAGTAAATTTTATATCAAACTAGATAAATATAAGTATTATTTATACCAAACACAAATTAACTGAAGGAAATGAACAACACATATTGTGCAGATGTCCTAATTTTTAGAAATTTTTAGAATATTCTATTTTTAATTTTAAAATACATATAACAAAAAAAAACTAACCAATGACCCTTGTAAGAGCCTCACAATCAATAGTAATTGTATCTATCATAGGAAGGATGAAATATCACAAATGGAAAGTATCATGCCACTGTGAATGAACTAGTCTCAAATCAGAATCTAAAAGGTGATTTGAATCTATAACATAAGTTCCACTATCACAATGATAATTTTTAGTATATTATGTATTTTGATTATAATTTTGAACTCTACGACTCTTTAAAAACCATCATGGAGTATCAAAAATGTATGTTAGTGTTATTTGGAACACTCTTAATGACCTATAATATTAATATAAGACATGTTGGAGTAGAGATTAACTCTATAGATTTTATGCCAAAATATTGATTGAGTGGTTTTTCAAGGATAGATATCCTTGGAAAGTTTTAAATTTATTTTTAAATTTCCTATGTGGGTTGAACCTTTTTAGGTTGCTCAAATGAGATTAACAATGTAGGAAAACTAACCTTGGGTTGGAGGGGATATTCATATGGAATACCATGAATTGTGATGACTTGATTAGATAAAAAATATTTAAAATATATATGCACTATAAAAGGTAATATATGAATATATTGAATATGAGGACATCTTAATAACATATAAAAACTCCTACATTGGGTACTATAGTAAACTTGTTTGTCATATGTGTTTGACTAACCTGTAGTGATAATGTGATCTAACCAATATAACTCTAAATATGACCATTAAATCCCTTATTGAATGTTTTAATTAGAAGTATATCTTTATCTATGTATCTAAGATGAGAGATAAGTGTGATAGGGAGCATATTCACACTTAAACCATTATAATTAGTGACACTCTATATAGGTTGATGATAAATTTAAGCTGGAACAAACAAGGAGTATAAATCACAATCACCATCGACTATCTCATGCTCTACTAATGTGATAAGTGGTCTAGATGAAACTGAAGCATGATATGTATTGATAATTACATTTAGAGGATGTTACACCTTTGTACAAGGATGATAATAAATTAATGGATGATGTGTATTATATGTAGAATGTGCTTATTATTTATTAATTATTTCTTAGGTAAAGGATCACTGAATATATTCATAATTGTACTTTCACTTGGTTATGACTTTTAACTATTAGTATATGTACCCACATAAATGATTGTTAGATTACTCCAAGATATCTAAACATCCAAGATTGAATGAAACCATAGGATTAAGTGAGATCAATGCAAATTAAGAGTGATTTTTAACTAGTCCATCAACTAAAAATAAAAAAGGAGGTACATTATATAGTGAGAGATTAGGTCACCAAAAAGGTAACAACTCAACTCTATTAGAAAAAAACATTAAGTGTATTTTCCTCTAGTGACCTTAACAACCCTAAGAAAGCTTACTAATAATTATGTAGTTAAAAATACAAGTATGAAAAAATCCTACACCAACACCCTTATAAAGTGTAACTTAGGTGGGTAGAAGAATTGGGTCCCTATAATGATGCCTGATGAGGTACCCAAGTATAATAAAACTCCCATAAATTATAGGAAAGGAGAAAACTCTTAAGAAAAAAACTCCTCACCAAAAATAAAGCAAAGTGAGAAATAGCGCATGATCTAAGGATGTTACACACATATAAATATGTGTCCATAAGTGAGATAAACATAGCATAGAGAGAATATCTAAGAAGTATCCATAAAATATGTTTAAGTTTCCTACATTAGATCTTGTAAAATGATGAATGTCATTGATGAGAAAAATGTTTCTTCCCTTTACTAAAGGAAGAATATGAATGGTGTACTATAATTATACCCATTCCATGATGGAATATGAAGGAAATAGAAGGAATAACTCTAGGTAGGGTCCTAAACAAAAGTGTGTCATAGGTTTGGAAAGATCATGCATAAGAATTGAATGTAATGCCACTAAATTGAACTATCAAAAGTAGGTGCAGTGAAGAGTGGATCACCCTAGAATAATGAATGTGTCTACCAAATGTCTAATGGATATAAAAAGGTGTGATTCCTATACAATTAAATATGCTTCTCGTGTATATTAATTGGTCCAACTATTCTATATAATTATGGTTCAATAAAATCCAAGGATAATAAGGACTATATAATGCCTTGTAACTATGAAATAGAATACCTAATGTATGATGTGTCCTATATCATTATACATATTCCTTATAATGTATAAAGTGTACCAAAGGTAGGTTAGTCAGGAAAAAAATTCTTGATATCTATAAGGTGATAAGGATATGGTCGATGTGTGTCCTAATCACTATTTTAGTTATCTTTTATAGAAAAAGAGTCATCAGTATTAGAGGTATGATCAAGATTAGAAGCATCGTCAATGACAAGTGGGTTTGATGAATAATAATTTCATGGAGAATTTTATAAAATAATATCCATGTGAAGTGGAGAGTATGGATAAATAACTATTGAAACTATAGAATATACTACATATGAAGCACATAGATCTGCAAATTGAATATCTATAGGAATATACTAGTCATTGAAGCTCTTAAATAGTGTATTCTCACTAGAAACACTATAATTATATGAAATACAACAATGTGAAGCCTCTTGAAGATAAAAATACTAAATAAATATCGAAGTATAATTTGTAATATGATAGATGAGGTTATGTAAAATCTTGTCCTGTAGTGGTGGCTTGATAGGAGGAACATTATCCACCATGGATGTGTCATAATAATAATAATTAGGAGTAGGAGGAGGGACTAAAATAGTCTCTAAATAGATAGTAGGAAGTGGAGGAGGAGGATTTAGATAAATATAAGTAGGATATCCAAAAATAGACTATATGATTCTCCAAATAGTGTTGTGACACATTGTGTGTTGTATATGGTGATGTAAATCCAATGAAATGTTAAAAAAGAAATGGCCAAAAACCTTGAAACAAGTGTTATCCCACTAAATATACTTATAATTATTAGTGTGAAAAATAATTAATCCATATATAATGGAATACTATTCTTTTTTGTGATCAAGTGTTCCCTATAAGCATGCCAAGAAGAAAGGTTGGTCTTTCTAAGAAGAACCACTAGTGTAGAAGAAAATTTACCCCATATGTGTACATTAAGTGAAGTAAACATGACTAAGATAAGACACAAAATATGTACACAACTACATATTACAAATTGAAATGACCCCTAGTTATAATAATAATGCATGATCATGAAGAGGACATTGGGCACATCTTAGTATTCATCCAAATGAGTAGTAAGTGAAGGAATCAACACAATGTAGAAAATGAGAATGTGTAGAAGAAAGAATAAATAATAATAAAAACCACACAATATCACATCATAAATATCAACAGTGACCCATCCATAATTTTTAAAATATAATCACACTCATATAGACATCTGGCATAGTTGAGAATATATCTTTAACAAATTGTGTGCATGTAGGAAAGAACTAGAGGGACCTTAGCCTTTCTCAATAATGCATAAAATAGGTAAAATTTATGAATAATAGGTATTTTTATAGGGTCCAAAAATTTAACAAATGTGTAGATCACAAAAAATAGGAACTTTTGAATAAGATGACACTAAAAAAGAGTTCCCGATCAAAAGTTATAGCCATTTTAAGATTTTAAATTGCATAAAAATGTCCACCCAACATGAATTTGAAAATGTTTAGGTTGATTAGATAACTAGTTGGGGTTAAGGTTAATCCCACTTTAATATATATAAAAATTTAATCCCCCCATGTGACCATACCATATGAATAAAGGGATAAGACCTTTATGAATAGTAGCACTCTTAACTTGATTGAATTTGATGGCCTCCTCAATGTCACAATGTGTAAAAAGGTGGTTGAAATATATAGAGTGCTCAAAAAAGGGTCAAATTATACTATGTGTACATGTAGGGGTATTGGGTTATGATGTGTGTGTACACAAGGGTGTCAGGATCTAACTTGTGTACATGTATGGGCATCAGGGTCTAACAAGTGTGCATGCAAGGGTGTTAGGGTTTGATAGTAATGTAAGTATGTCAAGAAATAATGATGTTGTAGATATGGGTATCAAGATATATAAATATTTTTGATAGGGTTTGGAATTTTATATATATTATAATGTTTTCTAAAGCCTATTTTCCTATCATAAAAATTTTGACCAAGTCTGGCAGACTACCAAAATTGCTTGCAGGAGTTAGAAAATTTATCAAAACTAGAAAACCTAAAAAAACCATAGATTTGTATGAATCCCACAAAAAATATAAAATACCCATTTAAGAACTTGAAAAATATATAAAAATCCATAAATTTATCATGATTTGAGAACCCTATTATATAAATATGTGCAAAATCATTGAAAAAGCCTTGAAATCCTCCAAAAATGGTTGCCATAAATCTAGGTCATGTTTTCAACAAATTTTAGGTTTTTGATGCCTTATGAATATGATGGTGTTATCTATTTTAAAATTTGGAACTTTAAATATAGAATTTTCATGGATTTTCACTAAATACCACCAAACCTATGAAACCACCAAAAATCAAGAAAACAAAAAAAATCTCACCAAGGATTTTAGAAATGGAAAAATGACCATTAGATCAAAGCTTTGATACCATGTCAAATTTATAAAAAATATATAAATGTTTAATATTTTACAAAAACATGGGAGTAGGTGAGAGCAATGTAATATTGGCATGTTGTGGTCATTGATTTCAAAAGGGTACATCTTGTGAAGGTTCATGGTGAGTGGTCTTTGAGGTATGAGCTTGTGTGCTTGATGTGATAAGGAAGCCATATGAGAAGATGCATTTGAAGGAAAGAAAAAACTTGAATGCAAGAGATAATTTGAATGCAAGAGAGAATTTTAAGGCAAATAATGCCTCTTCTATTAGTTGATGTTAAGGTTTAGGTTAGCTTGAAGTTATCAGTGTTATCACAAAGAGGAATGATGGTCAAGTGAGCATTGAAGCATGGTTATGAGGCTCTAGGTATGCATGAGGTCATGAAAGAATATTTATTAGAAAGAGATTATTTTATTAGTGTGAGAGTAATATCTAAAGAGTTTTATTTTTTTATATCATTGATGAAAGCATGTTTGAGTACTAATTCTTGAGTATAAGGTGTCTTGAGAAGCCTAGTCTAGACCCTATGAGAAGGTGTGTATAGTGAAGTTTAGTGAAGTAAGCACAAAATTGTGAGAGGTTGTTTATCATTAATTAATCATGTAAGTAAATTTTAGATAATTTCATAAGTGTTTCAAGGTCAGTTGTCAAGTTTTAAGTGCTTAAGAAGCCTAGTCATGGCACTAGTCATGGCATGAAGAGACCTTGTGAGAAGGTATGAGTATGGTGACTTAGTAATATGGATTCATAGAGGCATGATTTTTTGTATGAGGTTTATTTATAATGTATCTTAGGCATTGGATTACTCATTAGAGTCTCAGGATGAGCCTACAGGGGTAGGATATTCAAACTAAGTCTATACATAGACCACCTTTAGACCCTACCTAGCCTAATGAGACATCATGATCTATTATCAAGGAATGTGAAGTATGTATGATAGTTATAAAGGATGATATAGGCTTCTTTAGTATGTGAGTGAGATGGAGAGTGCATGGAAAGAGGCATGAAGGTTAGTTTTAAGACTTAATGTGGTTTGGATGATAAAGGCTAAAGAACAAATAGAGAGAATGTGGCCTAATGAGGGGTCATGATAATATTTTAGAATGTTTGAGATTATTTAAGCATTTAAAAATATGAGGAATGTTTTTCAAGTATGTTGACCAATTTTGAGGTCATGGTTTGCAAGAAAATTCATGAAAATGTGTTTGGAAGTCTCTCAAGTGCTTATAATGAAGAGTTCTCAACTTGAGAAGGATTTTCCTAGTATCATTATCTCATAAAACCTTTACATGGGAAAATAATATATTCATGGTATGTGGGTAAGGGTCCTAGTTCAAAATTTAAGGCATTTTTTTAGATTAAAGGGATATGTTTTATGAATGATTGTTAAGAATGGAAATAGTTTTAAACCTTATTAAAACCCTAATAAAGACTTGATGTTGATGAAAATTACCCAAAATTTATTTTTATACTTATGTAATATATTTGATGTTATATCCAACTCTCCCAAGCACCTCCAAGTGTGATTGAGTTGTCAGGTGTGTGAGTAAATCCTATAATACAGTGTTAATTTCTTGGAGATTTGTTTTAGTAGTTAGAGTTAAACAAGTCAAATTATGAAAATAGATGTTGGATGAAGCTTTATACATCATTTTTATGTATATAAATGTTTATATATAGGTTCAAGGATTTAGGTTTGAAAATTTGGTGTTCTAAGTTAGCCAGTCGCTAATAGGCTTAATGGTGCAAAAAGTGAAAAACCTAGGTAGTAGTGAGAAGGTGATTAGGAATATGTTAGAATGATAATATGATAAAAAAAGAAAATAGATATGTTTTTAAATACTTTTAAGACATTTTCATGTTTGGTATAAGTTTTTGATGTCAGTGAGTATAGTGAAAAAGTTTCCCACAAGTTGACATGTCTAGTTCATATGAGACAGTGAGATATAAGATCATGAGATTGGTCTACAAAACCAAAATTTTACATTTTAATATATTATATTTATATCTAATAATGGTATAATAATATAATATGATCATTAAAATTCAACATAATTAATTTAAGATATTTATACAGGTGTTGGAGGTCTGAGTCACCATGACTTGTCTTTAAGGTAAATTTGTAGTTATGAGTGAGTGAGTTGTAGAGGTATTTTTGAGGCTCTATGCACTATGTGATGAAGTATAATTTACTTGGTGAATTTTTTTTAGGTATTTTAGGTTCTTTTTATGTGATTTATTATCATGTTTTTTTGTTATATAATGTGTTATCTTTAGTTGTTTAAGACAGGCCTTTCTATGTGTGTGAAGGCCTAATGTAAATAGTATTAATGGTGTGCTTCAAGTGGTGATTGGAGATTAAAAGTGTCATGAACATAATATGAGATTATTATGGGTCTATTTTAGTGATATATTGAGTTTTTATACTATGTGTGTATTTTTAAAGTGTTCCAAGGAGATTAAAGGGTAAATGTACTAATGAAGGCCTAATTGAATTAGGTCTCCTTAAGGCCTAAAAGAGGTTTTGGTCTTCTAAGTTGTGACTGATATATTTTAATTATTTATTAATGTATAAAATATATTATAAGACCTATTTAAAGGGTAATCCAAGTTTTCAAGTGTAAATGGCTGACCAATAGGTGTATGAGCAAGAGGCTTGTATATATACAAGACAATTTTAGGTCTATTTATAAAAGCAATGGAAATGAATAAAATAACATATTATTGAGAATAAGGAGGTGTTTTAGACAATAATTGGAGTGTATGGGATATATAATTAATATTTTATAGTGTTTCTACATATTAATATCAAGGTCATATGACCTAATCAGTCTTGAAGAGACTTAGTTGAGCGAAGAGGCCTAGAAGGTAGTTTGAGAAGAATAAGAGTGTGAAGAGTTGAAGAGGTGGTCATTATATGTTGGTTAAGAAATACAGTGTTATAAATTTTATCAAATCAATCACATGGTTTAGTTAGTGCTAATTCATCTAGGATTTTGGTGCCTCCTTGCATGTTAGTGCTTATTAAATCCTAGTTGAGTGGGTGCTTGACTAGTTGGGGTTAGTGCTCCATGTGGAGTTGGTGCTTCACTAAAGATTAATTTTTGTCTATTAAAAGAGGAATAATGGATAATTAAATCTTCATAAGATATTATTTTAATATTTTTGAATTATATATGAAATTTTTGGTTATACATATTTTTTCCTATCCTCCATGAGTTGTAAAGGGATAGAAGATGAACAATCTCCTCTCTTTGGTGCCAATATACAAGAAGAATATAAATAGTTAGTAATTGTATTGACTATAAATATGTATGTTTGTATGAATAATTATATGTATAATTTTTGAGATCAATATAAACATTCTATTTATGGTTACCTATCATATTTATTATGTTATTTCTTGTTTACATTATCATGTTTAATGTTTGATTTAATATTATCTAAAGTAATATGAATACTCTACAAACCTTAAGAAATATCTAAATTAATATTATTTATTGTCTATTACATGATAACTCATTTATGTCATGCTTATGTTAATTATGAATTATATGTACCATCTTGCATGGTATAATAAAACTTAGCTATCCTCATCCTTAGCATGTTTTATTGCATCAAGAAGCTCCACTAAAAATGGTGTAGTGAGCATGGAAACATCCCTAAAGAAAATATTCTAAGATGGTTATCAGGATAGTGAGACATTGAAACATGGTTAGACCAAAAAGTATGGCACTTCACAAAAGAAGAATCTAAAAGGATTGGTCTTATCATAAGTGAAATCATTCAAGAGCATATATATATATATATATATATATATATATATATATATACATACATATATACATATATTATATATGTGTATATATATGTACATATATGTATGTATATATATGTATGTATATATATATATATATACATATATATACATATATATATATATATATATATATATATATTTGTGTGAGCTACCTAAACTATTGAATAATTAGTTGATAAGATTGGAATACTATTACTTCAATCCTATAATGAAATAAACTATCACCTAGAGCAAAGATAAGATAGACCAGTTGTTGAAATTAGAAACTGATTAGATGAGAGTGATAGACTATTGGGTCACTACTACCATAGATAGATACATCATCAAATTTATGATGAAGGGGTATATAACTCTCAAATATGTGCATGATAATTTTGTCCAAGGAATTATAGGAAAATATTTGCAATGACTACCTCTACTATTGAATATGTTGGTTATGGATAAGGCCATGGTGCCTACTCCAACCAATATGAAGTAGTCACTTTGAGCATATGAGGATGTGTACAAATGTTGGTGAATTATAGATAGATGAGTAAGTAGATATTGAACCTAAATATAGAATGGATATGTGAGGAAATAAGAGTTATAAGAAAACTATGGATTTAGAATAGGAACTATGACAATAAAACAAATAGAATAAATAGAAGAATACCTAAGTAGCTACAAGTATAAGTAAGATTACTTGTAGAGTAAATGATGAATGAATGCACAGATGTGATGAGTGAGATTATGAGTGTAGGATGATGATGGATTTTGGTAGATAGAATGAGAGGATGAATAATGAGATGAAGATGAGATGTGTGAAGAGGAATATGAGAGTAGTTTAAGAGTAAAACAAATAGAAGATAGAAGTAGTACGCAACTAAAATAAAAGGTATTGTTAGAAGAATAATAATTACATAAATAAACATAAAGTTATCATAGGTTAATCATATGTTCAAGTAAAATAGAGGAATAATTCATTAGAAACAATTATTCATTAAAAGTGTATGCATCCCTATAGCCCAATATTTTATATCCTAGTATAATTTTTTAGTTAGGTGAGCAAGAGGATAAGAATTGGGAAAGACCATTTTTAGAGCACATGGACCATTGGGGTATGTAAATTCATAAAAAAATCCATTAATAATCCTTTGAAGGGTATAGTATTAGTTGAATTTGAATAACAAGAAGAAGAAATTATAGACAAGTAAAGTGCACATGATAATTCTTCTAGTACGTAGAGTAATATGTAGGTAGGATCACTCAGAACATAAATGTCTCTAATATCTGAAATATAGAAGACTCCATTCATACCAATAAATTTTTTGAATTATTTATGAGGATTATTAAAGTTAGCTATCTATGATGGGTCCATGGACCTTGAATAATACCTTCTAACTTGCAAAATGAAATGGCAAGTTAAGAGCATCACTGATGAAAATTTACAAAAGTGCAAATTGTAAGGACTCTAGCTAGGAAAACACTAGATTTTATAAACAAAATAAATCTCAAGTAATCAAGTTTAAAATATGTTCAAGATTGTCTCATCATATAATTTATGATTAATAAATGCACTAGCCAAACAATACAAGACCTGAAGGAGATAAGGCAAAAGTTTGGAGAGTCGATCTATGACTATGATCATAGATTTTATGATGTAATGAGTAGAATTCAATTTGATATATAAAGACAAAGCATCATAATTTGTTAAAGGAATATGAAATAGGATTTAATTTTCCATTACACAAACTCAATATGAGACAAAAATAGATGGTAGAGCTACTACACTACATGTAAAATAGATTGAGGATTATGGATAAGTTCTTGTTGCTAATTCTAAAATTAAAAACACACTATAAGATTTCATAAAAATAATATTTCAATACCATGAGGCAGATAATCCTAAATTAAATTTATGGTGCATAGAGTGTGGAAAAAAAGGACACCATTGAAATTATTGTCCTAAAGTCAAGATAAAATTATATGAATTCTACCAGGTAGTAGGGCATGCCATGATATAATACCATCTTTGGTAGAAATATATCAAAAATCTAGAGAATATATATTGTAATTTATGCAAGTTGACTATCCATGATGAGAAAATATATAGATTTTTTCAAGAGATTAAAGAGGGCATCTCTAAAAATGTATTTGCCATCACAGTGAAACAAATCTCCTTGATGAAGAACATAATCCCAAGAGTAGAAGTTGATAAGAGTTGTACAACCCAAATAGGTCCACATTAGATTCTAAGTTTAGCATAGTATCAACATCACAATCTGGCTGGATGGACTCCTTATCTATCCCCTTCGTATCAATATACAACACCATGGAGCTCACCCATAATGTAATAATAACAAATGAATTGGACCCCTCCACCTATGCAATAATAATTTAGAATGGGAGATAACAATTAGTAGTACTAGAATTAGAACTCTACACAAAAACAAGGAGGATATCGAGGGGGATATTAGTCTAATAGAGGAACAGGTCAAGGTGGTTATAAAGGAGGATATCAAGGTAGTTAAGGTAATAACTATCAAAGGTCTCCTCTACAATGCTATCTATGTGGGGAATATAATCATGTGCTATAAAATTGTCTATTGAATGTATAAAGATAGTCATATTACACATATTGTAGAGTCTCTACTTGGTATGACACAAAAGATTATCTTATTATCGAGAAGGAAAAAAAGGACAAAGACATCTAAAATGTAAATATGGTAAGTACAAATCCTAAAGAAAATGCATTTTTGAATGCTATGACATGGAAATAACATTCATAAAAAGGGATACCACCATTGGATATGCCTTAGGATCAGGGCATTAGAAAAGTTAAATAAGATAAATATCTAGATATATCTAAAAAAAATCTCATGCACAAAACTATATAGTTGTTAAAGAACATTCAACATCAGGATACTACTAATGGAAATGCTACAATAATTAATGCAAAAATGTATGGCCAGATTGTGTACATTATATGACAAGATAGAGTTGCGACTAAATTCATAAACCTCCTAAAATTTTTGAGTGCTCTAAGTAATGAAGATATATCATAGAACATCATGAATCTACTACATAATCTTTTGGAATGTGTGTAACGTGGCCAACAAGAGATGAAAAAATTGATCTAGTATGTTAAAACCAATAAACCTTGGGATGTTGATTCATGGATTGATATTGAGGTTATTAGTTATGAGATCCTAAATGTTGTCTTTGATTTTAGTAACATAGTTAATATGACTCCTAGATCTACATGGGAAGCTATTAGATGACCATCTTTTAGTTATAGCCTAGTAACTCTGAGCTTAGCTGATTATAGAAAAGTTGAGCCTATTGGTAGATTGGAAGACATTGAGATCAAAGTCATAGACCTATCTCTATGAGGTGACTTTGAGGTCATAGACATGAAGACTATAGTAACTCACTACCCTGTACTAATAAGAAAAAATGGGTGTATAATAGACAAATGATTATCAATACAGTGCATAACTAGCTTGAGGCATATCAAGGTGATAAAGTTGTTATCATTCCTCTCAACAGAGTGCACAAACCTTACATAATTCTAGTTAAACTATACTCCCCCTATGTTTTTAAAGAAACTAATTGGATGAAGGTCAATAATAAGGAGAATCTAAAAACTCTACATGTAACTAAATATAACTTCTTGTACCAGTATGCCAAACCATAGGTATAATCACTACTCACTCAGTAACTCAAGACATCAAAATAGTGGAGGCCTAAACTAGTAGCTACATAACTGGTGTTAGATCAATTTGTCATTAAATAACATGCTTTTATGTTTATAAAATATTTGAGTTGATCAAAAGTTGATTTCCTATATCAAGCTGATGATCACACATAAGACTATATAAAGATGATAATGGAAGGCACTTTACCATGGGAAACAACTTCATCTATCAGTGGTTACTTAGATACCCACCTCCTTAACTAGGCCCAAGGTGATCATGAACTCCAATCGATGTGAATGGTCTTTGTGAATGATCAATAAATGCCTATGTACTATGTAATGGAGGACATCAATTATTTCATTCTACATTTGTAAGTCTATATTTTGACCATCAATCAGTGAGTTAGTACTTTAAATTATGCTCTAAATGGAGTTGTTATGACATGGTTAGAAACTCATTGCAATGACCAACTTGAATGGGATGATGCTTGTGAGCTCATGATCAAAAAATTCCAACTACCATAGTTCATCCACACTAATTGGCCATTCTTTCAAGAAGGTGAGCAATTTTAAATTCATGTACATAAGTGTGTTGAAGTCTAGAATGAAGAATGTGTCACACCAAAATATTGGGTTTACATCTTCTACTATACACTTTCTCTAATAACATCATCATGGTACATGCACCAAGAATGTAGAGTGATTTTTTATAGACCTTTATGTTTGAATATGAAAATATGTTGGTCCAAAATGCACTATAGAAACTCAAGTAATTTTTATACCATTGGTGTGCAGAAGACTTGAGCACTACAAAAAAATATAGTACATAGAAAAATGTAGCCTCTAATATTAATGAGGTATTACAAAGGTATAAATCTACTAAGAATGAAAAATAAGATTTGACACAACCATATCACTACATACAAGATGAGGCACAAGATAGTGAAGATTCAAAATCCAATGGTGACCTAGATTTGAATGATTTATTTGAGCCTTAATGACTTGTAGAACCACTCAAGGACATTGATGCAACACTAACTAAGGAAGATAAGTTGTGTAGCATCTAAATTCTTAAACAAGATGGGTAAAGGAGTATACAAGACTTTGTCGATGATGAAAAATTTAATATTTATTAACAACCTATCAAGAAACATGTTGCTAAAATTAGAATTAAGGCTCTAATACTGTCAAGCATAGGTGATTATTAGATGAAAACTAAAATTTTGGAATCTCTATAACTTATGTGGGAATACCAAGATGTCTTTCCCACCATATTATCAAAATTTTAAAGAATCAACCCATCTCTTAGAAAGAAGAACATTAAATTGAAGGAGTGTGCATGACCAATCAAGAAGTAACCATATAAGTTTAATTTGAATATGAATCTAAAAGTAAAGATAGAATTTGATAGAAGACAAGATGCAGGGATAATATATCCAGTATAAAAAGCTAATTGGGTAAGCTCCATGGTAGTTTTTCCAAAGAAAATAAGATAAATTCAAGTATGTGAAGACTACCACATTCTAAATGATGCCTGCATAAATGATCCATTTCCAATACCATTCATAGAAAAAGTTTTGGAGTCTATCATAGGACATGAAGTATATTATTTGATAAATGGTTTCAATGGATATCATTAGATCCTGATCATAGAAGAAGATTGAGATAAAATAACTTTTACAATAGATTAGGGTTATTTTGCATACAAGGTCATACCTTTTGGCCTTAATAATACACCTACGGTTTTCTCTCGCATGGTGGTTATAACATTCAAGGATTTCATTCATAATTTCCTAGAAGTTTACCTTGATGATTGGGTAGTTTTATCCCTATTTAAAGAGCATTTGTCTAAGCTATGTTTAATGTTAGAATGATGTCAACCTCTATGCATCACTTTGAATCTAAATACATGTTTATTTTTTTGCACCATTTGGAATATTTATTGGACATGTAGTATGCAACAAAGGTATTTTCATAGATTAGGCAAAAATCATAGTAATACTAAGTATCCCTCCACCTATTAGTTCCACTAAAGTGTGCTCTTTTCTCAGACATATAAGCTACCACCATAAAATTATCAAAGGATATGTAGCTATTTCATCTCCACCAGAAACTTTACTACACAAAATGCAAATTTTGTCTAGACCTCAGAATGTTAAGTAGCTTTCATTGAGTTGAAATAGTGACTAGTTACTATGCCCATACTAGTTTTTATAGATTAGAACAAGCTTTTCCACATATATGTAGATGATTTAGGCATCACAGTTGGTGATGTACTCACATAGCTTAAATATGGTACACTTTAATATAGTATCCACTTTAATATTTGGAAACTATTTGATGCAGATAAAAAATATACAGCCACTGAGTGAGAAGCATTGGCCATCATGTTCACACTTTAAAAATTCTAGTATTATATTTTCACAACACTATTTAAAGTCTTCACTAACCATCAATCCATATGATATTTGGTCAACAAATTGATGTTATGAATATGTATCTCTCTATGGTTGATGTTATTTTAAGATTTTCAATTCTATATAAATGTAAAGCCAGGAAGGGAGAATGTAGGACTAGACCACCTCAGCCACATCCCAAATGGGGAAGACTCAGAAGAATTACAGGAAGCCTCTCCTAATTCCCATATTTTTTATGTCTCTATGATTCTTGAAAACTTTAAATCCATCACCAACTTCTTTTAGAAATGAATCTTCCCTATGCACTTTTAGGAGTGGGATAAAAATTAGTTTGTGACTACAACACCACCATATACCATGATTAATGGACTTCTATATCACTTGGGAAAGGATGAAGTCCTACACATTATTGTCCTAAAACATGAATGATCTCAACTCTTGGAGGAAGATCTTCAAGGAGTCATATGATTAATTTTTTTAGGAGAGGCTATAACTAGAAAAATTCTACAAAATGGACTATGGTGCATAAATTTGTTATAGGCTGCACATAGAGTTGCATAACACTATGATGTCTACCAATGTATGGGTAAAATACTCTATAAATATGAGATGCCATTACAAACCCTATTAGTAGATCAACCTTTCAAATAATTGGGTATTTATTTTTTTGGACCAATCAACCCATGAAGGAAGCGAGGCAAAGCCAGATACATTATTACTATGATAGATTATTTTACCAAGTGGGTTGAAGCTACTACCACACCTAGCTACTGTGTGAAGGATGTAATGAAATTTTGATATGAAAATATCATTACCAAGTTTGAATTCACTATAAAGTTATTTAATGATAGAGGAATGCAATTTATAAATAACACCATCAAGGCCTTGACTAAGTATTTTTTGATCTCCCATCATAAAAGTACTACCTATCATTATGTAAGATAATGGCCAAGCTGAGGCCTCCAATAAAGTAATAGGGAAATTCTTTAAAAAATATATGATGTCAAGTGGGATTACTAGGAAGATACATTATTGTGATCTTATGGGTATATCACACACATTATAAAAGAGCTACATGATTTACACCATTCTAGTTAGTGTATAGTTTGGAATCAGTCATACTAATGGAATATCTAGTACCCAACCTACACATTGCCATAGTCATGTGACTCAAAGATCAATATTATCTTATTTATTAGCTCCTAAAACTAAATTGTATGGATGAATTTATATGTAGAGTAGTGTGGATGTAGGAATTACACAAGCAAAGCTATAAATCATGACTTGATAGGAACTTGCACCAAAATGAATTTCACAAAGATCAACTAGTTTTATTATATGATAGTCATTTTAAATCATTCCTAGGTAAACTACAAATAATATGGAAAGTTACATACATTATACATCACCTAATGTAGCAAGGAACCATGGTTTTGAGGGATTTTCAGGTAGCCTTGTTACTAGTGTGGGTAGATGGTTATAGGATTAAGCCATATCACCAATAGTATATTGATATCATTTTACAAGCTACGTGGGTGATAAGTAGTACCAAGTAGATTAGGATTTCTCTTTTTTTCAAATTTTTTATGTGTGTTTAATTTTTATTTTTTTGTTTATAGATGATCTCAACAATAACAGTTGGTAAGTACAAAGGCCAAGCATCATGCATGCTAGACGTGCATAGGAGGATCCACGTGTACTACCAAAAAATTTAAAGATGAATAATTAAAAAATATTAAGTTTGGGAAAGATGCTAAAATTTCCCATAAACAAGATATCCATCAGATAAAAATAATCCATGAGAAGTAAATGCAAGAGTAAAGGGTCGATTGATGTGATCTTTAATAAATCAGTGGCTAGTCAACATTAGCTACTCATACCCTTCATATGGACACCAAAGAGCATAATGGTGTAACTACACACATGTGTTAATGACTAACCAATTTAATGGATACATTAAAATTAAATTTTCCACATCCACCATCGTATTCAAGATGACTAGATAGCTAAGCATGGCTTGAATGCAGAAGCCAAGAGGTGCCGAATCTATAAAATCTAAGTTTGAATACCAAGTTTACATTTCATCCTTAGCATATTTTCACAAGCTATAAATATAAATATTGAAACCATTTTCATTATAGAAATCATATAGAGCATTCAAATCTCCTCTCACATAGTCATGGATATCATGCAACTAATTCAACCCCTATCTGAAATATAAAAGGAAGCCATGGGTATCGACATGGTACTTTGGAAAACCAAGTATAGTGATCAAGATATATTTTAGTACCTTCAAGAATTTGAATATAATATCTTCTGACTTGATCCTATTGATGATGTATAACCACTCACCTTCATAGCTCCCCGCTAATTTTAGAACACAGATATTGAGCACTTGCTATGGATGCTAACATTTGGCAACCTAGGAGAGATAGTTCAAGTATTTATTGGGTGATACAATGAGGGAACAATATATTTGGGCCTAGATGAGACTATGGTAATCAACACACAAGCCATGGCCTGAGCTTTGGGCATGCATGTGCATGGAGATACCCTACTCCCTACAAGACCAAAATGCTTCCCATATTTAAGAAGTATGGGAACTATATGTGTAGATCAATCGAGGGATCCACATTGATGAAATTATAGACAAACCTATGTGCATTCTCATATAATACATTACCAAAATATTTTGGTAGATAACCAAGTCTGCCAAGAAAATACTTGAGGGAGTTGTGGACATCACCCATAGGATGATCCATTAGAATGAAGAGTTCAAATGACCTATGTACTTAATCTATGGGTTATTCACAAAAGTTTAGAAGTGTCACACCACTCCTAGGCATACTTTCCAATATCAATTTTTAATCCTCCTAATTTGCTTCATGTAGTAGAAATCACTAGAGGGAGAAGTGTACCTAGATATGGATTACTTATCGACATAGTAGTTCTATAACATAATATGAACATAAGAATGTGGAGACCTCACACATGAGGGTAAGTTAAAATATTGGTGGGAGGAGTCCCCGGACCTTATTGAAACACACCCTAGAGTGCCACCTAATTTCCTAGAGTACCTGAGTTAGCACGCCACAGTCACTCTACTACCCAAGGGAGTATTTAACATAATTCATGAGCTACCATAATCACCATTCAAAATGCTCCCATTTTTCATCATGATGGATATGGTATAGGATGAAGTGGCTTTACTAATAGAGCATTAGCTATGCATGTGACCCCCTTATAGTCTATACCACTAGGTGTAAACATTTTTGCTGCATAATAACTAGAGTTAGCATCAAGATCATAACAACATAATGGGAAGTATAAAACACATACTCATTTAATTTCCCCTCATCCAAAGTGAATAAAATGAAAAACTATGACCTGGAAGGATGACTCAAAGGTGCCATAGATAGATGGCTCCTACAACCTCATGGAGATGGGTACTGATGTGTAGTAAGTCTACTAGGTCATGTTGGCAGACATGACTAGAGATTACTATGAGAAAGATGAGGAGAAAGAGTTATTTTTATGCAAGGTAGTGCACACAGTAAAAATATAGAAGTAGGTTCCACCTAAGTTGTGGGTGGAACTCCCATATTTCCTACCTTATATCATTGTTGACATAATGTAGGAAGAAGTTGAGTAACTCTACTATAAAATGGACTTCTTCTATCCTTTAAATACTTTAACATTTACACCTAATGTTGTCTTTACACCCTTATTAAACATTACACTAGAATAACCTGTGCATAGGCTCAAAACATGGTGGGAGAAAAGCATCTCCCCTACCTCGAAGGAACACACATTTGGCCAACTAGCTATTTCATAAGAAACACAACCTACTCCTAAATATTTTGCACCACCACCATGATATAGACTTGTCAAAATTGATAGAAAGAAGAAAAATGTTCTAAGTTTAGAGGTGAAACTATAGGATTCCTCACCATCACTATAGGCATAAAAGGTTGAGTAAATTACATAAGAGTTTATAATAGTGTAGGAACAATTGGCCACTAGGAAGGAAACCACTCATGTAGTTGAACACCAGTTCAAAAAGGAAGAAAATAAGAAAAAGAATAAAAAAGCATAACAAAAACATGTAATGTAATAATATAAAGAAGTTGAGGCCTCATAAAAGGCCAAGGATGTAGACTTAGACATATATAAGGCCTAAGATATGGCTAGGTAGGCCCAAGAAGCAGCCACTATAGTACATCAAACATAGGAGGAGAAAGAGAAGAAGGAAAAAGAAGCAGAAAAAGAACAAGACATAAAAAATTGAGCACAATAGTAGGTAGAGGAAGTTTCCAAGAAGAAGAATGAGGAACATGATGAATCCCTATAGAAACAATAAGCATAGGCACAAGCACAAGCCCATGCCTAGGCCTAAACTCTATAGGAAGAAGAAGAAGAAGAGGAAGAAGAAGAAGAAGAAGAAGAAGTTGAAGAAGAAGAAGAAGAAGCATGAGGAGAAGGAATAGGAGAAAGAGTAGGAGAAGGAGCAGGAGGAAAAGGAGCATGAGGAGCAGGAGGAGGAAGAATAGGAGGAGTAGGAGTAGGGGGAGTAGGAGCAGGGGGAGCAGGAGCAAGAGAAGGAGGAGAAGGAGGAGTAGAAGCAAGAGGAGCAGGAGGAGTAGGAGGAGGAGGAGGAGGAGGAGGAGGAGGAACATGAGGAGGAGGAGGAGGAGGAGGAGGAAGAAGAAGAAGAAGAAGAAGAAGAAGAAGAAGAAGAAGAAGAAGAAGAAGAAGAAGAAGAAGAAGAAGAAGAAGAAGAATAAGAAGAAGAAGAAGAAGAAGAAGAAGAAGAAGAAGAAGAAGAAAGGAGAAAAATAGAAAGAAGAAAATGAGAGAAAGAAGAAAGAGGAAGCATAAGTGAAAAAGAATATTAAAGAGGAAGAGAAAAGCAAAAAAGAGGAAGGGGATAAGAAAAGAGAAGAAGAAGAAAATAAGAAGAATCAAGAAGAAGAGGAGGAGAAAAAGAAGATGGAGGAAGAAGATAGGAAGAAGAGGTAAAATGGAAGATGACTAAAGATGTTGTGCATCAAGCTAAGCTAATAGTAGAGGCCATAGTGTAGTAGCAAGTTCCACTTGCAACTTAGGTAGTATCCTAAATCCCATAACTTATATTAGGAGTTGTTTGGATATGGGATGTTCCCTTAGTCACTTCTTGATGCTCTACCTTTTCACTCCTTCTAGCCACTATGCCATGTCCTAACCTTTTAGCTTTAGTAAGAACATTGGCCATGCTCTCAGTCAAGCAGGAAGCTTCACTTGATATCTCTCAGTTGCCTTAGAAGAAGCATTTTTAGGGTGTCATATCTTTTCAAGAGTCCATCTCACAAAATGTTGCCTTCTTAGAGCAAGAACAGGATTAGACAAGGGAAGAGAATGTGGAGCTCAAGGGTGATCTTCATGAAGTGGTGAAGATGATTGAATATAATTACCTAGACTTGGCCTCTTGAGTAATTATGGACCAAGTGATGTCAGACTATAGCAAGCTCAAGACCTTGGTCTCAAATTTTACAAAAGATTGGTGCATAGCATAACAACTTTACCCAATCAATATCTTGGGTCATAATTTGAAGACTGACACCATTACTTTGATGACTCTACTAGAGGAGTATCAAGGCATGATTGACATCACATCCCTCTAAGCCCATCAAATTACATGTATTATTTTAGATTGGAAGAAACAAATTGATAATTCCCTTATCATCTCCAACAGAGAATTCACTACAACTACCATGACCAACACAACCATGCATAGCTAGAAAACCTTAGTCGATGAAACTGACCTTACTCTCTATTAATATTTCAATGGAAGGGATAATGTGTATGATAAAATCCTCAACTGGTATCAATACTTGTGGTGAAGTGAATTTTTAGGTCTTCAATTAGAATGACACATAGAAAATTTGGCGCTGTTTGAGAACAAAAATTCAACTAAAGGTCAGTAATACAAAGACAAAAATGAGTACCACTAAGGACTCAAACCTACATAAAATCATTAGATGTTACGTACCAATATGCATCCTGATTCTCATGGTTCAAGAAGTGATGTTCAATTGGAATGCCTTCAAAATTGACCTAGCTCCATTCTAGAGTGAGGTGGCCCTAATATTTAAGGTTCCTATTTGTAAGCCACCATCTAAACTCCAACAAGAACTCACATAATATGTGTCTATTAATTTTGGGTCCAAGGATCCTATTGGTCATCCTTCTTCTTCAATAATCCCACCTCTTTCTAGTTGAGTACTATGAAATGTGTAAATTTTTAAAAAAAAATTTAAAGTTTTGAGCAAGTTTTTGTATTGGGGATGATTAGTGAGACAAGTGCAGCCAAGATGGTTGAAAAATAATAAAAGGCAACCACCTAGTTATGTTAGCCTATTAAAAACCCAAAATAGTGGTAATTTTGTATGCTAATTAATTGAAAACCTGAAAGGGTGGATAAATAGTGCATAAAAGGTGAAAATTAGAAATGACACCTTGAGCGATTACTATGACTCTTACTAGTCTACCTAATTTTTTATCTTCTACCCTTAGTGCATAGTTAGATGAACTTGTGATGTTGTCTCAGGACAATATAACATTTTAAGTTTGAAAAAGTGTTGGGAGAATAAAAAAGAATAAGTGAAGCTGTGTAGAATATTCTTTGAATATTTGTGCATTATGTATGAAATTATCAGTTATATGTATTTTGTCCTTTCTTCCATGAGTTGTAAAGGGATATAAGATGAGTAGTTTCCTCTCTTTGGTGTTAATTTATGAGAATAATATAAATAATCATGAACTTTAGTGACTATAAATATGTATGTTTATATGAAGAAGAAGATGAACCTTTGTTGAGATCAATATATACTTTCTGGTTATGGTTACCTATTGTATTTCTTATGTTATTTCTTATCTACATTATCATGTTTAATGTTTGGATTAATATAATATAAATTAATTTGAATGCTTTTTAAACCTAAAGAAAAATCTTTATTAATATTATTTCCTATCTATCACATGATAACTCATCTTTGTCATGCTTCTGTTAATTATGAATTCTCTATACCATCCTATTCAATATAATAAAATTTAGCTATCCTCATCCTTAGCATGTTCTATTGCATCAAGAAAATTTGATAGCATTGTATTATAGGATTCTAGTCCATTTACATATATCAATAGATTTTCTTCCCATTGAGGGTTTCCCACATATGTAATGTGTTATCTTGTTTCATGATCTTGTATGGTTGCATATGCTTTGCTAGATGTTCATGTTTTTATGAATGGTTTATGTATGCTTAAGTGGAATTGAATGATTGATTTGAAGACACTGATTTAATCCCTGCCTTATTATTTATTTTGATTCCAAAATTTGGTATCACATCAAGTCCTTCGAATTAGGCCTAACAGCCTAAAGGAGATCCTAGAAGCAAGGATGGCTAGTAGTCAAGTTCAAGGAGGTTTCTTTATCAGTAAGGATCCATTATTCAATGAGATTAATTATGAATTTTTGAGAATCTAAATGAGAACATATATAATTTCAATGGCCCATGACATATGGTATTTAGTTGTGGTTAGATACACTCCACCTCCTACGCCACCAACTAATGCATTAGGCAAGAAGGAAAGTGAGAGCAATTCTAAGGAAATGAATGTCATTCTATGTGGCCTATCAGAGGTAGAGTTTATAAAGGTGATGCATTTTGAGTCATCCAAGGTGATATGGGACAAGTTGAAGACTATCTAAAAAGAGACACCAAGGTAAAGATGGCTGAATTTTAAACTCACATAAGGTAGTTTGAAAGTCTAAGTATGAAGGAAGATGAGAGCATTACATCCTACATGTTAAGGGTTGATGAAGTTGCCAATGTCATTAGAGGATTAGGAAAAGAAGTGAAAGAGTCTAAATTTATTCAAAAGGTATTGAGATCACTAAAGTGTTTGTAGTAGAAGAGATTAAAGATTTGGACAAGATGGAGATGGATGGGCTTCATGGCATCTTGCTTACCTATGAGATGATAACAAATGAAGGAAGACCTCACAATAAGGAAGCAACATTCAAATCTAAGAATAAATAAAAATAAAAGAAGGCCAAGGATGAGATGTATTTAAATGTTAATGATGATGAACTAATAGACATGTTTTCTAAGAAATTGAGGTTTAGATTTGGTAAGTATAGGGATAAGTTGCCTTTCAAATGTTTCAAGTATGGTAAGATTGGTCACTTTGCATATAAGTGTCCTAAGAATAATGAGACTAAGAATGATGAATAATATGATGAACATTATGGTGATGATAAGAAGGTTTATAAGCCTAATAAAATAAATAAATATTTTAGGAATTATGAAGGTAATAAAGGGTCATTCAAGAGCAAGAGAAGTTTCTATACCAAAGAAGATAATAACTCATCCAGTGTACGTGACATAAGTACATATTATAGTGATGATGAAATTAGTGAACATGACAACAATGAAACCTTATTCATGGCTATATAAATATAAAATACGGGTTACTCAATAGGGATAGGTCATATGGATGATGATGAATCAGATGAAGAAGAGGTTAAAATTAACCTTGAGGTAGAATTGGTGAGTGATCTAGAGGAGTTTAAGTTTAAAAGAAGGAATAGTCACAAAATAAGATCATTAATTAATGAATATGAATAAAAATTCATTTTTTTTAATAAATACTAAGTGGAAACACAAAGGAGCATGAAGAGATCATCCAACAAGTAGAAACCCAGATGGAGATTATGACATCAAGCCTAAAGGCTAAACAAAAAGAATGCACTAGGTATGGAATTAAAATTGAATCTTTTAAATATGAATTACATCAAGCATATATCAAGTTGAAGAACTTTATGAAATTTGAAAAGATTACTAAAGACTAAATAACATCCTGAGTAGTCAGAAGTCTTCAAATGATAAGACAATTTTGGTTTCAAATAAGACTAAAAGGAGGTAACTCAAGTCAAGGAGAAGGATAATGAAGATAAGGTCAACATTAAGAGACCAATAAAATAACCTAATGCTATGAGGTATGCTAATTTAGTTAATGGTTATTGTTTTACATGTAATTAGTTTGGTCATATAGAAAGAGAGTGCAGAAGACCCTCTAAAAATAAGTATACATGGGATTATGAAATGAATCATCAATCAATAGGTATGAATGAGGTTGTTTTCTAAAATTTTCATAATTTAGGACACATTCCAAAATTATGTCCTAATAGAGTTAGAAGGCCATCAAGTCAAAACAAGAGGTTTGAATCCCCTAGAGTGTAAGAGAATGCAAATGAATGTGTGGAAACCAAAGACAATAAAGGTGAGTCATGATTAATTTACAAGCCCAAGTGGATTATTTTTTATGATAGAGCATACTTTAGATGTGAAATCAAGTCAAAAATATTTTTTATCAGCTCATATTATTGAGTAAATGGTTGATGAAGAGATAATGCCTAAAGTGCCAATCAAGCTTAAAAGGATCCTGAAGGACATCCAATCTTGTAAAAACATGAGGATATGGGAATCTCCTAGGTTTGTGTTGTTTTAGTTCCATATGGAAAGGGGTGACACTATTAGGATTCATGGAGATAATCTTTATTTAGCAAAATCATGGTGGATGCTTAGTTTGAGGGGGAGCTATTCAAGTTATTCATAATCTTCAAGTGTAGTTGTTGATAAGCATAAAAGAGGTAAGTAAAGTTGTTCTATGTTTCTAATAATTGATAGTTGATCATGAATTGTGTTTTAGATGTTTTGATAATTCTATTGATTCATTTGGTGAGCTCATATTGTGAAGATAAGGGGGGAGTTACTATTTATTTAGTCAATATCAAGAGTTTGGTAGCTTGGTAAGTAATCTTGAGGTTCAGAGTTCATTTGAAGACTATGCTTGGGATTAGGGGGAGCTTGGTGGATCTAAGTTCTTTTATAGTTTCTAAGATTAGTTGATAAAAAGGGAGAATGAGTCATTTCAAAAAAATTAATGTGTATGACCCTTTGTTTTTAATGCCAAAGGTTGTCATTAATGTCAAAAGGGGAGAAAGTTCGAGAAGGGAGTTTGACCAGTTTGGGGGAGATGAGAGTGATTAGATTGAAAAATGTTTTTACATCAATGATAAAGGGGAAGTTTTTTGGCATGTTGTTGTCATTTATTTCAAAAGGGTTCACTTGTGAAGGTGCATGGTGAGTGGTATTGGAGGTATGAGCTTGTATGATTGATGTGACAAGGAATCCATATGAAAAGATGCATTTGAAGGCAAGAGAGAATTTGAAGGAAAATAATGTATCTTTAGTTGGTTGATGTCAAGGTTTAGGCCAACTTGAAGTTGTCAATATTGTCACAAAGAGGTATGATGTTCAAGTGAGCATTGAAGCATGGTTATGAGGCTCTAGGTCTACATGAGGTCATGAGATAATATTGAACAAAAATATATTGTTATAGTGGTGTGATATTATTGTTTAAAGAGTGTTCTTTTTTAATATCATTGAGGTAATCATGTTTAAGTACTAGTTCTTGAGTACAAGGTGTCTTGAAAAGCCTAGTTTAGACTATGTGAAAAGGTGTGTATAGTGAATTTTGGTGAATTAAGTAAGCACAATATTGTGATAGGTTTTTTGGCATTGTGTGATCATTTAAGTAAAGTGTAGATACTTTCATAAGTGTTTCAATGTCAATTGTCAAGTTTCAAGTGCTTAAGAAGACTAGTCATGGCATGAAGAGACGTTATGAGAAGGTATGAGTATGGTGACTTGGTAAGATGGATGCACATAGGAATGAGTGGTTGTATGAGGTTTATTGATCATGCATGTGAGAAATTCTAACACTCATGAGAGTATTAGGGTGAGCCTATAGGGGTAGGATCATAAGACCAAGTCTACACCTAGATTGCTTTTAGACCTTGTCTGGCCTAATGAGGCATCATGATCTATTGTCAAGGCATGTGAAGGATGTATGGTAGTGATAAATCATGAAAGAGGTTTATTGAGTATGTGAATGAGATGGAGAGTGCATGTAAAGAGGTATCAAGGTCAATTTTAATATCTAATGTGGTTTGTAGATCAAAGTCTAAAGAGAAAAGATAAAGAATGTTTCCTAATGAGGGGTCATGATCATATTTCATAGTATTTAAGCTTATATAAGTATTTTTAGAGGTTATTCATGTTTTTTAAAGTATTTTTACCAAGTTTGAGGTCATGGTTTGTAATAAAAGTCATGAAAATGTGTTTAGATTTCTCTCAAGTGCTTAGAATGAAGGGTTCTCAACTTGAGAAGGATTAAACGTGCTCATTAGATCATAAAACATTTTCATGGTAACTATTATATACTTAATTTGCACCCTTAGAGAGGGTTATTTATGATCTCTCCAACTAATATATAATATTGGGACAACCCTAGGCTTTGGGTAACCTGTGTTGGGGTTAAACTTTTAGAGAAGGTTGGCTTCCTCTTTGATGCTCACCTAAACTAATACTAAGTTAATGATCCATGGGGGAAAGGGTTATAAAGAGAATAAGGGATACTAAGAAATTTAACTAGGTGATGCACCAAATTTAAAGGGAAAATTCCCATAATCTTAAACCCACACTAAAACTACTAAAGATAATATTAGCTCACACAACCTCAAGATCAAGCTAATTTACATAAGTATTTCATAGAAGAGGTTCAGAGTAGAAAACTAATATATACCTTAAAAAAACATTGAAAAATCCATAAATAAGGTAAAAAATTAGGAAAATGGATGAGGAAGATTCTCCTTCACACAATGCCATCATGCACAACTCACCAAACTAGATCCAAGGTAGGAGATAGGTAAAGAAAGTCTCATATTACATCAAGAGGTAGTTCTTACAAATACTACATAAGGTTGAGTATAATCAAGTTGATAATACTTAGTAGTATCTCAAAGAGTGTCCCTATCTCCTAGAAAGATGAAAGAGTCTAAGAAATTGGGAACCCTTTACAAATGAAAAGAATGGGATAATATAGAGAAGGGAGAGAGAGAAGAGGGTGAATGTTTTGAGAATAATTAATGAGATATCAACTTGCAAGGGATGATCTATCACACTTTGGTCTAATTAGGACATAATACATCATGGACAAGATAGCCTAAATTAGCTCTAGTAGTCTCTAGTTCTTCTCATTGGATGAGAGCAAGGCACTAGAATATGAGCTTATTTTGGATGATAAGTCATCATTTATTTTGAGGGGAAAATATCTCCAAAGGCACTAGTTAGAATTGAATGTTTTAACTACTTCTCCAATTCCACAATCTACTCTGTGAACCTCACCATTCTCCACTTGACTTCATGATGAGGACAAAATCCTCATATCTTTACAACTAATTGAGGTTTTATTATGTCTACTTTAGGTGGCTGCTTACCAGAAGCATGGATTGGGACACTTATTCATTAATTACACATATTTATTAATAAATTGAAACCTAGATCTAGATTTACATGGAGGAAAACCAATCTATGATTATTGGTTTTCTTATGTCCATATAGGTACAACATCTTGCTCAATTTTTGGTCCCATTTTGTTAACAAGATGTTAAATTTTGAGATATATTAGGTCTACAAGACCTAATTTATCTCTGTAGATCCCTAATGACAATGTTGGGTCCTTTGTTTATGCACTTTGGTCCAAAGTGGATCACATTTGAGCTTAGCTCTATACATTTCTGCTAGCTTAGGTCATATTATTTGCTTTGTCTGAGTTAGACTTTTCCATCAACCCTAGTCAAAACTATCACAACTCGATCCTTATGTTCATTGGCTATCAAAAATATATCTTGGTTCATTTACCCCTCGACCTTATTTTTATATGTTGTATTTTCCAAATATGAATAAATTTTATCCCTTGGATCTACCATTGAATTATTAACCTTGTCCCCACTGGTGCCACTTGGAAAACATGCATTTGATTTAAGGATCCTATTGTTAGTCTATAAATTTACATGCTTATACCACATGGTGGAATCATAATCTATCTAATATTTTGACTCATACTACACTATTGTGTCAAAATTTATGATTTATTTAGGACTTTTGATCCTACCAAGACCCACCATTTGAAATCCAATGACTAGTTTATGAGCTTAAAGTTGATTATCCATAAAACATCATTTGAAGTCCACATGATCATCATTAATGTTCACATGGCCATCAAATTTAATCTCAAAGGACTCAATTTGTTTAAACTTAAACTTGATGTTATCATGGATGTCTTATTAGATATATCTATCTTTGAAAGCTTCTAGCTCAAACCAAAAATCTCACGTAGGTCTAAATTTTTTTGAGGGTGATCTTGGCACGTAGTACTAAATTTACACTTGATTTGATAGTTACACAAGGTTTCTTGAGCAAGATATAAATTACACAAGTTGGAAAGTTCATTTATTTATCCATGACATCTTGGTGATGGTTTGATCCAAAAACTTTAAAAACTCGTTCTATGATCAATCCTTTAAGGGTCTAATGGGTTCTTAGGGTCTATACAACCTGATCTATTGTCTTGAATGCTTCAGATATATGATAACCTACTTGAATCCCTCAATTTGCAAACATGGACCTATTTCTAAGAATTTGATGCAATTATTCAACATGAACTCCACTTATCTCTTTGAAGCTTGGTATTTAGGATAAAAATGGCCAACATCTTTGGTGACTCGTAGGGGTTACATGCCTATCTATGCAAAAGAACCTAGACTATGTGTAGCTAACCTATTAAATAAAAATGTGCACAAGGGAACTTAGAGAAAAACATAAAAAACTACCATAATATATATAAGTCCTTTTCAAAATTGGTCCTTCAAGATCAAAAATGAAACCTCTAGTATCATCTACTTTCTATAAATTAAGATGGAAGATACCTTGCATTGGAGGTACCAGGATTGGTGAACTAAGTAGTTTGATGGCTATTCCTTTTAATGTGCTTGCTAGTGGATAGAGTGAAATGAACTTGTATCTAATGTAGAAATACTAGTCTAAGTCTTCCAAACCTAGTTCATGTTAGAATTTAGGATCACTTTATCAATGTTTCTCTTTACTCTTGAGAAGGTCTTGCATGAAGGCTTCATTCAAGATCTTGGGAGTAACTACACTTGGTTTAATTGGTGGTTTAAAAAGATCATGTTCCTCTAACTTGTCCTTATGTAAAATAGGATTTTTCATGCTTAGAGTAGCATGTTAATGGTTTTATAGAATAAGGACATGTCCCTTGGACTCTTCAAATTCTTTGGTTATGGCATTGAACTGTTATCATAACTCTTTAGGCTCTTCACTAGTATGCTTATTAAATTAGATCACTTGGGATGTCCCCTTCATCAACCTCACTCAATATTTCATCTTGATCTTCAACTAGAAATTAGGCTTGATTTGAATGTAAAGGAGGTTAACCTTGGCCATAAATAGGGGTAGAAGGAGGACAAATGCCATGATAGGGCTGGTAAGCTACTTGAGGGCTACTTGGGAGAACCCATAAACATTGTTTGCTTGATAAGTGTGATGTTAAGTTAGAGGATGAGCATATTGATTAAAAGATGACTAATTGAACATAATAGATTATGATTATTAGACACTTAGTTAGGCTACTTAACTAGTTAATAGATGCTTGGATTTACCATTAATGTTTGAAAACCTACTTCCAAAGGCTAATATGTAGAATAACAATGCCAAAAATACTTCCACTGCTTTAGACCTAGCCTACTGAGCATGCTATAAATTTTTATAGAATTAATTTTCACCCTTGGAGAGGGTTCTTTAGGCTCTCTTCAGCTAAGCTATAATATTGGGACAACCCTAGGCTGTGGGTAACCTATGTTGGGGTTGAACCTCTAGAGAAGGTTGACTTCCACTTTGATGATCACCTAAACTAATACTAAGCTAATGCTCCATGGGGAAAAGGGTTAGAAAGAGAATAATGGATCTTAATAAAGTTAACTAGGTGATGCACCAAATATAAATGGAAAACTTCCATAGTTTTGAACCCACACTAGATCTGCTAAACATAATACTAGCTCACATAACCTCAAGATCAAGCTAATTTGCATAAGTATTTCATAGAAGAAGTTCATAGCATAACACTAATCTAGACTTGAAAAAAAAATTGAAAAATCCATAAACAAGGTCAGAAAGGATGACAATGGATGAGGAAGATTCTTCTTCACATAATGTCATCATGCACAACTCACCAAACTATATCCAAGGTAGAAGATAGGTAAATAAATTCTCACATTACATCAAGAGGTAATTCTTAAAAATGCTTGATAAGGTTGAGTCTAATCAAGCTGAGCATACTTTTTAGTATCTTAAATAATATCCCTATCTCCCAAAAATATGAAAGAGTCTAAAAATTTGGGAAACCTTTACAAATGGAAAGAATGGGATAATATAGATAATAGAGAGAGAAAAGGGAATATGTTTTGAGAATAATTAATGAGTTACCATATTTCAGGGGATGCTCCATCACACTTTCATCTATTCAAGACATAATCCATCATAAATAAGACATCCTACATTAGCTCCAATAGTTTATAGTTTTTCTCATTGGTTGAGAACAAGGCACTAAAATACAAGAGCTTATTTTGTATGATAAGTCATGATTTCCTTTGAGGGGAAAATATCTCCAAAGGCACTAGTCAAAATTTAATGTTTCAACTACTTCTCCAATTACACAATATTCTCCATGAACCTCACCATTCTCCACTTTAATTTATGATGAGGATAAAATCCTCATATCTTTAAACCTGACTAAGATTTTATTATGTCTATTTTAGGTATCTACTTGTCAAAATCATGGCTTGGGACACTTATTCATTAATTTTGCATATCTATTCTTGCATTAAAACTTGGACTTGGATTTACTATAGAGGAAAACCAATCTAAGTTTATTAGTTTCCCTATGGTCCATATAGGTGAAACATCTTGCTCGATGTCTGGTCCTATTTTATCAACAAGAAACTGACTTTTGAGGTATATTGGTCTAAAATACCTAATCTATCTCTATAGAGCCTTAATTACAATTTTGGGTCCTTTATTTATACACTTTATTCCAATTTAGATCACATTTAAGCTTATCTCCATGCATTTATACTATCTTGGGTCATATTATTTGCTTTGCTTGAGTTGGGCTATTCCTTCAATCCTAGTCAAAACTATCCTAGGTCAGTATTTATGTTCATTAGATATCAAAAATTTAGCTTGGTTCATTGACCCTTAACCTTCATTAGCTCTGTTAGATCTTCCAAATATGAATAAATTCAAGCCCTCAAATCCACCTTTGAATTGTCAACTTTGTCCCTGTTAGTACCACTTGGAAAACATGCATTTGATTTTAGGATACTACTATTAGTCTATTAGTTCATGTGCTTATTCCACATGGTGGCCTCTTGAGCTATCTGACTATTTGACTCATCTTACACCATTGGATCAAAATGTATGATTGATCTAGGACTATTGATCCTATTAGGACCCACTATTTGAAAGTTAATACCTAGTTCATGAGCTTAAATTTGATGGTATGTAAGTTGTCATTTAACATCCATGTGACTATAATTAATATTCATGTGAATGTAAAATTTAAGCTCAAAAGGACTCACTTTGTTCGAGCTTAAACTTGATGTTAAGGTGAATGTCTTACTAGATACGTCCATCTTTGAAAGCTTCTAACTCAAACTAGAAATCTTGTATGGGTCTAATTTTTTCTTAAGGTGATCTTGGCATGTAGAACTAAATTTTTGCTTGATCCACTAGTTGTGCAAGGTTTCTTGAGAAAGATAAAAAATTCACAAGTTGGCTAGTTCTTTTGTTTATCCATGACATCTTAGTGATGATTTGATCTAAAAACTTGCACAAATTAGTCTCTGATCAATCCTTAAAGATTATGATGGATTCTTAAGGTTTTTAAAACTTGGTACATGTTATTAAATGCTTAGGACATATGATAACCTACTTATATCCCTCCATTCACAAACTTAGACCTGTTTCTAAGCCTTTGATGCACTTATTGAACATAAAATCTACTTGGCTCTTTAAATCTTGGTATGTGGGAAAAAAATGGCCAAAAATAATGTAAGATATTCATGTTATATGGATAAGGGTCCTAGATAAAAATTCCAATAATTTTTTTGGATTGAGGGACTATGCTTTATGAATGATTGTTAAGAATGGAAATAGGTTTAAACCCTCTTAGAACCTTAATAAGGACCTGATGTTGAATATGGTTATCAAAAGTGCCTAGAATAGATTGGTATGCTCAAGTAAGATATTGGAGGTTGTTTCCAACTCTCCCAAGCACCTCTAGGTGTGATTGAGTTATCAGGTGTGTGAGTAGATCCTATAGGAAAGTGCTAATTGTTTTATAAATTTACTATAGTAGTTAGATTTGACCAAGTCAAATTATGAAAATAGATAGAGGATGAATATTGATAAATTTAGTTTATGTAAATAAAGGATTTAAGGAATTTTTGAAAATTTAAGTGTGCATATTTGATGTTTCAAGTTGGCTAATTACTAATAGTCTTAATGGTGAAAATAGGGAAAAACCTAGGATGCAGTGAGAAGGTGATTAAGAATGTGTTTTCATGATAATATGATGAAACCAATTACATAAATATTTTTTTCAATAATTTTAATACATGTTCATGTTTGGTATAATTTTTAGAAGTTGGTTAATGTAGTGAAAATTTTTCTCACAAGTTGACCTATGTGGTTCAGATGAGACATTGAGATATAAGGTCATGAGTTTGGTCTACAAGACCAATATTTTCCATTTGACTATATTATATTTATATCTAATAATTTTATAATGATATAATAGCATCATATACATGCATCATAAGTGATTGAATATATCTTTATAGGTTTTGAAGGTCTAAGTCACCTTGACTACTCTTCAAGGTAAACTGATAGTTCTGAGTGAGTGAGTTATAAAAGTGTTTTTGAGGATCTATGTCCTATGTGATGAAGTATAATTCACTTTGTGAATTTTTTTAGGTATTTTAGGTTTTGTTTATGTGATTTATTGTCATTTTTTTGTGGTTAAATAATGTGTTATCTTCAGTTGTTCAAGAGAGACCTTTCTATGTGTGTGAAGGCCTAATGCAAACAATACTAATGGTATGCTTCAAGTGGTGTTTGGAGATAAATAGTGTCATGGACATAAGATGAGATTATTAATGGTATATTCTAAGTGATATATGAATGTTTTATTATATGTTTGTAGTTTTAATGTGTTCCAAGGAGATCAAAGGGTAACATGTACTAATGAAGGCCTAATTGAATTAGGTTTCCTTAAGGCCTAAATATGTTTTGGTATTCTAAGTTGTGACCAACATATTATAATAATTTATTCATGTATGAAACGTGTTATAAGACCTATTTTAAGGGTTATCCAAGTGTTCAAGTGTGAATGGTCAACCAAGAGGTGTATGAGAAAGAGGCTTGTATGTGTGTGTGTGTGTGTGTGTGTGTGTGTGTGTGTGTGTGTGTGTGTGTGTGTGTGTGTGTGTGTGTTTGTGTGTGTGTGTGTGTGTGTGTGTGTCTATATATATATATATATATATATATTAGTTTTATGCCTATTTATACAAGTAATGGAAATGAATAAAATAACAAATTGTTGATCAGAAGAAGGTCTTGTAGACCATTATATGGGTGTATAGGATTTTTAATGAATATTTGACAATGTGTCTACATATGAAGATTAAGGTCATATGACCTAATCAATCTTGAAGAGACCTAGTTGAGTGAAGATGCCTAGAAGGTAATTTGAGAGGGATAAGAGTGTGATGAGATGAATAGGTGGTCATCATCTATTGGTTGAGAAAAATAGTGTTTTTAAAGTGATAAAATTAATTAGGTAGATGATTTAGTGCTGAGTTATCTAGGGGATTGGTTCCTCTTTTCAATTTGGTGCTTGCTAAAGCCTAGTTGAGTGGGTGCTTGACTAGTTGGGGTTGGTGTTCCATATGGAGTTGGTGCTTCACTAAAGACTAGTTTTTATCTTATAGGGATATAGTCCATTTTTATATATCAGTGGGTTTTATTCCCCTTGATTTTTTTTCACATATGTAATGTGTTATATTGTTTCATGATCTTGTATGGTTGAATACGCTTTGCTAGATGTTCATGTTTGTATGAATAGTTAATATATGCTTAAGTGGAATTAAATGATTGATTTTAAGACACTAATTTACATCCTCCCCCCTCTCTCAGTGATTATGATTCCAACATGAAAAACAAGAGTGAGTTTAATATTATTCCATTAACCAAAAATTACAAAGGAGGTACGTTATATAGTGAAAGATTAGGTCACCAAAAAGGTAAGAACTCAACTCACTATTATAAAAAACATTAAGTGTATTTTCCCCTAATGACCTTAACAACCCTAATCAATCTAAATAAAAATTTTGTAGGTAAAACCACAAGAAGTAACAATCCTACACCAATAATGATGTTCTCATCTATCAAATCATATATCTTAAATCTCAAATTGATGCATTTATTAGTATTATTCCCTATTGATCTATGAAAATATAAAAAAAAACATTATGATGAAATCCATTTGGAAGAGGCTTAATCATATAAACATTTTTAATGGTGAAGGATCAATATGAGGTTACATTTCAATAAATTTTGTAACACTTTGTAAGGATCTTTTGTCAAGTTGATAAATTGTCTCCTTGGAGGAGTTGATAATATAATACACATAGTGGATTTTGAAACAAAACTCATTGTTGCCTTTGGATCAGTATTATTTTCTAGTGGTCTCACTTATATGGTGGATTAATTGGATTATTTAAATGAAAATTTTAAACTGATTTGGTTTCAAAATTTATCTTTTAATTGATAATAACTTAAGCTCTCTTTACTTAACTATGTGGCATAAATCCATAAATGAAGGAAAATTATTAAACATAATGGATTCATGTAGAGGTGGGAGTGACCTTAATTTTAATGTCATACAATTCCTTATCTTCCATGGTATTTTTCATATTTGATAAAATGATTTTGTATGTTTTAATACATAATCTGAGATAGGATTATTGAATTCTTATTTAAGTTGACCAATCCAAGCATATGAAATATTTTCACTTATATTTATTGAGAAATGTGAAAGGAATAAATATTCCAAAGGATCAACTAACTCATGTGGTAAATAATAAAACCATATTGGAGCATATTATTTTATAATTATTGGGAATGAATTGGTCAAAAAATTATCATTGGATGCATAGTCCAAACATGTTATGTGAGATGCTCTCAAGTGTTTCTTGGGGTCACATTTTCCATCATAAAATGTAATCTAAGGTGACATAAAACTAATTTGTAAATGATATGCTAAAATATTTTTATCTAATTGAGTATACAATAAATTCTAAGAATCAATATCTTGATTAGGTTTTAAATATTTTTTTCCATTTGTAACTCCTTAGTATGCATATATTTAATGTTTTGCATAAGGGATTGTACATTAAGAATATAATGTGTGATAACCAAAGGAAGTGTAAAGAGTGGTTGAGTAAATATTGGAATATTGATATATTTAAGCCTTGGGGATGCCCCCATAGTATATGTTGGTATGTAAATTGTATTGAGTGATGTAAATAAATGTGAGGAACCCATAGAAGTAAATTTATAAGATGATTGATAAATGGTTGTAATTTCTATTTCCAAAATAATTTGCAAGATATTATGATGATAATGAGATTTTTCATGAATTAATTGTTGAACATTATTAATAAATTTCACTTTATTTGGTTGCAAAAATTCATCATAAGAGGTGGAAGTACATCTTGATTATCATATTGAGAGTTAATTTTATCTTGATGATATTGTTCATACTCTAAAGTATTATCATGCACTCATAGATATTAAACTTGTTTAATATTATCTAAAGGTATTTATATACCCTTTTTATTTTCAATATTATGGGCCTTATCAAAATAAATTTGAGTGTGTTCAAATTGGGTACCACTTACTCTAGCATTTATTTTAAGAGAGGTAGAAATAACTTTTTTAGATTGCATTAAATATATAATAGAAACTTGGAAGATTATTGTGAACAAAGAATTTATAAAATTTGTAAACCCTACTAAAATAATTGAAAACACTAAAAATAAGGAAATAAACCATAGAAACATAAATTATTAGGGGTTTCAATATTCAATTAATAGATAGGTTCACCAATATGTTTTATCAAAACTGGGGAATTAAGTGTTATTACAATTATAAAAAATTGAGTAAAATCAAAATATATAAATATGAAATAAATCACACAATAATAATTTAGAACTTAATATTTATTAAAATATGTTAAGATATAAAATTATTAAAAACAAATAACCTAATTGGCACTCAGATCTGATAGATGTAACAATGACTATGTGATCAACTATGGGACTATATGATGGTGTTATGAATCAGAAATAGGTCTTTGCTTAGATATGGGACAAGGTCAAACTATGATATCAATTTTAGGGTGCACAAACATCTAGTATGGTTTTTACTCTTTGTAAAAATATATACTAGTGCACCTTTACTTATAAATCATGTGTGTGTGTGAGATCTAAGTTCTTTGATTTATGGTGGAAGCTATTGTGTACCTTATTCTTCACTTGAAACCTTAGATTAATGGATAAAGAATAATTAATTCAATAAATGGAAAAAATGTATTATTGGTTGAATTTGTGATTGACCTCAACATCCATTGTGTTGATCACTACCTACATACCAATACCATGAAGAGGGATCAATCTCAATGTAGTTATCCCATGCTATGGTGATGTGTGTGAAATAATGGTGTAATTTTAAATGTTGGTGAAATACTAGTTTAATTATATAATAAATAAATATATTGTAAATTTGGATGGTATAGTTAGACTTATCTTAGGGATACTATAGTTATATAGACTCATAATTAGTAAGAATAAGTGTTTTCCTCTTAATGTGTAGTTAGAATGATTTTGGTAATTTTAATATAAAAGTATCATATTATATAGTGAATAAATTAATGAAACACATGATTATATAGTGGTATTTTAGTAAGTTAATCAAATGGGACTTTTATAACATGTGGGATAATCCACTAGGTGAATTTAAATTTTAAAAACTAGTCATTGTTTGATGGGAGGATGAAATTAGTGGATTCAGACACTACCAAAAAGTGGCATAGTCTTGAAGGAGCAAACTTGTTTGATGAGTAGAGACAACTAAAATAGAATTGTGTATCATTATAATAGTGAGTCTAGGCTACTGGGAATGAAAAATAGGAATATAAAGTATCATAATTGATTAGATATGAGGACCGTGTACATGGAAGTAGAGGAATAATAGTTTAGAACTGTGAAACTAAGCATAAGCTAAGAGTGTATAACGAGTGGTCACAAATGCATTGTTTTAATATTAAATGTGTATTTTAGTTACTAAAACTACTTGAAATCCACCTTTTCTCATGAAATTTTAATTTTATTACTTTATAAATTATATTTATATAATGCATAAGTATTTATATATAATGTAAAATTTCTATGATGAAAATAATGTACAATTAATGTGTATGTAATTACTGTATCACTATATAATTAGTGTAAGGATTATATTTAAATATATAATTAATCAATTTGCATATATAATGATTATTTTTATAATTTATACGTAATGATAATGTGTTAATTGTGTATGTAATAAAATTAGATAATTTTGCATCTAATGACTTTAGTTAGCTATGTATATAATGGATTTAGTTAACTATGTGTGTATTGACTTTCCTTAGATTTATGTGTAATGAAATTACTTATTTACACATGAAATAAAGATAGTTAATTATGCATGTATATTGTGTACACATATTTTTTATGTAATCACTATAATTAAGTATTTATGTAAGTAATATAATTAATTGCTTTAGACATAATTTTTCTACAAGACCCTTTTTTATAGTGTGTTTTTCTTAGTTTGTCACACATATTCCACTTGTGTATATTTATATATTTTTAGGACATTTCCTACCCTGAATTAACTTATATATAGTATTTTAACCCTTTATATGTCATCAACATTCAATAATTATTTTTCCTTGTTCCTTATTTTTTTTCATCATGTTGTTTTTGTGGGTCCTTCTAACATTGTCCTAATTTTTTACATCATGTATTTAGCTTATTAAAAATTTCCATGGCCATTTATAACGTTTTCCATGTCCTATAGATACCCATATATACCAATCCATCCTTAGTCTTTTTTAAATTATAATTGAATAATTAATCTTTCTACATAATTTAATCTTGGAATGTACATTAAGCATATCTATTTATACAATTTCAACAAATTCTTTACATTTTATATTTAAATCTTTTTCAAGCCTTGTGACATCACCAAATTATATCAAAAGACAATTTGGGTGAATGCTCATGTAGTTACATTATACATATAAGGAAAATGAGATAAATCCATTACTCTATATTTCATGTACATGACACAATAACTAGATTGGTTTTGATTATAACATGAGAAATATTTATTCAAAATTACCTTAAAGTTACTTGAACCATAACAATTATTTTTGTATTTCATTTGTGTGTTTAAGGAAAACTAGCTCAAGAAGATACAATAAGATCAAAATCAAATATTTTTCCTATGAATTTAGAAAGGGCAAGACATAATAAGCATCATATTAAAAATCAAAGTGTAGTATAGATTCTACACACAAATAAAAATTCATTATCTACACAAGTATGGCATATTTGGTTGCCTAATCCATATTGGGAATATTCTATAGTAGACAAAAAGGCATCAAATAATTCATTTGATAATTAGACATCCATGTTTCTTATACAAATACACAATCACCTATAAAATATATATCCAATATCAAAATCCCAAGATTCTACCAAGGTGTGACCATTTCATCACTTTCACTCTTTTTTTTAGTTCATTTATTATTAAATTGTTTCATTGATGCTAGTATATTTTTTATGGTAATGATAGGATTATTTTTACCCATATTTTTCATATTAAACGATAGTTAATTATCTTCATTATGTACAATGCAAATCATAGTCATACATAAACATTTAATAATATAGTTGTAGATTATATAAACAATAGGTTAATTATGGTTATCCCATAAACATAAGTCATACACTATATACGTAAATATTTAATAATGTCATCATTACATATATAGTTCATTATAATCAATATTATTACAAGCACTATATATTAGAGAATAAAATGTATAGAGAAATAAGTGAGAAGAAAAAGGAATTGTCAAAAGACACCTTTGATTAATATTTTTTTTATTAATTTCTTACTTGAAGAGGGCATAAGATCACATTCTTTAATAACATTCTAAGGATATATAAAATACCAATCTCCATAGAGGTTAAACTTGTAAGTACCATCCTTTTTAATAGTTATAAATATTAAGTTTGGACCTATTGTGAAGATGGACCTACTTATATGGGCCCAGTCACTAGTAGCTAGTGATCGCTAGTCTCTAAAGAATACTCTAAGTTAGTGATAGTTAGTGGTAACTAGGTTCCAAATAATCTACAAAGAAACTAATATTTAGTGGTCACTAGGTTCTCAAAATATACTAAGTCATTGATAACTAGTGGTCACTAGGTTTTTAATATTATGACATTCTAATTGATAATAGTCTCTAGGCTCCCAAGAATATGCCCAATCATTTTTAGTTAGCAGTTGCTAGGCTCCTAAGAGTATGCCAAGTCATTTATATATAGTGGTGATTAAAATTCATTGAATATGACAAATCATTGATAGATAATAGTCATTAATTTTAAGTTGTTTTTCATTCCAAATATTTCACCAAGTCATTGATACCTAGTAGTTCTAAGTAATTAAGAATAATCCATGTCATTGATAACTAGGAATTACCAGGTTTAAAAAAATCTTGACAAGTGATTTATATTGGGCACTAATTTTATCAATATTGTGACATGTCATCCATACCTATAAGTCACTAGGTTCAAAAATATCTTGATGAGTCCTCCATACCTAATGGGTGATAGTTTCCCAAAAATTACATCATGTCATCCATACCTAGTGGTCAATATTTTCCTAAATATCTTGACAAGTCATGCATACCTATTAGTCACTAGGTTATTAGAGATTATAACTTGTCATTTATACCTAGTGATCTCTAGATTCCTCAATAATTATGGAATATAGGATTTCTTGTTGATAATATCCTTTGTTATCCAAATTTGTATTGTAAGAACATAATTAAAATATAAAGTTGAATGCAATTTAGATTATAAAATATGCTAGTTAAATATAATTCTAAATGTATAATATTAGAATTGACTTGATAGTCATATTTTATACTTATGAAAAGTAAAACAAAAGATATGATACTTAACTTCATTGTTTAACTAGTTGACAATGACTATGTTTTGATAGGAGAAATACATTAGAAGTAGACATGTGATTCATCAAGATTTGGAATTGTATTTTTGTGTGCATATGGTCAATACCATCAGGATGAGATAGATAAGTTAGACATAAGTGACTTGAGTTTGATGTTAGTATCATGGGATGTTTTTATTCTTTATGACCATATAGTGTGATACACCCACTTTAAATGTTTCTATATGTGGGATCTTTGACCCTTGACTATGTACGCAACTCCAAAAATTGTTTCACTTTGCTTAAAACATTAGGTTGACTTGTGAAGGATAAAAACTATAAAATGTAAGGAAGTATTATTGGGTTGAGATGACCCTAATCACCCCCTTAGTGATTAAACAATGGTTATTTCCATTAGTGTGATTTTATAAGTATATTATTTCATTATATTAATGTACCTATAAATATCATTTTGATATTGAGAATGTTGACACTTAACCTGGCTTGGTGTGATTTATACTAATCCTAGTGATTTATTTTAAATTTGGGAAGAACATGATATATTATTGATAGATAAGTGCCATATAACCAATAATATTGACCTTGGTTTGTATTAATATGTGATCAATAGCATAATTTACCACACCACTGACACCCTAGCTAAATGTATTGACTTATGGGAATGATTTAGTTTTGAAAAATATTTTTTTTTAAGTACAGGATGATAACATTAGCCTCAAAAAAATTATGTCAACATTAACATCTAGTTCTAACTTTATTATCTAGGAGATAGGAATGCAAATGTGGTGATATGGAAATGTATGAATAGGATGTTTAACTAATTTAGTATAGATTAAGTTGTTATTATAGGAGACTGATAAAAAATTAGTATTGATCAAGCTCATAACTAGCATGTGGATGTGGAGGAATATAAAATAAGAGCTATTTGGAGATGCACAAGTCATTTAGGATAAATGTAACTCAATATTAATATTTCCAAGTGTTAAATAATAGATTTTAATATGTACAAATTCCCCTATTTTATTATAGTACTATAATTAAATAAAAATACTAGAGTAAAATGATAAATATATACCTAAGTGTGTACAAGACACTTTATTTTTTTGAGAAAGATCCAAATGCACAAGTTGACCTAAGAAAAAATTGAAATGAAAATGTTGTATTCAATTCCCATAGAATATAATTTTAAATCTAAACTATACTTGAAAGTTGAAATTTGAAATATTAAGGATAAATTAAACTTAAAGATGTAATGATGTGCATGAATCAACATCATGCCCAAATGAACTTGTCTATTAAAATAGAGTACATATTCCCTACACAATATTTAAAATCTATCATAATATGTACCAATATGCAATTTTACACTCATGAAGTGAAAAATGGAGAGTATGGACGTTAAATATTCACCTATAAAATTCTAAAGACTAAAAATAATTATCCTAATATGATATTTTAATGAAATATAAATATTAATTTTGTATATTGTACCCAAATATTCTCATGGATGCTTTAATATCTATGAAAAATACCACTACTATGCCCCCATTTGAGGTGAGGGATAGATCATGAAATTCACTCATCTCAAAAGAGAGGTGAATTATATCATATCATATATAAATATGACCATGTTAACATGTATAGTCATCATAGGTATGTATACAAAATCATGGAATGTACGTAACATATGGAATGCAATTGAATATAAGGGGTATGTTAAGATATATGTATCTATGAAACACAAAGTATAAATTTTCACTAAATAAGACTAAATAGTAAGGAAATGAATGCATGTCATAAAACATAAAGTTGAGGTGTGTGATATTGATCATGATACCTAAAAACATAACAATCACAAAATTTTAATAAGATCAACATGCAATATCACATAATAACATAAAATTTCACACATAAGGCTAAGGAGACATACAAAGGGAATAAAGATGTTGCTAATAAGTAAGGATAAGAATAAAAAAATAAAGGGGAAAATTTTCATAATCAAATAATGATAAGGATCCAAAAAAATCCAACGGACCATACATAATAGACAATAATAAATACATTATCATTCAAAATTAACAACATCATTGAAGTATACAAGTGAAACATAATCTACACTATCTATATATGTTAGTATCACATCATACTAAAGTAGCATATCTAACGTATCATTTTGTAGGAAGTGAGTAACTAGCAGTACATGTGTAAGTAATGTATCTTAACATGGTAAATTTGTCATAAAAAGACATAGCTTATGATAATTTAATGTGTGGAAGTAGATGATACTAGCATTTTCATGACCCATATTTATAGTAAAGGTCCAACATATATGTATCCATGTATAATTTGTATATATCTTGCATCACAATCATATACCTTGTGAAATACATGTGTGTATGAAAATAATATTTCATCTACCAAACATGTGATAAATAATATATGTAAATAATGTAATCTAGCAACTCATGTCATGCTTAGGTATTGATTTTTGAGTTTTTAAATATATGATTTATTTTGAATTTATTTGAATAAGTGCAATGGTGTTAACCATTTATCCTATCATTGGAATAGTCATGGGAGGTGCCTGTATCATATAGTGAAAGGGTTATTGTTGACCAAATATGACTCTATAGGCTAAATTGGGACCTCTATAGGTAAAAACTTGATTTTTAGATGTTTTAGGGGTCTAGTATTATGTCATAGGGTGTATTATAGGTCTTTTGATGTCATTTAATTATACATTAGTCTTGGTCTTAGTAATTTTAATCCTTATGTATTTTTTAGGCATTTAGGGGCCATAAATGCAAGTGACATAGTTTTAAAGGTATAAAAGTGTCTTATTTTAATTTAAAACATCCAAGAAGTTAGATTCCCTATCAAGATGTCAGTCCCATCTAAAACTTGTAGGTTATCTAACTAAAAATTAGGAAATCAATTGAAAAAGGAAGAGTTTAGAACTTGTATGGCCCATGAAAGAGTGTGACACATGGGAGAAAGTTGTGATATGTATCTTCAGATCCCTTAGACTCATTTCCATGCTTGAAATACTTTAGAAGTGTCATTTTTGAGATAAAACCATTATGCTCCTTCTTTACCCTTCTAGACACATAGAACCAATCAATAGGTTTGTTCTTGGTATAGATAGTTGGAGAAGTTTTAGACCAAACATTTGGAAGGTTTAATTAAACTTAGATTAATTTTCATAACAAGATTTTGAAAATTAGTCAATTGTGATTTATGAACCATCTCTAAAAATTTGACTGTGTTTTTTATCCATTATTTCCTATACCCTATAGGTTTTTCTCTATTTTGGATAGATCCATACAATCAAGTTGGTGATTTTGACTCTATAGGATGTTGGCTCTCTTCTTAAATGATATTCATATTTGGTTTAATGTTTCATGGTGTTTTTATGGACAAACCATCTCATGTGTTGAGTGTGGAGCCCTTTGGGGATATCACATGACCTTAGGAGTGTATTTTGGGGGCCTAAAGATATCCACAAATGTGGGGATAAATTTTTTCCTCACTCCACATTTTTTGTAACCTTGATCCACATGTGAGTGTAATATTCCTTATTTTATCTAATTTTTATGTTTTATGGAGTTGGTTGTTAGATTCTTATTTTCCATGTTAATTTCCTTGATCTAAAGGAGTTGGTTGTTCATTGGAAAATGTGTTGACTTCCTTGTTTCAAGGAGTTGGTTGTGATCACATGTTGTTGAAAAATGTGCCTTAAAAGGTGGAGACTTGATATTGGCATGTTCCTTCTTGGATGGCTTTTGGATGAGCTTGATGAGGTGGAATTGAGGCGTCCTTAGTGGATGATGCTTATCTTAGATAAGCATGGCATAATTTCTCCTCCTTTTATGGATTTTCATTCATTTACTATATATACATGTGTGGTGTAGCCTTTAGAGGCTGATGGTTTATTTATAGGGTATGGATTTGAGGATTAAAGTCAAAGTGTAGATGTTTTTGCAAAGTGTAGGTGTTTATTTTAGGGTGTGGTATAGAAGCTTATGAGATACAATATTGTGCAGGTATAGGTGAAAGTGAAACATTTATTTATGTAAAATTATATATAAGAGATTTTTATATCTCTATGAGAGATTATTGTAATCTTGTTTTTAGATTATAATTTTATTTGAGGACTTTTTTGGTGGATGTAGCCCATATTGGGTGATTGAAGATAGATTTGTGTTATGTGTGTTTTTATCTTGTTCTCTCCATTTATCATTTTATAATAACTATGATTTGAAGAATGTTTTTGTGATGCATTATATTTAATAATTTATATTTGATTTATTTTCATATTAAATTTGGTTTAAAGTTTTTTAATTCCTAATAACTGGTATCAGAGCCATTGGTTATGTTTTCCTAAAGTTGTAAATGATAGGAAGGATATTAGCTTGAGTGGGAGCTATGGGAGAAGAGATTAGATTCAAAGTTAATAAGTTTGATGGTAAGAATTTTGGTTTATGGAAAATTTATATGGAATATTACCTATATTAGAAGGAACTACATCTCCCATTAGAGTGGAAAGTAGATTAACCTATAAGTATTTATGATGCAGATTGGTCATTGTTTGACATGAAGGGATTGGGAGCCATATGGTTATGCCTTGCATTTTTTATTGTATTTAATATTTTTGATGAGAAAACCAAAAAATATCTCTTGGATAAACTTGGAAAGTTATATGAGAAACCCTTTACTTCTAATAAAAAATTTCTTATGAAAAGATTATTTAACATGAAAATGTCTGAAAATGGTTCTATTGTTAATCATCTAAATGATATTAATATGGTTTTAAGTATGCTCAATTTTATTGGAATAAATTTTGATGATGAATTTAGAGATTTTTTAATCTTATTTTCTTTACCTGATAGTTGGGATAGTTTGGTTATGGTTGTGAGTAATGCAGTCCCTACCAAGGGAAGCTTGAATTTTGAGGATGTTATAGGTGTGATTATTAGTAATTAGATGCAAAGGATAAGCACTAGTGAATCATATTAAAGTAGTTATTTATTTATTGATACTAGAGGTAGGTAAAAGGATAAGAGAAAAGGGAACTGTGGAAAGTCAAAGGGTAGATCTAAGTCTAGATCTAGATCTAAGATGATATGCTAGCATTGTGGAAAGAGTGGGCACTCAAAGAAAGATTGTTGGTGACTTTGGGATAAGAATTCCAAAAAAAAGGAAATGAAATAGGTAAATGTGACATCAATTAAATCATTTTAAGATTCCTTAATTATTTTTATGGATAGTTTCTTTGAGTATTGGGTATTAGATTCAAGGGATTCTTTTCATGCCACCCCATATAGGCATTATTTTAATGATTATGTTCAAGAGAATTTAGGACATGTATATATTGGTGATGATGAACCATGTGAGATGGTAGGGAAAGGTTATGTTTAGGTTAAGATGTAGAATGGGAACACATGGCTACTTAAGGATGTCAGACATGTACCTATGTTGAGATAGAATTTGGTCTCAGTGGGGAAATTGGGTAGTGAGGGATGTTTAGTATTGTTTAATATATATTATTGGAAAGTTATCAAAGGTTATCTTGTGGTTTTGAGAGGTAAGAAATTTGGTACTTTATATTTGACTAGTAGTGTTTATTCTCTTGATTTAGTTGCTACAGATGGAGATGTAACTATGTATCACTAAAAGCTTGGTCATATGAGCCATAAGGGCATGCAAATCTTAAAAGACAAGTTGTTTGGATTAAAACACATAGATATAGACATATATGAGAATTGTGTATAAGGGAAAAAAAAGTGTGTTAAGTTCTTTAAGGTTATATCCACAAGGAAAGAGCACAAGTTAGAGTTGGTACATTTAGATGTATGGGGACCAGCTCATGTATCTTCTATTGGTGGATCCAATTATTATGTTACCTTTATTAATGATTCAACTAGGAAAGTTTAGGTTTATTGATTTAAAAATAAATCTGATGTATTTGACACTTTTAAGAAGTGGAAAGCCTTGGTTGAGAATGAAACAAGTCTCAAATTGAAATATCTCAAATCAGATAATAGAGGTGAGTATTATAGTAATGCTTTCTTTGATTATTATTCTAATAATGGAATATTTAGGCAAAGGATAGTTCCAAGAACTCCATAGTAGAATGGGATATCTAAAATGATGAATAAAATAATAATGGAACATGTTAAGAGTATGAGGTTACATGTAGGGTTGCATTTATAGTTTTGGGTAGAATTAGTTAGCATAATAGTGTATCTAATTAATAGATGACCTTCCATGCCTTTGGATGGAGGCATTCTTGAACAAGCTTGGTCTGGTAAGAATGTTGATTATTCTTTTATTAGATTCTTTAGATGTGAAGCTTTTGCTCTCATTAATAAAGAGGATAGGACTAAGTTAGAGGTTAAATTAGAGAAATGCACATTTGTTGGTTATGGTGAGGATGAATTTGGTTTCCATTTATGGAGCATTAAAGATAAGAAAATATTTTGGTATAGAGATGTAACCTTTAATGAAAAATTCATGTATAAGAATAAATTATAGGAATAGGAACAATAACAAGAATAAGAATAGAAAGAGTACATAGTATTGGATGATAAAGGATGGAAAAGTATCCAATGATTTAGTTCAAGAACCTTCTACACAAGGACCCCAAACTCCTAGGGTAAGAAGAACACCTAAACATTTTTTTCCTTATTTGAATTATTTATTACTCGCTGACAATGGAGAACCAAAGTGTTATGAGGAATTAATGTAGGTAGATGACAAGATTAAATGGGAACAAGCCACAGATGAGGACCATAGATCTCTCATGGAGAACCAAATGTGGGATTTAGTAAGGCTACCCAAGGGCAAGAGTGCATTTCTAAACAATTGGATTTTAAAGATAAAAGAAGAGGATGAAGGGATAAAAATGTATAAGGTTGAGATGGTGGTTAAGGGGTTTGTACAAAAATCAGGTATTGATTTTGATTAGATTTTCTTTCCTATTGTAAAAATGACTTCTATTAGGATTATTCTTGGTTTAGATGTAGTTGAGGAATTGCACTTAGAATAGTTAGATGTGAAAAATAATTTTATTCATGGTGATTTAGGAGAATATTGAAGTAGCCATAGGGATATGAGGTCAAAGGGAAGGATAACTTTGTGTGCAGACTAAAGAAGAACTTGTATGGCTTGAAATAAGCTCCACATCAATGGTATAATAAATTTGATTATTTTATGTTGGAACAAGAATATCAAAGGTGTCATTATAATAATTGCATGTACATCAAATATTTTGATGATGTTTCCTTTATTATATTATCCTTGTATGTCAATGATATGTTAGTTTCAAGAAAGAACATACATCATATTCATATGCTCAAAAAATAGCTTAGTGACTCCTTTTATATGAAGGATTTGGGTGTTGTAAATCAAATCCTTGGTATGAGGATTTATCATGATAGGAAGGAGAGGGAGCTAATATTATCCCAATTAGATTATGTGAAGTATTGGAAAGGTTTAACATGTTGGATGCTAAATCTATTGGTAATCCTTTAGCAAGCCACTTTAGATTATCAAAGGAGTAGTGTCCCAAGATAGAAGCTAAAATAATTTGGATGTTTAAGGTACCTTACTAATAAATTATTGATAGCTTGATGTATACCATGGTTTTTACTAGGCCAGATATTACCCAAGTAGTGGGAGTTTTGAGTAGGTATATGAGTGATCCAAGTTATGAGCATTGGTAGGTAGTGAAATGGATTCTTTAGTATTTGAGAGGAACCATGGATTTTACATTATGTTATGATGGATAAAATACCACTTTGCATGGTTATGTGAACTTAGATATGGTATGGGATTTTATAGAAAGATAAGTATGATAGGTTATATATATACTATTGGAGATACAATAGTTAGTTAGATTTATAGGATATAAAAGGTTGTAGATTTGTCAACCACAGAGGTAGAGAATGTTACTTCCATGGAGGCTAGTAAGGATATGATTTGGTTACAAGAGTTATTTCAAGATTTGGGGTATGAGTAGGCATTTATGAGACTACATAGTGATATTTAGAGTGTCTTTCATTTGGCAAAGAACTCTGCTTTCCACTTGAGGATGAAACACATTTAGTTATGTTATCACTTCATCAAGACAACTTTGGAGGAGAACTTGGTGAAGCTAGAGAAGATTCATACTAGCTATAATCTTATAGATATGATGACCAAGGTGGTCACATTCACTAAATTGAGATTATGTTCATATTTGGTTGGCCTTTATGGTCATAGAGCAGTGATAGATTCTATTTAGGAGAAATAGTCTCCAAATGGGATATTGTTGAGTATGGAGCCCTTTGGGGACATCACATGACCTTAGGAGTGTATTTTTGGGGCATATAGAGCTCCAAAAATGTGAGGATCACATTTTTTACGACTATGACTTTTGTGGAACCTTTCTCCATATGTGAGTGGAATATTCCTTATTTTATCTAATTTCTATGTTTCCATGTTTTATGGAGTTGATTGTTAGATGCCTATTTTCCATGTTGACTTCCTTGATCTGAGGGAGTTGGTTATTCATTATAAAATTTATTACCTTCCTTGTTTCAAGGAGTTGGTTGTGATCACATATTGTAGGAAAATGTGCCTTAAAATGTGAAGACTCTATCTTGGCATGTTCTTTCTTGGATGGGCTTTTGGATGAGCTCAATAAGGTGAAACTAAGTTGTCCTTAGTGGATGATGCTTATCTTAGACAAGCATGGAAAAATTTATCCTCTTTTTATGAATTTTCCTTCATTTACTATATATATAGGTGTGGTGTTGCCTTTAGAGGTTGATGGTTTATTTACAAGGTGTGGCTTTGGGGATCAAAATCAAAGTGTAGATGTTTTTGCAAAGTGCAAGTCTATATTGTAGGGTGTGGTATAGTAGATTATGAGATATAGTATTGTGTAGGTATAGGTGAAAGTGTAACATTTATTTGTGTAGCATTTTTTATAGGATATTTTTCTATCTTTTTGAGAGTTCATTATAATCTTGTTTCTAAATTATAGTTTTATTTCAGGACTTTCTTGGTGGATGTAGCCCACATTAAATGAACCATGATAGATATGTGTTATGTGTGTTTTTATCTTGTTATCTCCATTTATGCTTTCATAATAACTATGATTTGAGGAATTTTTCTATGATGCGTGTTATTTCATAATTTAGATTTGATTTATGGTCATATTAAATCTGGTTTAAAGTTTTTTAATTTCTAAGATCATGTTTTAGGATTGTCACCATGTGAGGTCTCAATCAAAGTTTTCCACTTACATAAGGTTGAACTCTCTACAGGGGATTTCATGTGAATAGGATATGGTGTTTTCCATGTTTCAATGCCATAAGTAATATCTCCTTTCCATTTTTAGTCTCATAACTCCATGCTTTGATCAAACATTCAATCCATTATCATACTTAGTCAGCTCCTTGCCCATTCTCACTTAAAACCATGTTGAATCACATGTGTAAAACCTATTTAGCATGCTCATCGAAGTGTATTGATGGCTTTAAGATGTTTAAATGTATTTAAAAGTAGGAAAAAATAGGTTAGATCCTCTAAAGAGTGTAAAATAAGGATTGTGATAGTCAACTCAGTCACTTACACAGTTGTTTTTCAAATGACATGGCACTAAAACTACTTATAAGAAACTAAAACATTGTCATTAGGCATGTGATCTTGTTTTAATATTTAAAACATCATAATGCTTCATTTTAATACATTTAGGGGAGATAAACTAACTAATAAGGGTATATTCCATGAGTATAGTTCATATTTCATGTTCACTACTTACATACAGCTCAAAATGCATCTACAAGTGTCTTTATGGAGACCAAATATGTTGAAATGGAGTGTCTAAACTAACTAAGGTTTTCATAATGGAAGGATTTTATTTTAAATATTTGAGGAAGATCAAAACTCATTTGAATCTCACAAATCATGTCCATTTACTAAATTCACATTTTTTACTTGTACATTAGAATATGAACCTATAGGTGGTGCTAATAAAGAGCTAAAGTGTCATGAGAAGTATTGAAGAATGTGGTGAAACCTTCCTTGGAGTCCTTAGTTATTGAAAGGATCATGTTAGACTTCCCTTGAGTACTATATTTCTAATCAAGGTTAAATATCACCTTCTAACATAAGGTGATTGTGTATTCAAGGACACTTTCCCTAAAATGTGAAAATAGAGCACCTAGACCTTTTATAGGGATCTTATAACAATGTTATATTGAATATTTATTACTTCTATTCAACTCAATATATAGCCTCTACATAGGAGAAATACTTTAAAAAGTTTGGAACGATGATGATTGGTAGAAAGTGGTTATTGAAGGACCTAAAATCACACTTTTATGTACTAAATTACTTCACTAGTATCTACAAGATTTGGATAACTAAGTGGCCTTATTTTCCAAGTTAGTACATGATTGTGCCATCAAGGTTAAATGGTTCCAAATAGTGAAAGTGGAATTTGTGATCTAAAGGATCACTTAAAAAGGAGGGTATACTGAGTTCCAATCCCATAAACTTCAAGGAGGATGCAAAATCCATAAAACAAGGCCTAGATCATATAGTTGCACCTACAAGACCCAACATAGTCAACTATAGTTGACTATGAAGGTAGAGAGCAAGAGACTTAAGATTCTTGATGTGGACTTAGTCTAAACATGAATGCACAAGTCCAAACCATTGATAAATTATCTCAAATATTTAACAAAGTTCTTATTCATTAATATCAAAGTCCAACTAAGCAAACATGCACATATAGGAACCATCTTTGGGTAAAAAAATAGGAAACATAGTCAAATACCTTGACTAGTCAGATAGGGTACATGATTGAGAGGTTTTAACAAGTGTTGTAATTATCAAGTGATTAGAATGGGTTGGAAAGTGGCATTGAAATCTCATAGGTCTTCATATCAAAGGAACATAACATAAAAACCCTTTTTAAGGTCAATATATATTTAGTTTATGATTGTCATACACTCAGTCTACCTTCCCAAGGGTATGTTTTAGAATTTTGAGGAGTTGGGGGATCAAATGACCTAAACAAGGCCCAAATTTAGTGAAAATGGTATCCATCACTTTTAGAACCCTCTAAAACATTCACCATTGTCTAATAAAATAATGGGGTGCCCTCTATTTTGTCTTAGATAGAGGGCACTCCCTTTATGAGAAAAACCTATATTCTTGAGGAAGGAAGGTGAAATGGTGGACTAGAATCACTGGGATATTTCAAGAATTTTTGAAAGGTTATATTAAATCTACACCAACATGGAGGACATCTCATAGAAGGATGAAACCTAATAGGGAGGTCTAAACCCTCAAAGGTGTAAATAGACTTGCTAGGCAAGGTTTAGGATTAGAGTTCAAATGAGGGGTAACCTTCAATTATAGCATGAGATAATATTTATAACTATTTTTAACATGTTTATAAAATGAATTTGGATATGTATGAACTTTTGGTTTGTAGACAAAGCACAAGAAATCCATTTTTGGGCTTAAGAACCATATCATTACCTATGTAAATGAGAAGAAAGCTCAATAAGAGAGGTTTGATTGCTCATATCTCCCTTGAAACTTTTCATGGAGGTCAAGTAAGTTTAAATAAGTTCACAAGGGATTTTAATATCACATTTGTGGATTTTTTTGAAATTCTAACATCTAACCTTTATGAACAAAGCTTAAGAGTAGAATGAGGTTCAAAACCCTTGCAAACCCTTAGATAAGGACCTGATTGGGAAAATAAGGTTGGATGGATATTAAAGGTATATGTAATTACCATGAAAATTATTTAACCTTGTATAATACTCTCTCAATCTCATCCCCATCTTATTGGACTATACAAAATTGTACTGATGGAGTATAAAATAAGGTATTTTTTTACAATTTTTTGTATTATATAGGTTATAGGATGTTTAAAGAGATGAAATAAAGTTTGGGAATAATATATATACTTATTATAATTTCTTATGTCCATTTAATTTTTCATAGAAACTCTTAAGTGTGTTTACTAGCTACTTCATCTCATCTAGTCAGAATTGGCATAGTGAACATGGTAGTGACAAGGGTGAAAAGTTTCAAATAACCTAATTTTAAGGTGTTCCTAATGACTATAAGGATATAGATGGTATTAATAAGTTTCATACACTATATTTTATGAATTTTCATGGAAAAATGATGATTTTTTGGAAGCTAGGTGTGAAAGGTGTGTGAAAGAGGAGTTTATTTAACTATAGGTAGTGATGGCTCACTTATAGAAGATTACAAGTGAGTAATAATTCAAAAAATACATGGATAAACATGTATAAAACCCTTATATATAATTCCATTCATTATACCTATCCTTAGATTTTTTATGTTCAAATAGGGCTAAGTCATGAAGGTAGTTTTATGAGTTAGTAAAGGGAATTTCACACCCCATTTCAAGTGTTTCATGACCTGGGGTGATAATTGTGCTTATTGATTTTGCATTATTAGTTTCACATTATATTTTCATTTAAAATTAACTCATTTTTTTGACTTGACAATTTTCCTTGTGACCTTTGGACTTCTTTATTTTCCTCTCTCTCTCAAGTTCTATAAGAACTAACCATTTTAGCCTTTGTAAATAATGCTCCACCTAAGTATGGTGAAGACCTACTCATTTTAATACCATGTATTAATAAATACTATTTATATTTACCTCTTACATGACTATTCATATTGTGTTCACTTGAATGCTTTATCTTGCTTATGTGATGACTATTGTATCCTTAGCATTATTGTCTCATTCACCCAACTATTTTTAGCTTAAAAGATTATTATTATAGGTCATGTGAAGTTTTTTATGATGTGTTAAGGTTGAGTGAGTTAGTATATTAAAATAGTTCCATTCTAGGCATCTTTTCTAGTCCTCCAAGCCTAAACATTCATCACAAACTCATAATGAAATATTGAGGTGAGAAGATTCAGATTGGAAAAGTGTATGTTTAGTTAGTCCCTTTTTCTCATGTGTAACATGAAACTAGTTGGTATTCATCAACTATTTTGGTGTATCAATTCCTTTAGGATGGTTTACTTTCAGTTTTCTCTCCCTTTTCCCTCACAATCACAGGTGTAGTAGTGATATATAATTGGTAAATCAAGGGAGCTAGCCCTATCTAGAGATCCACATCATTCTTAGGCTACCCATAACCTATAGGTATTTCAATTGTGATACTTGGATTAGGAGAGATAAGACATATCCTCAAAGGGTGAATTCCATGTGACAATAGTTATATTTAGTAAATTAAAAATATTAATAGTATGTGTATGATAATCTAAAAAGGGATCATGTGCTATAATGTAACCATCGTCACCACTAATCATAGAATCCTATGTAAGGAAACTCTATAAGGTTAAAGACTCTGTGGTGTTCACTAGATAGTAAGAGAATGAATAGGAATGTTTTTTTCATTTTAGAACACATTGAGCTATCCATAAGACTAACATGGTATGTGTTATAGTAGATAAATACCTATGGAATTCCCAAAATGATCTCAAATGTGAAATTGGATACCTAGGAGAAGAAAAAAATCCCCCATGAGCTACATGTATAGATAAATTCTAGATGGATGAAATAAATAAATTTGAACAATTGTCTTGAATATGAGTAATAAACTGACTATGGTGGTGTTGGGAGTAGAGGATGATATACCACTAGTTAAAGACTACTCATATCAAGTTTTTAAAACTATAACTACCTTGGTGTAGAGTATATACTTGATACATAATTGCACTCTACATAGTACTAAATATATTTTTTAATCAAAAGGTATCCCAAAAAATATTTCAAATACCCCATTTCTTAGTATTAGTATTAAAAAATTAGCCACTATAGTGGGGCCTACATAAATAGGTAGAAAAATATGTCTAGGTTGTTTTATATATGCCCATTAAGACTTTTATACACTCCTGTAGTATCTTGTATATCATTTGGTGTGTATCCAAGAGATTTGAGAACTATTGTGGTGAAAATAATTTTTCTTGAACCATTATTAACCATAATACTATGGAAAGGGTGCTCATTAATGTGATCTTGTATTAAAAATGCATTTAAATTTGGATCATTATCAACAATATTGATATCATCAAATGTAGTTATAGAAATTTTTAGTATTTTGTTCATAATTATGACAATAATCCCATATATTAATTGAATATATGTCTCAATAGGAGGATGTGCATGGTAAATATGATGTACTTGAGACGTATCCTTAGTTTCTATTTCTTCTTGCTTTAAAAATGGGTTATTTAATATTTTCAACTTATAGTTCCTATTTGATTATGGTTAAGAATCTTATGTGGTTATGTTCAATACAATGGTGTTTTCATTGATAAATCTCATATCTTGTTCCTTAACTCAACTAATCTTGTTGCAGAATGTCCAACACATTAGTGATGATCATAATAAACATTTTGATCATGTCCACTACATAAAGGTTCACTTTTATCAACCACTAGTGGTGGAGGGGGAGATAAAAGGTTACGCTTTAGTAAAATTTATAAGGAGATTGAGGTAAGTGTGAAAAATATTTATTCTATGGAGTAGGTAAAATAAGCCTCTTTATAAGTTGTGATACTAAATTAAGTATAATCTTAGATTTATTCTTATTCTAATTTGATTTTCCATTATAATTAAGTTTTATTTTAAAATTAACATTTTAAGTTGTATTAGTAGTGGTCGTGTATTTAAGTTTATACAGTGCAAGGATTTTGACTTAAATATATCTCACCATATGGCATAACTCATTAAAATATTTGAATTTATTAAATAAATAGACTCATGAAGTAGTGCATTAAGTTTTACTTAAATATTTTTTTTAACTCATTGTCTACCACAAGATTGGTCATATTAGCTAGCCTGGTATTGTACTGAATTGCATATTCACTGATTGGCTCATTATACCCTTGTTTAATACTGTAAAGTTATGTATAAGAGAGATTATCATCAATTTTGATAGAAAAACGTGATATAAATTGATTTAGTAGATTAATTAAGGCACTAATTGACTAAGATGTAATGTCATGTACCCATATCAAAGCATAGTATTCAAGACTTAAAAATAATTTGGTCAATAAAAAATTATTGGATTAATGATCTAGGCATGCTACATAAAAGGATCAAAGGTGTTGTATAGGATCACCTTTTACATCATATAATGGGATATTAAGATTTTAAAACCCTAATGGTATGGGATAGGCTACCATATATGGGGGTAATGGATTATGAATCAAGGTATGAATCCATTGAATCACTAGCTCGATATGTGCCTTGATCTAACCACAACACTTTATCTTGTAGAGATAGAAAAATATTCTTAAGAGAACATGTAATAGGAGAGGTATATGATTTAATAAACATAGTTATCAAAGAACAATAATAGATATATTGCATAAGAATATGCATGGAAATTTTTGAGAATCCATGTGTTTCCCCCACACCTTAGGTGGAAATCACATGCGAATATGGAGGTGTAGGTGTGGGAATAATATAAATAGTAATGGTTTGATTAATATCATAGCAAAGGTAATATTTTACCCCAAATGCATTGGATTGGCCTAGATTTTGTAGTTTGTATTAGGCCACATGAAACATTTAATCATGTAATTGTGGATTTGGTCAATCTATTGAGTCAACTCTTTCATAGTCATCATTAAATGTATCACATAAACATAGATTTAGATAGCATCCCCTTGAGTATTTTTGGCCTTACCATCATAATAATGTCAACAAGATCATGTATTAAGGGAGGATAAGGATAGTTAATTATTAGTTTAAACCTTATTAGTGTATACAAATTTAATCTGTAAGATTACATAATTGATCCAAATAACACATGTTAAAGTAACACAATATGAAATGATCACAATCATGACTTGAGTACACAAATATAAACATCATTCATTTATGTAATCCATTTGTAATTTTTAAAGTGAAGGAAAATATTCAAAAAAGGTTAGAAAATAAAGCCTTAAGGAAAAAAAAAAAAAACCTATAAAGAAGGATGGAACCTTAAGATAAACCTAGGGTTTGGTAATGTTCATCAAATAGTTGGGTTCACCAATATGTTTTACCCTAATTCAAATTAGACAACCTTAATTAACATAGAAAAATTGAATGTAATGTACACTAAAAAATATGGAAATAAAACATAAATGTGAATGTATAATACTATAATTGACTTGAAAGTTAGATTTGATATTTATAAAAATTACAATAAAGGATAAGATACTTAGCTTTTATTGGCAAGATTTAATGTTGTATTACTTAAATTCATTTTGTGACTCAGCTAATTGGATTTGACATAAATCTTGAAAAATTAAAGAAAAATTAGTTTAAGCATGATTTTATTCTAAATTTGAGGGGGAAAACATTGGGAAATTTTGATAGAGAAATGGTGTTTTATTACTCCATTGGGAATTCCTTCCTGACATACATTACAAGTATTTTCTTGTTTGTTTACTAGAATTACTCAAGTTTTGAATCCCAATTTACATTGTATGATTTATAAATATGTATACACCCATTGGTGAAATATACACATTTTTATTGTCATATTTAGGTAATAATCAATAAATATTTGTGTCCATCTGACATATTTAAGATACCTTCTCCAACTCAAGATTTCAATATTTTCTTTCTTGGTGCATACAATAATTGTCTTAAACTTGTGAGAATATTTTGAAGAAAAGGAATGTGATACCATATTTAAAAGAAATTATGAATCTAAATATCTTGAGATATTTATCTTAATATTAAAAACACAAAACTTTTTTGAGCCTCTCTTGATTGTTTGATAACTTATTGAAATCAAAGTGTTTGTACGATATTTTTAAAAAGGTGATGGTTTGAGAAATCAAGTATTCATGTAAATATTCCTACACCTATTCACATACAATGGAAGGATTAAGGTTTAATTTATTTATAATGAAACATATAAGTCTTGGTAAAACACCCTTACAACTTATAAAACCATTATGTTTGATCATCCAAAACTGATGGCATGCAAATAATTCATATGGGGCATGCATGAGATGATTTGAGCTCTATTTATGCTACCAAAATATATTATATATCCTAAAATTTTTCCAATAAAAATTTATATACTTTAACACCATAATTTATGCTCAATATCACTTTGTATCATCTTGAAAACCATCTCAAATTGATTGTGAAGGCTGTGCACATAAATAAGTAGGTTGGTAGACTTGGAGAAAGTGTTTTGTATGCAATCTAAGTTTATCAAAGCTACATCATCAAATTTATAATTTGTTAGGCTGCAAAAATTTTCCTCAAAAAATTTCCTTTGTTTTATTTATAAATCCACATGGATAATTAATATAAACTCTTTTTTAAGGTTGGATTTGAGTATTACGAGTTTAAGAGGAGATAATTGCATGTTGCATGCTTAAGAAGGTTTTTTTACATGTAAATTTATCTTAATTTTTTTGAAATATACAATATAATATCTTATTTTATACAAATACCTCATTGAAAGCAAACACCATCTATTTCTAGCAAATATCACATTGTATGCCTTAGAACTATTTTTAGAAGGTTGATGTGGCAATGTATGGATTTAAATTCATGTAGAAGGACTAAAGACTTGTTTATAAGGATATAAAGGCTGAAGAAACTTAATAATATAAATATTAATGCTAAAACCCACTTGATTATAACTATATACACATAATATTTTCAAATTTTATCAAATACTGATGCTTTACATATTTCAAGAACCCATCAAGACTCAATTTCTATGAGTGCACACCCTAAGGGGTGCACTAGGAAAGGGGTGGGTAGACCTTTGGTGCTTCATAGGATTTTTGTCCCTTATTTCCACATTATTAGTAATCCAACCAGATCTTAAAACCATTCCCTAAGTTATTACTCTTCCCTTGCACACTCCTTTAATCTTTTCCCTCTTTCTATCCCTCTTTTCCTCACCTTGATCTCTTTTTGCTAGTTGACTATACTAGGTTGACTGGGTTGAAACTATATAGTTTTCAACCTCTGATTACTATATAGATTTGACTAGGTCAAACATGTATTATTTAGGGTATTTTTCACTTAGAGTTTTTTTAGCCCTTTGGTCGACCTAGTTTAAGACCTAGTGATTTATCTCCCAAAAACAAATAGGGTTGACCTCATACATCTAACATATTCAAAAGGATTTAGGGTGAGATTCACCTATAAATACAAGATCATCATTAATTACAATATGAAATCAAGATTTATTATTTTCTCATGCTTCTTTACAAGTTACTTATCTACCATTCTACTTGAGGAGTATTAGCTTAGGGTTTTTACTTGGAGAATCTAGTCTTGTGGATAAGTCTTTGATGATTTGGCCTTTCTTATTGGTCCTTACAAACCGCAACAACCTCTTGTAAAGCCTCTTTGGCCAAGGGATATATTAACTCTCGATGGGTTCCACATTTAGGTAAGTACATTATAACTTTTTTCTCATCTCTTTAGTAGATATAATTAGTATAGGTATTGGCTCGAATAATATTACTCTTCATATTCCATGTATTAGGGTCTTACTCATACTTAGCTTAATTTACATTCTCTTATACATGTTTTTATTGATTTAATAACCCCCTTTATTGTGCCATAAGCTTTGGTGTGTACCAAATTAGATTTACTTTCTTGTTATTAGAATAGAGTGAACATTAAACCTAGAACTCTTTTAGGGTTATTTCATGATTGTGCCAGATTGTAGGATTGATAACCCTTTCTATCATGGTTTATTGTGACATGTGATCCCCTAATTGGGTCTAGCAGATCCTAATATTGGTCATGCCCTTGATTAACAAATGTATTCCCAATCAGAAGTGTAGGTATGTTCTATCTTCTTTGAGTCAAGATTGATTTATAAACATGATGTATTTCTGATTCCATATATTCTAGTGAACCCAATGTGAACTAAACCTTTTAATATTTGTCTAGCTTATTTCATTCTTTCATCATTAATTTTATCATATATTTTCTATATTAGATCAACTCTATAGACCCAATATCTAACTTTTGTGCATAGGATTTCAAGTATAGGCTACTAGATCGACCCTATCAATCCATTATAGGTTTTAAAACTTTTAGACATCTAGTGTAGACTACTATGTCAACTTAGTCAAACCTATACATTTCAAGCAGTTGGTACCAAGTTTTTGTAAAGCTTGATCAACCTAGTCAACCCAATTAGAAGAATTTTCAAACACATATCAAGGTTCTTGAACATAAATATTTATTATCTACATCTATGATCCACCAAGGTTCTTTTCTATCTCTCTATCTATTTCTTTACATTCTTTTCTTTTACAACTTTTATTCTTTAAAATTTCCCTTGCATAGTCAACTAGATTGACCCTACTAACCCAGTTTGGTGTTATGTGTGTTATTTGGATAACTAGGTCAACTCTACTAACCCTGTTCTTTTTTAGACCTTACTTCTGTAGCATAGGATCGACCCTATCGAAACTATTCTATATTTTATACATACACTATTAACCATATCAACATTTACCCTATTTTCAAATTTGGACTTAACATTATATGCTATTAATTAATTCACACTTTATTTTCTTGTTACTTACATGCTTAGAATATATTACATAGCTTAATTAGGTGGTTTTCAATTATTCATTTAGTTTTACTATTTTTTATTTTAGCACACAAAACCAAATCACAAAAATCTAAACAATCATTTTAGCATTTGTCTACCCAAGGCCAACCTACTTGGATTTCATCACAATGGGAAAGTTGACTTGATGTTATGGTCAAGTATAAAGTGTGGTTAATGGTATATTCTAGCTAATCACCTACCACCCTTATCACTGTGGTGTGTGAAGTGAGAGGTTCAGCGCTAATACCAAGCATGTATCATTACCACTATAGATCCTTTTTAGCCCAAACTACCTAAAACCATCCTTAGATTGCTTTCAAATTCCTTACTTATATCCAAATTCCTATCACATTTAAAATTATATTCTAATAATATAATAAAAATTCAGGTTGACCAATTAGTTAGCTATTTACTTTCCAAATTGATTTCTTGATCTTTTCTCAATTATATTTTGTATTCCAAAAATTTACATTATTTAGCATTGGTGCAAGGTTTTGTGTTATATGCTTCAACTAGATTGGCCAATGTTAATCCAATTGACTATTTTTTCCTTTCAATTCTTTCTTTTCTAAGTTACTTTAAAAAATTATCTTGTTTCATTTCACAACCTATTAGAGGCTTCTTAACATTCCTTATCTATTGTACTAGGTCCACCTAGTCGACCCTATATCTTTTTCCATTATCTATTCACTATACTGGATCAATCCATTCAACCCTATACTATTTTTAGACCCTAATTTTTATTTTTATAGACTCTATTCAATGTACTAGATTAATCCAATTGACCCTATACTATTTTTAGACCTTGTTTTCTATGGTTGGTTGACCTAGTCAACCCTGTACTACTTTCTACTTTCCTTATTTGTCAATCTAGTTCCCTATTCTCTTTCTTTGCATTCTATTCATCTCTCTTCAGTAATAATGAAGTCTCCTATTATAATCTTCTTAGATATTTTGAATACATTTAGATACTATATGGGATGTTCATTTCTTCCTCTCTTTTCCTTCAAAGAGCACCATCACTCTTGGGTCACCTCTTCTCCTCCATCCATGAACTGTAATATGGTACAAATAACACCTCAAGATGAAGTTGATAGATCTAATCCTTTCCTTACTTATAAATAAGCTTCTCATCTTCAAAATCTTCAAACTAATGTTGGAGTAATTGATATGAATTTGCTTAATAGTCCCACTAATAATTCTTCTTCTAGCAATCCCCCATAATACCAATTTGGGGAGTGCTCCTACCAACACCAACCCACCTCTTGATATACTCAAAATTTATCCAAAGTTATCCAACAAATGAAAATAATTCAAAATTACAAATCCAACCAAATGATGCAAATTAAAAAACATTTAATCAAATGTGGCTAATCAACCTCCAACTATGCATCCTCAAGCTAATCCCAATTTCATTCCTCCACCTCTTTGGAATGCCTTAGTTAATGTTATTCCTCAACCCATAATGAATAACAAGATGTTTCAAACTATTCAATATGATCCTTTATACCCCTTCATTATATTCATTGATATTGGTAACATATCTCCAATTATCAAGTATGATGGGACTAAAGATCTTGTCTTATTTCTTAAATCTTTTGGAAACCTTTACAAAGAGTGGATCTAAACCAATAATTTTTCCACAACTAAAATCTTAGTGAAAAAATAAATGGAAATGTATTTTAATGGTATAATCAACTTCCTAAACATTTTATTTGGTAACTTGAATATTTGGTTAATCCTTTGGTTAAATATTTTTAGCACAATGATCTTCCCAAAAATTGTCTTAGCCACTTCATCAATGCTAAACAATCTCCCAATGAATCAACTTATGACTTTATCAAAATATGGAAATATTTATCTCATAAATCCAATAATAACATGAATAATGATTACTTATTCAAACTCTTTATCACTATTTTGGCTCCCACTATCTAATATAAGGTTTAAACCTTTGCTCCCCAGATTGCTAATGAAGCTCTTGATCAAGCTAAACATCAAGACTTTATTATGAAGCAATTCGAACCTAATCCTAAAATTATTAAAGGATATTTCTAAACATATAATGCTATCATTATTAATACTCTATAAACCAAACTAGGAGTTTCCAAAACTGATATTCCTTCACCTTCTTATACACCTCTTTTGGTCCAGCAAATGAAACAAGTTTTACTACCCTCAAAACCCTTCATCTATCCCAATGCTCCTCCTAAGTGGTATGACCTCAATATATTTTTTGGTTCCATGATGACATTGGGAATTCTCATGAATCTTATATAGGTCAATCATTCAATCAATCATGAAGTTATGATCAATCTTCATCATCAAGAATACACCATTGCTTTTCAAAAATGACAAACTTTTAATGCTTCTACCTCAAATAACCAATAATACAAAGATCTCGTTACCAAGCCTAGGAAGACATATTTGAAGGAATAAATTATTAAATATACTACCACCACTAATGTTGCTTCAAAATATCAAGAGGAACCATCTCTTATTTTTGGTCCTCTAACCACATTTATTCCTCAAAAATCTAATTTACCTCCTAAACCTTGTGTTGGTTCTTCTAAATATCATTGGAACTTTCTTAAAGAACTCAAATCTATGCCTTATAAGATTATACTTATGGAGTTGGTTCATAATTGTCCCTATCATCATAAATTCCTTATGAAAAAACTTCAAGAAATTGATGATCCATCCTCCTTAGATGAAGAACCACCCTCTTATTGAATCTCAACATACCAATGTAAATACCATTGAAGTATGTGTCCTTCTTCCAAGCCTTCTACTTAATTTCTTGAAGAGGACATGATAAATAATGAAATTATTTTTCATGTTGATCCACAAATTTTCATCAAATTAATCATTAATACCACTCTTATCCATAAATTTCTAGTTGATAAAGGTTATGGTATTAATGTAACATCTTTATGGCTCATCCAATAACTTGATTATAACAAGGACCGTCTCAAGAAAACCCATCTTACTTATAATGGTTTTGATAATATAAATCAAAATATACTTGGTTGCATTTGGATTCCATTAAACATTGGAACTAAGACTATTTCAACCAAGCTTATGGTCCTTGACTTACCCCTATCTTACAAGATAGTCCTTGTTCATCCATGGACTCATCGAATGAGGGCCATTATTTTTTTGGGTAGCTAATGCATTAAATTATTACATAATGGAAAATGGTATAAGCATGAAGCTGATCCCAACCCATGGAACATTCAACTTCCAAATCCTAAATCATAATATCATATTCCTACCATTCCTAAAATCAATAGTGCTCCTTTACCCAATTTCATCAACATGAATCCTAATTTACAAGTTACTCTTATGGATTTTGATGATGATGAGCCCAATGATTCGGAACATAATTTTAATACTACCAAGTTACCTCCCTACATTTTACAATGGCTTCCTCCTTATCTATTACCCATGGATCATACTATTCTTCTTATTGATGAGATTACTGATGTTACCCCTCCATGCAATGCTTAAGAGATTTATTTACTTGAATATGCCTTCACTTGAAATGATTTTGGATTGGAAAAATTATTTCAATATCCTATCATCATTTCTTCTTATATATTAAATAATATTAGGATTTCACCCTTTGAAACTCCCCCTAATTCTTAAGCATGTATAATTTCTCCAACATATGATGATAACTATATAATAGACTAAGATCAATCTATGACTTGGATTTCCATCATTATCAAAAAACCTTATCCCAAATTCATGATTTTAATCAAGATGTTCATACCATTTCTATGGATCGTACCTTAGATCCTAAGGGTCATGTGCCTCTTGTCAATCCTCCTCTTATCGATACTCCTTGGGTGGTAGAGCAAATTATACCTTCCAAACCTATGAAAATGTCTACATCTCTTTTACCACATATTAATCCAATAATTACCTTTGATCCTTCTCCCTTCATTGAACCCACTAACATTCTAAATCTTTTTATCCATTTACTTCTTCTACTCCTAAAATTACACTAGATTCCAAGGCAACTGATGTTTATCAGATAAATTTTGAGTATGATCACCATGGTAATAATATTCTATATCTTGAAATAGATGTCAGTATTATGGTCCTATTCCTACCTTGCCTAGTGACAAATCTATCCTTGAGCTAATTTATTCTTGAGAACCTCAACTTCCTCAAAAACATCATAAACTTAGAAATTTTAAGACTAAAACTCCCTACTTCAACAACTTTGTTTCTAGAATTGATCTTAAAATAAATCCAATTTCGGCCTTACCCAATGCATCATACCACTTTCAAGATTAAAATGTCATGCTTATTAAAGAAACCACTCGCATTGAATATAGTACTCCATCTTGTCCTCGACCAATTACTATATCTCATGAAATCTCACTACTAAACATGATAATTTTAGCTTATTCTTTGACAAATATCATGAAGCTTTCACTTGGTCCTATGAGGACATGCCTCGTATTGACCCTATCATTATGGTACATAACATCATTACTTATGTTTATTCCAAGAATGTGAATAAAAAATAAATAAAATTTCCACATGAAGTTTCCACTTTATGTCATAAGGAAATCATCAAATTACTTGATGATAAATATATCAAACCAGTGGATTATTTTGAATGAGTTTCCAACATTATTCTCATTTAGAAGAAAGTCACTATGGTCATTTGAATTTGTATTGATTTATATAATATTAATCTCACTTGTCCCAAGGACAAATTCCCTTTACCTTTAATAGATGCCATTATTGATTCCATCATTTGTTAGGAAATGTTATCTTTTATGGATGATTTATTGGGATATAATTAGATTCTTATCACTCCTAAAAACTAACGTAAGATAGATTTCACCATGGAATGGGACACCTATTGCTATGTCAAAATGTACTTTGGCCTCAATAATTTTGGAACCACTTACCAATGAGTGATGACTCACATATTTCACAATCTCATTCACAAAATTATTGAGACCTACGTGGGTGATCTCATTACTAAATCTAAACATCATAAGAATCATATTTATGATCTTTCAATCATATTTGACCATCTTATTAAATATAGAGTCAGATTTAATCCTTGAAAATGTGTCTTTAGAGTCACATCTATAAAATTGCTAGGATTAATAGTCTCTCTCCATAGCATTGATGTTGACCCTACCAAAATTAGTGCTATCATCAACATGCCCATTCCTCATTATATTCCCAACATTCATACTTATTTAGGCAAACTTGAAGAAATTAGATGATTCATCCCTAAAATGGCATATCGAATTCACTCCATCAATTCCCTTCTCAAGAAAGGTATTGATTTACAAAGGATGGATCCATGTAAAAAATCATTTGATAACATGAAAGAGTCTTTGCTTTACCCACCTACACTTCATATTCCTTCCAATGATAAACCTTTGACTTTGTATATTTATTCCACACCTATTTCAGTTGGGTCAATGCTTACCCAACAAGATGATACAAGAAGAGAGTATGATATATATTACATTATTCGAGGCCTCATCAATTATGAGACATGTTATACCAAAGATGAGCATGATTGCCTCACCATCTATTTTTTAGCTAAAAATCTTTTCCACTATATGCTTTACCAAACTACTTATGACATTATTCATTTTAACCCCCTCCATCATTTATTCTCAAAAGAATTTCTTCTTGGAGATAGAATTGGTAAATGGATGGTCCTCCTTATGGAATTTGATCTCCGCATCATCACTCAAAAAGCTGTCAAAGGGAAAATTATAGCCGACCTACTTGTTGTAGCTCCCATACCAACTACTACTTCTCTTCAAGATAATCTGTTAGATGATAATATCCTTTACATTGAAGATATTAATCAAGTTGTTTCTACTAAAGATTATTTTCATAGCTTTATTGATGATCTTGAAGCCAATAATCTTGATGAATACAATACTCCCTCAAGTACTACTAAACCAAAATTATTTATCAAGGAGCTTCCTAAAATCAATGTCAAATTACATGATGATACTTGGACCCTTCACTTTGATGGTTCTAAATGCCTTCAAAGAGCTAGGGTAGGTTGTATTCTCACAATTCCTCTTGGCAAGATCATTTATTTATATTTTTGCTTCACCATTAATGTCACCAATAATATGTCTGAATATGAAGATCTTATATTAAACATGCAATTTGCTCTTAATTTAGACATTTAATACATTCATGCTTTAGGTGATTCTTAGCTTATTTTCCACCAAGTCAATGGTGATTATAAATGTAAAAGTGAGAACCTTATCACATATCATTAAATTACAACCACTCTTGCTAAATATTTAATCTCTTTCACTATTGAGCCTATTATTAGAGATTATAATTCTATTGCTAATTCTCTTACCTCTTTAGCATCTCTCTTTCATCCACACTAAGTCTTTTATGATCCTACTTTTCTTATATAAATAAGAAAAAAATCATTCTATACTCAACCACCATATTTTCTTATCTATCATATCGAGACTATTACCATTAAACAAAACCCATGGTATCAATACATCATTTAATTCTTGGAACATCAAATGTATCCTCCTAATTTAGACTCTCGTGAAAAGACACACATTCATAAACAAGCTTTCAAATATTTATTTTGACGTAACATACTTTATTATCACAATGCTAAAGGTACCTTGCTCCATTGTGTTATGCAATATGATGTCCCTCTTTTTCTTGAACAAGCACATGAGGGAATTTATGGTGGCCACTATAACAAACATACAACTTGAAAATGTTTATGTATGGGTTTATTTTGTTTCACTCTTGAAAAGGATGAAATCAAATATGCTAAAAATTGTAATACTTTTTTGCTTCATGATGATATAATTCATTCACCTCTAGTTAAAATTCAAACTATCAAATATCCTTGGCCATTTTCCACATGGTTATTTGATCTCATTGGTAAATTACCTCACTCCCAATATGGGCATGTCTTTATCATCACTGCTACCAAATATTTTACTAAATGGGTAGAATCCAAGCCCTTATTAATTCATCATTCCTAAAATTTTAAAATTTAATCTTAATCAAATCATTTTCCACTTTGGTTTTCCCCATACCATCATTTTAGATAATGATGGTAATATCAAAAATAAACATGTTAAATAGCTTTATGCTAAATTCAAGATCAATCACAAATTTTCCACACCTTATGATCCACAATGTAATGGCCAAGATAAGGCCACTAATAAAATTATCCAAAATAAAATTCTTGAAAAATTTATAGATTGGCGTCTTCATCTTCACCTTGCACTTTATGACTATTGTACTAGCATACATGTTACCACTAGGGCAACTCTATTCTCACTAGTCTATGGTTCTGAGTCAGTTATCCATTTAGAAGTTGAGATTCCCTCTCTTCATATATATCTTCATGGTATTAATCTCAATGAATAATTACATGAATCTCATATTCATGCCCTTGACCTACTTGATTAATGTCATCTTTCTGCCTTACAACCTAACTACCAATACAAGGTTCACATTGCCAGATAATATAACAAATCTATTAAAGTATACATATTTAATGTTGGTGATTTTGTCATTAAATTAGACTAATCCCATGATAAATAAGGTGAATATGCCCAAAAATGGTGGGGCCCATATTTAGTCAAATATATTCTTGGTCAAAGCACCTACAGTCTTCAAACCAATGAAGGCCATGTTTTTAAAGAGCCCACCAATACATAATTTCTCAAAAATGAATTTTCCTAAAAATTTATTTGCTTTCATTATTTATATCCACATATATTTAAAAAAATTTGTAGGTTACTTACATGGGTCTCTCCCTCTGTAGCAAGTTCCTTACTTTCACAAACCTTTAGTCCCCCATTATGGTCTTTTGGTTTCTTGATGTACCATAGTCTTATTTATCTTTTTTTATTTTCTATTTTTAAACCCTATGGGTTTTTATTTTGTGAGTTGCTTCGTAATACCATGGATAGGACCTGACATTCCTCACAAAATTACCATTATTTATTTATTTTTCTCCCTTTATCTTTTGCTTTCTTGTTGGCACCCTCGTGGGTTTCTATTTTATGAAGTTAAAGTGTAAGACCATGGATATGACCTGGCCCTCATCATAAAATTACCGTCTTTTCATATTTTTACATCCTTGTTCTGAAAATTTAGTTTTCATTTCTTTTGTTGGATGTAATTTGCACAACAATCTATGTTAGAATGTTTTCATCCATTCCCCTCTTATGATAAGGAATCACACTTTACTATCATTGTATCCCTTTTTACCCTTTGTCACATTTTTTGTGATTTGAATTAATTAAAATTTTCCCATGTGTCACTCCTCTTGATTTCCCCTTTATTTCAATCCACATTGGATAAAATAAGTCAAGATAGCACTTTTGTTTCACCTAGATTTATGAGACTCTTAGACCCCATTATATTTGAAGTTCTCTCTCTTATCAACCAAGTCCTAAGTATTCAAATAAAATTCATATTTAGCACCCATGTTTGGTTTTCCAAATCCCTATGGAGGAAGAATAGAAAAAACCATCAATAAAGTTAAAAGCTAAATCATTTGAATCAAAAGACAATGATATATCTAAAAGGCAACATACAAATCTCAAAAGTCAACATCACACCAAAAGACATGAATATAAGCACATCTCCTATCTCTAATTGAAGATATAACTCCATATTTGGCATCACATAGAGCTGAGGTCCTTTGGGGTGTGGTAGGCCAGTATATTAGAATGAGTGAATTCAATAAACTCTATGGTTCTACCTACTTTCTCATGTAAGTACCCAATCTTCATAGTAGACATATGACTTTGTAAGGGGTCCTAAATAATGGGGAACACATTGTGGGAAGGTAGGTCCATTTTAATTTTCATGAATATAGCCTTCATGGGATTATATACATATTTCATTTGTTGACCTAAGAATTTTGTGGATAAGAGAAATTCTTTAGAGTCTTTAAGGTCAAAAGTCCTCTTATTTTGACAAACCTAATTTGATTGTCTTAACTTCGATAAAGAGTTTCTCTACCTTGGTTTTCCCTTCATTCTCCCCTCTACCCATTTACTTCCCCCTTTGATAGGTAAATTATGATTCCAAATCTATTTTCCCTTCTTATTTTATTCCTTCTTCTTCACCTCTTAAAAACATGCTAGCACTACTTTGTTATTGTTTTATCTACCCTTAGAGCAAAACAACATGTTTGAGAAACTATGGATTACTACTTTATTTTTAACCATGATTATACATTTATAGACTTGTCTTGCTTTCCTTTTACCATTTAATATTTATTGTACTATCTTGATATTATAGACACCTAAGTTTGTACCCTTTTTCCATTGTTGAGTGAGGTTGACTTATTACTTCTCACTCATCAATGTTGTTTTCCCTTTTTATGCACCTTTTTACATTATTGAGTGGGATAATGATTGTTACTACTCACTCATCAATGTTTTTTTTACCATTTTGTTTCTTCTATTACCATGACATTTGATTATAATCTTGTTTGACATGTATCCTTTTTTTGACTTGGTGAGTTTTCCTTTCTTACTTAAGGATAGATTGTTTAAGTTTTTCAGTCTTTAGTAGCCTTGGCTTTTCAGTGACCCAATTTACTCTTTTTTTGACTTGGTCATTTATTATAAGATAGCACTTATCACTCCAGATTTATAAATTACCAAGTATGTCCCATCCTCATAACACCAACTATCTTGGCTTTTCTTACATTTTTTTATTTTTTATCTTTAGTTTTGTATTCTAGGGTTTATTGAAAGTAGTCTCTACACCCTACACAATCAAAACTAACAAAACAATAGACAACTATATCATGACAAGTCAAGGTATACATTACATTTAATTTTTAGTTATTTACTTATCAATTATTTACTTTTTAGTTATTTAATTTTTAGTCATTTACTTTCAATTATTTTTTCTTTAAAAATACTATAATTTTTTTGTAGCATTAATGTTGTGTGTTACTATGTTCCTTCCCAAAACACCATACCATATTACACCTTAGTGACACATGATGAGATTTAATTGGGGCATATGTATACATATAATATTTTCAACTTTTATCAATAATGATACTTTACATCTTATAAGAACCCATTGAGACTCAATCTCTCTGAGTGCATGCCCTAAGTGATGCACCAGGAAAAGGGTGGGTAGACCTTTGGTGATTTTTAATATTGTTGTCCCTTACTACCACATTATTAATAATCCAAATATATCTTAAAACTACTCCATAATATATTACTCCTCCCTTTCACACTCCTCTAGTCTTTTTCCTCTTTCCATCCTTCTTTTCCTCACCTTGATCCCTTTTCATTAGTTGACTGTACTAGGTAGACTGGGTCAAAAATATATAGTTTTGAACCTATAATTAATTTAAAAGGTTAAATAGGTCAACCCTATACCATTTATGGTATGTTTCACTTGTATTTTCATCAACCTTTCAACTGACCTATCTTGGGACCTAGTGGTTTATCTCCCGAAAACATACAAGGTTGACTAGGTTGACCCCATACAATAAACATATTTTTAAGGATTTAGGATCATATCTACCTATAAATATAAAATTATTTAATCAATATTTCAATATTCAATCAAGATTTATTATTCACTCACACATATTTACAATTTTCTCTTCCATTATTCTACTTGAGGAGTCTTAGCTTAGGGTTTCTACTTAGAGAATCTAGTCTTGTGGATAAGTCTTGGATGTTTTAGTCTTTCTTAGTGAACTTTATAAACCATAAAACCCTCTTTTGAAGCCCCTTTGGCTAAGGGATATATTTAGTCTCAATAGGTTCACATTTAGGTAAGTATATTCTAACTTTTTTATCCTCTCTTTAGTAGATAGAAATAGCATAAATATTAGCTTGAATAATATTACTCTTCATATTCCATGTACTAGGGTCTTACTCATACTTAGGTTAATTGAGATTATATTATACATTTTTTTATTGCTTTACTAACCCCCTTTATTGTACCACAAAGTTTGGTCTACACTAGATTAGATTTACTTTCTTGTTATTAGAATAGAGTGAACATTAAACCTAGGAATCTTTTAGAGTTATTACATAATTGTGTTAGAATGTAGGCTTTAGAACCCTTTCTATCATGGTGTATTTTGACAAGTGATCCCCTAATCTGGTCTAGTGTATCCCCATATTATTCATGCCCCTACTTAACAAATATATTCATAATCAAAAGTGTAGGTATGCTCTATCTTCTATGATCCAAGATTGATTTATAGACATGATGCATTTTTGATTGCATACAATAACCACGTATAATGAACTACTCTCTTAAAAATACCTTGTATGCTTTTAAGACATAATGTGTGGAGTATTTTAAGGAAGGTGGACCTTTTGAAAGATATTTGTATGTAGAAAATACTTACAAAGGCTGAAGTTTATAAAATTAATGGATGGAAACCATATAACCCTTTTTAAAAAATATTTTGTATTGTATTTTTAAAGCTACATGGTTATTCAAACATTAATTTAAAATATTATATGCATTTGGTGAAATTGAGAAGCCTTTTTAACATGCAAAAATAAATTTAAAAATCCCCACATACAAATGAAAACCAAGAAGGCTAGAAATGAGTATTTTAAGACCAAATTTTGGCTTGCCATAAGGATTGAGAATAAACTCTTCATAATAAAAACCACTGCTAGAGTTTAAAATTGGATCAAGAGAATTTGTTTGTTTTCACACCACCCAAGAAATACTTGTATCAAGCCCAAAGACCATAGATGTTTCCCATTTAAAATATGAATGGATGAGATATCTAGAAGAATCTTTAGCTATTTCATACTTATTCTTAATTTGAACAAGATAATAGGTCCATCTTAGGATGCAAAAAGTTATTCTTCCTCCATTATACTCCCAATATTTGTAGTAAAATGTTGCATTTATCTATCTATTTTACCTTGATGTTAAAAGGTTCATTATATGTTTGAGACTCAATTTTGGGAATGAAGTGAAACCAAACATGAAACTCTTAATAATTCATCTTTGCACACTCGTAAGGGCCAATTCACATGTGTATAAAAAAACTTAATTTATACATTGATTTCATAAACCTCATCAAATCAAGTTATCTTCCAAAATAATATTGGATTTATATATCTTCATGGATGTCTCGAAGCATATAAGTGTTAATAAAAATTAAATCACCATATTTGGCCTTTTGTATAAGGGTTGGGCACATCTTTGGAGTGATTTATAGGTAGTGAATACTTATTGAGGTGAAAAATTTTCATTATCCATTGGTAAGTATGGATTTATTATAATAACTCACATCACCACCTGATAACAAAGTCAAAACCAATTTTATCATCGATCAAGTTTATGATAGGATCATGGGCTCTATGTAAATTGTTGATACATTTTTACCTCATCTCAATTATCTAATTGAAAGCCTTAATATGTTTCAAATGCATTAGGAAATAAACCTCATTTCAAGCTTAGATAACCACTTCTTGTAAAGTTGACTATAATACTTGATTTTTACTAAACAAGGGTCAAACATTATTTTTTATCCACTATCATTAGTAGTCTTGTGAGGATATTAATGCAAGTGAACTGAGCCTTGTCCATTGGGATATGAAGTCATCATATTAAAATCTTAAAAAATTTAATATCCCTAACTTTTTAACACATCCAAGTATAATGAAATGTAGGAAAACTACATAATGTTTGGTGATGGGTGCCTTCATTCTTATATGAATTCCTAAAAAATAATATGTATCACATATTTTAACATCCTAATATAACCAACTAACATCTAGTTCACCTATATCAATAGTATATTAGGAGAAAAACTTGCAATTGAAATTTAAATTCCACAAGTAATAACAAAGCATGAAAATGACTAAACTTCAATAAAAAATACTCTTATAACCTCAAGAATAACCAAGGTAGATAAATTAAGATCAAATCAAAATTTAATAGAGGATTATTACAATCATTTTTCTCCAATGAACATGATGTGCTCCAAGACTATTTCATAAATTGATTGCTTGATGTTAGATTTATTGTGATTGGATCAAGATTATGATTTTAATGAATGATTGATTTATTATTTGGATAATATAGGATTTATTGAATTATTCCTTATTATTCATGCATGGGGATTGCATGGTTTAAATAGAAGGTGGTGGATTGAAATGGAGGGTTGGATTTTCAAGATGGGATAAGTGAGATTAATGGCTCATAATTTTTAGGAATTTTAAATTAATAAGTGGATGAAGGTTATTAAATGTATAAAGGAATTAAAAATTCCTTTGGAGAGGAGTAGAAAATGGGTGTTGGACTCTAGGATTTTTAGGTGCTTCTATATTTTATTAAGGGTAATTAATAGGGATTACATAATATTTTAAGGGGAAATTTGTAGAAGAGTTAGTTGTGGGTAGTTAGGAGTTTTAGAATTTTAAATTCCAAAAGGATCATAGATGGGTTAAATGGGTTAATAAAGTTATAATGGGATTTAAAAATGGAATTAATAAATGGGTGTGGAATGTAAAGGTTAATTAGGGGTATAAACTATGAAGAGGGGTTATACTATTATCTAGGCTAGGTTATGTGTTCAAAATAAGGGGATTATTAATTAAAATAGTGGATGGGAAAGATAATATATTAAATGGTTTCAGATATAATTATGAGGTATTATATGGTTATTGAGTGTAGAGGTTAAGTGGGTGGAAATGAGTATACACATTTTCCCCCTCTTTCAAAGGGAATTACAACTAGAAGAGTAATGGTCTTTCAAAGAATAAAAATGTTCATGGATATTAGTAAATTAGGATAGATGATGCCCCCTTGAGTTGACATGAAAATAAGAATTAAATTAATTTCCACTCAAAAAGGAAGAATTAAGGCACAAGATGGATAAATAGATAAGGGGTTGGGATATTGGACATGTGTTCATTAATGAAGAAATGAAATCAAAATGAGCATTGAGCTATAAACTAATGATGCCTTAGGAAAAAACATATTCACATGTGGGGGGTAAATGACTGTGTCATAGTTATCAACATGTCCACAGAAGGGAACCAATAGTAATGGGAAGACAAAAGGTCAAAAGTTTTTGACATATCCAAAGCAAAGACACATGTCAAGGAGAACTTAAAAACAAAGAAAATAAATAAGGTAACAAGGTTTTGACATATCTTGAGAAAGAACACATATCAGGGAGAATAGTGGTATGTAGGAGAAAGAATAATGTTATTAAGAATAATAAATTGAAGATGAGGAAAATAAGTTAGAGTTAGGGGACATAGGATGAATAGGTGTAAGAGATGGGGCTAGGGGGAGAAATAGAGGGGTAAATAAGAAAATAAGGGTAAAAATAATTATTTTTTACCCTAGTTATTATTGAGTTTGAGATCTAGTATTTTTTAATGTTATATGGATAAAATGTATTACATTCCACACCAATGAGGAAAGAACATTCAGGATCACCAGAGACCAAATGAAGTAAGACCCATGGGGAGTAGCTTTGAACCTTCCTTAGTGTTGTTTATTACAAATTAATAGGGGTAATTAGGCAAAATGAATCCTCTACTAGGGGTTTTACCCTAGTCATGGTTTTATTGACACAAAACATGATTTTATTAAGTGAATCCACAATTTTGTACCTAGGAGGGGTAGTTTTGTGAAAATAAGCATCTTTGGTGGTTTGAAATGGATTTTTTAGGAGACAATAAGCTTAAAAAAATGGTAGTGATGGATATTTTATGGGACAAGTGGTTTTACAAAAAAAAAGATAAAATTTGCATGACAAGTAAATGATTTGTAAATAAAGATGATTTTAGGAGTTTTTTATGGTAAGCAATTATGTTAGTGGTAGAAATGATTTTGTTTCACTTAGTGGAGGTTTTGTGTAGAAGAGAAGAAGGGATATGAAAGGTGATAAGCAAGGGATGTGGAATGAAGTGAGATTATTTATGGTTATCAAGATGATGAGTTAATAAGTTTAGTTATATCTTGATAGGTTGATTATTTGATGTGTGTGTACAAGTGATTAAGACTTATATCATCTCAGGGGAGATGATCATAGGTTTTACATGAGATCTGTCATCTAAAATATCATGAGTTTGTCTTCCTAGATCTCACTAGTCAATATTATGTTACTTACATGCCTTAAATATAGATTGGTAGGTCCATAATTATATTTTTGGTAGAGCATTAGCATTCATAGACCAATCCATTTCATTTTGTGATGGGATAGATAACTATGACATTCAAGGATGTTTTGTTAATCTTATGATTATGTATGAGGGAAGACCAAATATACTAGTACTCTAGGACCATGTTAGTGATAATTCATCATCTTGTAGGCCATGTGATGGTTTGGATTTATAAGGTGTAGATTTATTTGGATAGGTGTTTAGAGGAGTGGACCATAGATAGATTGGATCTCATAATTTATGCCCATTATTAGTGATATATTTATATCTATGAAGAGTGGCCAATTATTCCAATTAGGGTTGGAGGATGTGGTGGTATAAATTATAGAGTTTCATTCACTTTTTACATGGTTATATCATTTATACCATGATATTCATCAAATAAACTACATAGGAGTAACCAATATTAGACCATCCTTACTACTATAGATATGGGAATGGGTAAATATAGTATTGGAGCTCCAAATGGATCATTATATCTATGATATCTTAGTGACCCTATAGTTTATGGTTGGGAGGTGTTAATGGGTGCACGAAGGAGACATGCATGAGATGTGATGTTTTATAGATATGCCTTGAATGAGTTAACTGACATAGTTATCATGTGGATGGATTAATAACATATATATTGGGGTTGGATGGAGAATGGTAAGTACATAAAATATATGATTTCAAAGTGTTACTTGATAGGTCATAAAGATGACATCATAGATAAGTATCACCTTAACCATGTCTTATGATAGTTTGGCTGAAAATAGGGGGTTTTGACTAGTCCTCACATTTTCTCATGCAATGTTCAAGAGAGATCATAGTGGGGTGTTGGAAGTAGATATTGAGAATGGGGGTTGAATAATTTTATTAAAAATAACTATTCAATTCCATTCATCATTGTATGAAACATTCATTCACATAAAGATCAATGTATAAATAAACAACTACATAAGCATATCATAAGAGAACATAAGAGATATGTTTCCCATTCTTGAGGGATAAAAAAAATGAACCATGCACATGGAATATATTCATATAATTCCAAGATCCAAATTTTATTGAATCACCAACTTCAAAAGAAGATCCAACCCCTACCTAGTTAAGCACCCACTCAACTAATCTTTTACAAACTATATCTTGAAAGGAGACTCTAACCCCCTAGGTATCCTAGAACCAACTAATTCACCTATAATATCTGATAAAATTATAACATATGTTACTAAATAAACTGATTATGACCTCCTTTTTTTTCATTCTTCCCCTTCAATCTCACTCAAACAACCTTCTAGGCTTACTTGCTCAACATGCCTCTTCTAATCTCATTAGGTCCATTGACCTTATCATCCACCTATAGACTATATATTATATAAAAATGTATGATAATTTTATCCATATGATTTTCCTTAATAACCTTATTTTTCTCCTCCAAGATCTCTTCTTCTTTGCTTGAGCCTATTCTTGTCTAACACACACAAATAGGCCAATTAGGCCTTGCTTTTATACTCAACTCTTGGTCTCACCCATATTGTTTGACCAAGATCCTTAACATAATTTATTTACCCTTTAAATATATAATTAAAAACCTTACACATGAGAACAAATAACTAATTAATTCAGTCATAACTCATAGCGGCCAAAAACCCAATTAGGCCTAGTTGAGACCTAAAGGAATTAGACCTTCTCTAAGGCACACGTTACATTATGACTTATTTAAATTATTTGTGTCTTAAATAACACAATAAAAAATTATAATATACCTCATATATAACCATGATATGTTTACCTTGGGTCCCCAACTCCATTTGTCCCATTTCACTATTTGGACCCACTAAATAGGCTTACTCGCCTTTTAGGCCTTTTCACTGCCAAAAAGTCTGTCAACCATATCTGAATCATATAGTAAACTTCATCAAACAAAAAATTCAAAAAATTTCATTAATATAAACTACATGACCTAAAAATCATCACCATGTCCATTGGACATCACCACATAGGACAATAGGCCTCAATAAATCTCTTGTTATATGCTCACTCAGAATTACCAATGCACACTGAAACTCAGTAATGAACATTTAGACCAAAATCACACTTTTTAAAAACAAAAATAAAAAAAATTAATATGTAAATACACCTCATGAAATAATATTAATTATTATAAATAATATAATCTTTGACTCAACCTCTACAGACCCTAAACCTTCTTTGTAAGAAGCTCACTTAAAGCTATCAAATACTACCAACACACAGTCAACAAACTTTGAATCTCCACATATTATTGATCAATTTTAATAAATAAAATTTAATTAAAATGATAATTATAGACATTATAACATCTTAAAATTATTTTTATTCTTCATTACTATCCAAATAACTTCAAACTTACCTCTTCAAGATGATTACTCAAAACTGCCAATAGGCCTGTCAACACAGTCACGTAGAAGTTTGTCTTTAGCAATTTAAATTAAACTTTAATGACATATAATTATAATTAATAGTTTATTTTAGTCTTATATATCATGACCAGATTAATATATATCAATCTCTAGAGACAATCATTGGTCTTACAGACCAATCTCTCAGGTTACTCTCTTACTATCTTAATATAGTTAGACAAGCCATTTTTGCTTCAACATTACAAATCCTTAACCTATCTATCTACCTTAAATAAATAATTAATATATAATTTAAATACAAAAAAAAATAAACAATTTAATTTGACACATTGTCTCTTTTCATACACATCCTTTATTTCTCTTGGCAAACTTGAAACTATCATTTTGGCTTAAGAACCAATCTAGTGAACATAACTTCCCACATCTAGAAGGACACTTAATTTAAATTAGAATGAATTTTTATTATAATTAAATATAATTATAACATATAAATCACAAAATTATAGATTTCAAATGTAAAACATGAGATATATAGACCAATGTCTGAAACATACTCTTTCAATATCTTAACTCACACAAACAAGCCATCTTGAGAGCACTATTTACACCATTTTAAATGAATTATAAAGAATATAATAAACATGTAAAATAGGTATAGGTATTTAAAAATTGAATATATCAAATTTATTCATACCTAATCATCTGAACTTAGTCCCTAAACACTTTCTCACTCTTGCCTAGTTTTTCTCATTATTTTCATTCTTTACCAATCAAGTGATACGTCAACTTGGGTGACAAAATTGATTGACATATAGGATATAAATCACCAAAAAAACACCATATAATTAAAAATTTATTAAAATTAAACATCCATCCATTTGTATTCATTTACTTATTCAACCTTACCTATTTCATCAAATTATTTAGAAACAAGCAATTTTCTATAGGTTCTGCTCACTACCTTGACACACCACTACCACCTAGAAATGCTTGAAAGAGTAATATAAAACATAGAAACATAAAACTTGATCAAACAAACCATTATGATAATTTTACAACAATTTTTCTCTAATCAGGTCACTATAAAGGTTTTGAGAGGTTTTAGACCAATTAACCTCCTTGATGATTGTTCATACAACTTTTCCCCTAAAATTCCAAAATAATTCTTGGATATGTAATAAAATGTCCTCCCCCATATCTAATAAAATTATTAGAACACCATTAAAATTTTATAAATGATAATGAGTATCTAAATTTTCTTCTTGGGTTCTTATCTCTTCATTTTGAATGCACAAGAGATCTCAAAACATGATTTCTTATCTCTTCCTTCAATACAAGACCTAAAACTTCATTAATATGCTTTAAAAAACTTTTAAAACCTTGATACATGATCACATGTGCTTAAAAACCTTGAAAAATCACCTCGACCCCTCATTAGGCCACACCAGGTCTTTATGCATGCTAGGCCTTAAATTACCAATTTTAGGTTGACCCTTGAACACACTTGGGAGGATTTTGTATTATTATAAACAAGTAATACACATTTAATATACCTTAATACCATTCTCACACAATAACTCTTTGTTAGGTTATGGAGCTAAAAGCTTCACCAGGATGCAAACAGGAGAAGTTATGGAGGATGCAGAGTTGCGGGGAGTTGCAGAATTAGTTGCAGGGAAACTGGTGTCGGTCTGATCAGTCGACGTCAGTCAGATGGCAGTGAGGAAGCAACCAGCATCGGTTACCAGTCGGCCGACATTGGTCTTGGAGGTGCCGGCGTTGGCAGCCTATGCGTGAACAGGCAGTTCGCATGTTGATTCCATAGAGTCTATTTTTGGATTGTTAGTTTGTATGTTGAAGGCTAGTCTTAGTCTTGAGTTGCATGTCTAATTATTGTAATTAGGTTAGTCTAATTATTGTAAGCATGAGATCTATATATGGACTCATGGGATGTATTGTAAAAGTGTGCTAGAAAGCCATAGAGATTTTAGAGAGAGCTAGTGTAGCTCCTCCTAGTTCCAAAGGGGTGCTGAGTGTGTATGATCAGGGAGAGTTGCAAGGTCTGCAAGGTCAAGGAGCTGATCCACCGGGGTACTGGTTGAAGAATCATAAGGACTTGGTGAGGCAAGGACAAGGGTTCTTCAGGGGTGTAGAGATATCTACATGGTGAGTAAGGTCTAGTGATTTGCAGGTAGCAGAGAGTAGGTGATCTACTTGGAGTACGGTTGTGTACTTGGTGAACTGGCAGCGTGTTACTGACTGGTTGGAGAGGTGAACATCAATTCTATATTGGAGTTGATTGTTGTGACCGAGAGAGAGAGGGAAGAAGGTCTTGAGGTGTGGCAAACCTTTGAGGTGGAGGAAGAAGTGTCATCTTCCTTATTGTATATTCTTCTGAGTGATTATTAATACAATTGTGTATTGTCTCTCAATTCCTGTGTTGTTTCATATTTCTAGTTACTTATTGATTCTGGTATAATTCCGTGTTTAGTTGCTAATACAAGAAGTAATCATATGTGCTCTAATTGGTAGAGCAAGATCCTGACTAAGTAGGCATCGAAGCATGTTTATTGTTCGTGGTTCCTTGACACTCTTGCCATCCTTAATAAACCTTGGCAACATCTCATAGTACTTCATTGGGTTAGTTAGAGTCTAAAATAAGGTTTAGATATAAACCTTTAATAATTAATTTCCCTATTAGGCTTACTTTAGGACTATAATAAGTGCATAAAAACCTCATGTTCATGCTCAATTATCTTCATATATCTTCCCATACCTATGTGCCTCCATCTCATCATTGTCTTGCCTCTACAAACCATATCCATGCTTAAGAAACTAGGCCATCAACTAGACCTACTAGGTACCATACAAATCTCACCATATTAATCCTTATTGACATCAATGAGACTAAAATTGACATAAATTAAAATAATCAACAATATCCCCATTTGGCATTGATGGAAAATAAGCCTCTTAACACCTCTAACTTGATTGATGGAAAAACACAGAACTCACTTCCAATTAAGGATCTCTCTCAATTAGGACTCTCTCCTCCTTTGAAATTAATTAAAAAGGGTCATACACATTATCATAGGGTCATACACACATATTCATCTGATCTTAAGACCTGACCACTTAAAAAACTATAAATATAGATCCCCCTTTGTCCATGCATACTTCTCAAGACATCTGAGTTAGACCCCCCTAACTCCATGTATACTTGAAACTATAAATCAACTATTTACAAAAGATAAAAAAACCTATTTTGATTATATTCAAATAGGATCAAGTGATTAAGGATTTAATTAAATCATGACATCTTCAATATATTACCTCAACAAACTAGGTTTACAAACAACTCCATATACTCTTTATAACATTACAATCCATCATAACTTAGATTAACTCATAATAATATCCATGCATAAAAATGATAGATAGGTCTATGAGACCTCATTATATATTTTATGCCTCTATCAAACATTTTTCATATGTATTATGTGATCTTAATGTCACTTTGGCATTCATCAAGATCACTTTTCTTCATATGAAAAGACTCAATGCAACCAACTCGTAGACACTTTATACTTACATGGTTTTTATGGTTTTTTTGTGTTTTTCAAGATTTTACCTCTATGGTCTCAAGAATACCTTCAATCTATCTTCCCATTGTCTCATTGATCATGCTTACAAGATGAAATCACCTTCATAGATTCATTATGCAAATAGAAAACTTCACAATCAAGGCATAGTCACCCACCTTCTCTTCTTATGCCTATAACATATTCATGTCATGATATAATAGTGACCATATTTATAAATTTTTTAGCTTTATTTAGGGATAAATAAACTTTAAATATTAATTTTAGCATAAACTTTAGATCACTATTATAAAAAATAATCATCTTCTTTGATTTTCATATCCTCATTAGTCTTGCAAACCAATATAAAACTCATATGTATTCTCAAAACTCCTATATTTGTTCTAATTATCTCAAAGTATATATGCTTAAAAATCATGCACACATAAAAAAAAAAAAAATTATCATACCTTTATACCTCATTAAGGCTCAAATAGACCTCAAATAGGTCTCAACAACATACTCAAGCTCCTAATCAAACCACTACTCATCTATGATAAATTTATAGGTTCAAATAAACTCCTCTAGCTTGATGATCATCTCTAGTCCTTTAAAATTTTGCTCAAAACCTATACCAATAATTTCATTAGTCTTATATACCAATCAATATCTCTCATGAGCCTCTACCTACCAGACACCTATACACAGTTGTACCTTCTTGTCTATGTATTTATTATATTATATTTTATTATCCACACTTGGATACCATAATGTTTTTACAACTCATTAATTTTTTATATGGATTTATGAATTTAATTTCATATCCCCCATAAGCCTATATCTCCCTTAGGGACTACTGCTTCTCATTATTTTTTTCAACCGTTCTATTCTCATTTTACTTGCATGAAAAACTATAATTTTTGAAGAAACTCTTATACCTTGTTTGATGACCATCTTGGCCTTTGATATCTCTTGAGGATTAAATTATATCATGGTAAACACCATAATTTTTTGAAATTTTACTAAATACCATGAATCTATCATAAACCAACATTAAGCAACCTCCTTGTACTTTAGCCATGCTTGCTCTCATATGATCTCCTTTAGGTTATTAGGCCTTCTCTAAAGGACTAGGCCATGATACAAATTATTTTAAGTAAATTTTGAGAAGGGGGGGGTGAATAAATTTATTAAAAATAATTATTCAATTCCATTCATCATTCTATGAAGCATTCATTCACATAAAGATCAATACATAAACAAACAACTACACAAGCATATCACAAGATAACATAAGAGATATGTGGGAAAACCTCTAAGGGGATAAAAATAATTGAAAAATGCACATATATTACAGTCCTATAATTTTAAGATCCAAATTTTAGTGAAGTGTCAACTTCATAAGGAGCTCCAACCCCTACCTAGTTAAGCACCCACTCAACTTGTCTTCTACAAGCTCTATCTTGCAATGAGGATCCAACTCCCTAGGTAACTTAGAAAAAAATAAGTCACATATGATATATGATCACATTATATCACATATTTATAAATAAGTGTATTATTACCTCCTTTTTTTTCACTCTTTCCCCTTCAATCTCACTCAAATAGCCTTCTAGGCTTATTTACTCAACATGCCTCTTCTAGGCTCATTAGGTCCATTGACCTTATCATCCACCTATATAAGATATGTTAGATAAAAAAGTTTGATATTATTCTCAATTTTATGTTCCTAAATTTACTTATTTTTATCCTCCAAGATCTCTTCTTATTTTCTTGAGTCCACTCTTGTCTAACACACACAAATAGGCCAATTATGCCTTGATTTTATACTCAACTCTTGGTCTCACCCATATTGGTCAGAAAAGATACTTAACATACTTTATTTAACATTAAAATATATAATTAAACATGTTACACATGAGAATAAATTACTAATTCAATGGTTCATAACTCATAGAGGCCAAAAACCCAAGTAGGCTTAGGTGAGACCTAAAGGAATTAGGCCTTATCTACGGCACATGTCACATTAAGAATCCTTCAAACAATTTGAGAATTCAAAAATTTATTAAAAAATTATAATATACCTCATATATACCCATTATAATTTTAAATTGGTTACCCAAATCCATTTTTTATATTTCACTACATGGACCCACCAAATAGGCCTACTCACCTTTTAGGCCTTCTCACTGCCAAAAAGTCTATCAACCATATTTGAAGCATAAAATCAAATTTATCAAATAAAACATTAGAAAAATTGAATTAATATATTTTAAATTACCTAAAAAACATCACCATGTCCATTGTAAATTACCACATAGGCCAATAGGCCTCAATAACTCTCTTGTTATAGGCTCACTCAGAATTGCCAGTGCACACTAAAACTTAGTCATGAACATTTAATCCAAAATCAAACTTTTGAAAAATAAACATGGAAAAAAATAATATTTATGGAAACTTAATGAAATCATGGTAATTATTATAAATAATATAATTTTTTACTCAACATCTACAAACCCTAAACCTTCTTTGTAAGAAACTCACTTAAAGTTACTAAATATTGCCAACACAAAGTCAATAAAATTTGACTCTCCACACCTTTTTGAAAAAATTTAATTAATATAATTTAATTAGAATTATCCTAATATAAACTATAAAAATATAAAAATTATTTTTATTCTTCAATACTATCCAAATAACTTCAAACCTACCTCTTCAAGATGATTACTCAAAACTGCCAACAAGCCTATCAACATAGTCATGTAGAAGTTTGTCTTGAGAACTTGAAAGTAAAATTTAATGACATATAATTCTCATTAATATTTTATTTTATTCTTATATATAAATACAAAATTAATATACATTAAACTCTAAATACAATCATTGGTATTACATACCAATCTCTTAGGTTACTCTCTTACTATCTTAACATAGTTGGACAAGTGATTTTGGCTTCCACATTACAACTCCTTAACATATATATATACCTAAAATAAATAATTAATAGGTAATTTAAGTACCAAAAAACATAAAAAATTTAATTTTACACATTTTATCTTGTCATCGGGTCTTACATCCTTCATTCCTCTTGGCAAACCCATAACTATCATTTTGGCTTAAGAATCAGTCATGGTGAACATGACTTCCCACACTTTTAGGGACACATAATTAAAATTAAAATTAAATTTTATGATCCTTAAATATAATTATAACATATTAAATCACATAGTTACATAGGTAAAATGGTAAACATGATATAAATAGACTAATATCTGAAACATACTCTTTCACTGTCTTGACTCATATAAACAAGCCATCTTGATAACACTGTTTACACCATTTGAAATGATTTAAAAATAACATAATCATGTAAAATATTGATAGGTATTTAAAAATTACCTAAATCAATTTTATTCATCTAAAACCAATCCCTAAATACTTTCTCACTCTTGCCTTAGTTTTCTCACTATTTTAACTCTTTACCAATTTAGTGATAGGTCAACTTGGGTGACAAAATTTATTGAGACATGGGATATAAATCAAAAAAAAAAATTCCATGTACATAAAAAATCATTAACCTTCAATCTCCATCCATTTTCATGCATTGACTTGGTCAACCCTTCTTGTAACATCAAATTCTTCAAAAATAAGTAATTTTTTGTAGGTTCTGCTCACTACCTTAACACACCACTACCACCTAGAGATTATTGAAGGATTAATATAAAACATAAAAATTTATCAAAAAAACCATTCTATGAAATTTACAATAATTTTTCTCCAATCGGGTCACTATAAGGGTTTTGAGAGGGTTTTAAACTAATTAACCTCTTTAACGATTATTCATATAGATTTTCCCCTAAAATGCCAAAATAATTCTTGGATATGTAATACAAGAACCTTAAAAATATCTAAAAAAAGGATAAATACACCATGAAAACTTTAAATGTGCCAATGATCATCTAAACTTTATTCTTGGGTTATCATCTCTTCATTTTGCATGCATAAGAGACCTCAAAACATGAATTCTTATATTTTCCTTCAATCCAAGACCCAAAACTTAATAAAAATGATTGAAAAAACTTTTAATACCTTTATCCATGATAAAATATGCTTAAAAACCTTGAAAACTCACCTTGACCCCTCATTAGGCCATACTAGGTCTTTATGCATGCTAAACTTTTAACTACCAATTTCATTTTGACCCTTGAACACACCTGGGAACCTATTATATTATAATAAAAAAGTAATAAACATGTCACATACCTTCATAAAACTATCACACAAGTACTCATGACATCCTTCATAAACCTTGGCAACATATCATAGCACTTTATTGGGTTAGTTAGAGTTTAGAGCAAGGTATAGCTACAGACCTTCAATAAAGACTTTCCATCTTAAGCTCACTTTGAAACTCTCCTAATTGCATAAACACATCATTAAAATTTTCAAGTATCTACATATATCTTATTATAGCTTTGTGCCTCCATATCATCATTATCATGCCTCTATAAACCATATCCATGCTTATGAAACTAGGCCATCAACCATACCTACTACCATAAAACTCTCAACTTAATAATAATTATTGACATAAATGATACTAAACCTAACAAAAATTAAAACATTCAACATGGGGGACATGAGTAGATAAGATATGGCACAAATGGATTATGATAATTTGGATCTAGTAGTATGGTATTATCAGACACCCATGACTAACCCTAGAGTTATAGAGCCATATAAAATATGGTGAACACATAGGAGGATAGTGAGACTTACTAACCTTTTATGATGTGGAAAATAGTGGAGAGTTAAGATTCAACACTTAGTGAAAGCATGTGGTAAGATTCATTATCATCAAGCTCAAAGACTAGATGTAGTATAATGTGTATTAGGGGATGGAGGAGATGAAGATCCAATGTATATTGGTGGAGATGGGGGTGGATTGGTGATAGTGAATCATACTATGAGGTTCCCATTATTATAATTATGGAGGGGCATGTAAGGCATGATCATCACATCTTCCTAGTTTTATGAATGATTAGGCAAAGATATATCAGTTGTAAATGGATGACTAAGTGAGGGATATAGATATGTATAGGATTTTCAAGTAGAGGGACAAGTTATAGTGATATTTAGGGTAATTTGAGTTAGAGGGATGCCCATATTAACCCTATTTTAACACAATTTACTACCTTATTGGGATAAATGTCTGATAAAGACATGTAGATAGCCATTTTATAGATTCAAGTCTCATAATTATTATTGGAATATGATCATATGATATATTTTTATACCTTGGTAGAGGAGATAGATGCTTATATCTAGAGTTTATAGTTTGAGTGAGATGTTGCATTGAATGGATGGGGATTGACTCAACTAGGTAGATAGTTGATGAGGCCTAGAGTGGAGACTCAATATTGGATGCCTTTATATGAGTAGGTTATTCTTTTAAGGTAGAGAGATCCTTCATTCCAAGAGAGTATTCATTAGATCAACCCAATCAGTTCATTCAAAACTAAGGCTAGCACGAATTCCTCCACTACCACATCTTGATAGACAAAGTGGCATGTGACTCTGTAATGATTATATTTTAGAGCATGGATGTCCATGATGCATATTATATATCATTTTTGATGTATTCATAGATTTAATTGATTTGTGATATATATGATGATTTATACATTGTGTATAACGGATTATGGATATTTTTGAATTATGTTATGATTTATAAATTAGATATGATTGTATGATGAACATGGTTTAATTATTTATTATGTTTTAATTTATTTGTCATGTGATGTTTTTTATGTTGTGATTGATTATGCATAGATTATGGTTGTTAAGGTTAAATTATATATGAGATAATATGATATATAATTATGTTATTATTAGCTCATGTGGATTTTTAAATTAGATGTTATTATAGAGATGGAATCCAAAGTGATTTAGATCAAGCATTAGTAAAAAAACTCAAGAATTCATAAAGAATATAATTAACTAAGCCAACCCATTTAATTGGTTTTTTAAAATGAAAATAAAGAGATATTGAAATAAAACACATATATCAAACCTTCCCAAGATCATCCCACCATACAATTATGTCTCAAAACATGATTTTACCCTTGATTTGGTGCTTAAGTCTTCATCAATGATGAATGGAAATGTTCCTCCATCATATCAAGTGTACCAATGAAAATAGTCTCATGGCATTGATCAATGTTGTGCCTATAGTGAATCTATCCTATTGACAATTAAGCATTATAACACTACACAAATAAAGGTCATGGAGAGAATTTTACATAATAAGTTTAGACAAATGAGGCTTTAAAATGGTGGTCTTATCCCTCCTATTTATATTTTTTTGAATTTGATTAGAATCAACCATGACAATCTATCTCAAGATAAATATGTGTGGCCATGAATTAATTCATTTTTTGAAGAGTTAATCCATAAATATCCCCATAAATATTTATAAGGAAGGGGCATTAGAGAGGCATGGGAGGCCTTAAACATAATATTTGTCACATTTATGGATTATGGATGCCACCCCATAAATGATGTAACCTAATGATGAAGATATTAGAAATTAATTTATAATTAAGAAATCTTCAATAACTTCCATTGATTTTCAACTTAAGCTCTTAATTTGGATTAATTTGCCTAAGTGAGATTAATCAAATTTTATGCAATTTTTTGGAAATTGGTTGCACATTATTAATCAAAGTGGTCAAAATTTCATATTACTAGGTCATAATTTGACTAAATTATAATTAGAAGGTGTTATTTGTATATAGACTAATACCCCATTTAGGAAATTATCTATATGAAATAACACATTCACATGTTGTGTGCTTCCAAATTAGAAGAATTTAGTGGTTCAGAGTGTCAAATTGCATTTTCATCATTTTGAATCAAAATGATTTGAGAAAAGTTAATAATCACATAAAATGCATTGCCATATTTAGGGATACATTAGCCTAAATCATCACTTATATACAACAAGCTCAAACCATTTAGCATGTTTTAGTGATTTTGGCCTAAATTATGCATTTTCACAAATTTTGAGTGAGATTGACAATTTCAACATAATAGTGTTAGGAATTGTATGTTTACATTTTGCCCCTATTTGAGAAGGCATGGAAATACATTTAAGAAAAGAAACATATTTTCAAAGAAAATATTTTTTCAAGAATAAATTAAAAGGAAAATGACATACGAGGATGAAAGAGAAGGATGAACTCTCAAAAAGAAAGAGAAAGAGTGAAATTAACCCATAGATGAGAGTATATCTAGATTGAGATAATGATTTCATGTATTTATTCATAATTATAAAATTATAATTATAATATCATGGGACCCAAATATGGGGAGAAGTGGGAAGGATACAATCCAAAATATAAGTGACACACTTTGAACACACCTCCAAAGGTTGCAAGTTGCTCACTTAAGGAACGATCAATCCTGAAACAAGTCACACACTTTGAAAATGAATAAAAAAGGGAAAAATTACACATAGATTGTAATTAGAATAAAAAGGAGAGCATAGATCTAGATAAAGGAAAATAATAATGTGACCCTATACAATAGATTTAATTGATTGATAAAACAATTTTTCCCCAATAGAGCTGATTTTGATCATTGATAATGAGTTGTGCCCCAATAGGGCTGATTTGATCTGGTGATTGGTATAAATGTTTCACCCCAAGAAGGTGAATTGTAAATCATATCTTAATGATATAACCTAATTCATGAATTAAATATGAGCGGGTGCAAACATAGATGCGAAGGTCTAAAGACTTGAAAAATCCATAAGAAACCAAGCATATGAGGATCATAAAGTGATGAAAGAGATGAGAGAAGAATAAAAATGTCAAAGATAACCTAAGATAAATCATGTATCTAAGCACTACCTACATAGTATAAATGGATCTCAATCCAATGTGGATCACCCAAAAGTGGGACAAAATAGAATGAAGAATAGAAGAAAAATGTACTACTATTTAATTAGACTCATAATGTATGCCAAAATATGCATGTATTGCATAGAGTCTATTGAATAAACCATTGGTGTTTAATTTCATTAGTACACTTGAGATCTGATCTTTGGAGCTACATTGATTTTGAGACTTGGATCCAAAGCACATAGTGTTTTCTATAACAAAATGAAATTATGCATCATAACTATGAGTAACTTAGAATGAAATTTTATTTCAATTGTGATAAGCTAGTTTAAATGTGAATATTTATAAATAAGATTAATGTTATAAATTACCAATACTAGAGTTAAAATGATTTACATTTAAATAAAAATAAATAAAAAGAAAAATAACAATACACAAATGTAACCTAACTTAATATTAAGATATGAACAACCAAGATTCAAGTAGGAACACAAATGTATAAAAACAAATCAAGAAGAAATGAATACACAACATGAAAACAAGATATGAATAATCAAGATCCACGTACACTATCCAGAAGTACTTAGAAAAATAAAATAAAAGAACAAGACAAAATAGGAACATAAAAGACCAAGAATAAACAAGAAGAAATAATAAAGGAGTAAAAAGGAACAAGAGAATAAAACAACATAAATGGAGAGACAAGAAAGCACAACAAAACACAAATAAAATAAACACACATAGATAAGAGTTAGTCATAATTCTGGTTAGATTAGAAAAATAATTGTTTATATATTTGTAGTAGAGGCATTACCTTCTATAACAACATAATAATAACAAGGACACAAAGTTTCCCCTACGTGATAGGGAAAAGAAAAAAAATAAGGGGGTGTTTGAGCTAATTCTAGATGAACAATACAAGTAGATGTTGCCTTCATAGTTCCATGGATGCTAGATCTAACATGAACTTCAAGCCAAATGTAGTTCTCCCAATAAATCGGATAGAATAAAAGTGATGATAATAAAACATGATTGATGTTGCAAAGGAAAATGGGAATGATCTTGAAAAATAACAAGCATGTGGGACATATAAAATAAAAAAAAAACATGTAAGATAATGTTTTTGTTATTTTTATTGATCATTTTAAAATGTTTCTATGTTTTGGAATAAGCAACATAAATAAACTATTCAAAAAGGGTCCCAAAAACTACCTAGTTAAGGAGATGCACACCCATAAGTAAGAGGTCAAACTATAGCTAAATTAGTTGTAATAGGGATCATGGATATAAAAAATGGAGTGTGAACCAACTAATCAAGGATATGCACATCCAAGAGTAGAATTTTTAATAAGAGCTAAATATATTTGTAATGGCCCATGCTCATAAATGAGTGAGAGAAAGATCCTACCAAGGCAACAATGCCTACCAAACATCAGAGAAATAATAATAGAATAATATGCAACACTAGATAAAATTTGAAGAACCATTTAGAAATTAAAAATCATGAGATAATGTATCCATGTTCATTTATCTATAAGAGGAAGCTGTAAAATAATATCTAGGCTTAACTACTTTTTACAACTAGCATTGAATGTGTCTAGAATGCCTTATAAGTCATAATCAATATCATAATTGGGCAAGGGATAAAACTGTCTAGACTATAATGGCCTAGGGTATGAAAAGAATGTGGTTCTAAATAGAATGGTCCATAATGAATAGGGTCCAAAAGAGGATGGTCTAGGGTAGTATAAAATGTTGAAATATAAATGATCTAGAGTACTAACCATCCAAACTTCAACTATCCAGAGTCATAAAAAAATATGGTTATCGTGAGAATGGTCTAGGATAGGTATAAACATAATGAATTTGGTCCAAGATAGGATGGTCCAAGATATAATGGTAGGATAAAATAACTACAACACAAGTTGTCCCCAAGTAAGGGGTCTTGTAGATAATGGTTCAAAATCTATCAAACATAAAGCCACTTGAGATGTACAATGTTGATGGTCTCTGAAAGTTCTTCACCACCTGAAGTAGCCATATGGTATGCTCCTAATCTATAGTTTGCTATGAACAAATATGGACTTAGTAAATTGGGTTGGAACTTACTCTTCTTTCATTTAGCATTCATGTTATTCTGATTTTATTTTAATACCAAATCACTAATTTCAAAATCCTTAGGGAGAATGCACTTGTTTTAGCTTTTATGCAATCAATTATAATAAGCTTGCAAGTTATCTAGGGTAGTCAAATTCTTTCCATCAAGGAGTTATAGTTCTTAAAACTTGGAAACTCTATAATATTTGACATCTTTAATATTCTCTAAAGATAATCACAATGAAGGAAACTCTATCTCAATCGAGATAATAGCTTCTATGCCATAAACAAAGAGTATGGAGTGGATCCTATGGGGGTTTGATGACTAGTGCAATAAGCCCAAAGGGTAAGAAAAATTTGAAAGTGCCAATTATGTCCAACATCATTGATAATCTTCTTAAGGATGGCCACAATGGTTATTTTTATGCCTTAGCTTGTCCATTTCCTTGCAAGTTATATGGTGTGGATTTCTAATGCTTGATTTTTAATTTTGCACAAAGTTCTTCAACATCTTAGTTTAAAAATGATACACCATTATTAGATATAATTTGGGATAATATACCATATCAATAGATGATATGGTAATGTATAAACTTGGAAATATACTTATTAGTGATGTAAGTGAGAGGAATGGCCTCAATCCACTTAGTAAAATACTTAGTAGCAATGAGAATATGTTTATGGCCATCTAAAGATGTTGGGTTTATTTTCCCAATGAAATTTAGGCCCAAAGTAGAAAATAATCATGGTGTAGTAATTGGATGTATTGGAAATGAAGGTACATTATCAAATTTACATGTTATTGACAAGAAACACACTTCCTTACATAATTATGTGCATCTATCTCCATTTTGGGCCAATAATAACCTATTTAAAGGAGATTTTTAGCTAAGACTACACCATTGGTGTGGGCCATACACATTCCTTCATGAAACTCCTTAAGCAATAGCTTATATTCTCTTGAAGATAAACAATAAAGTAGCATTCCATCATATCCTATTTGATAAATCATGTGTCCAAGGAGGGTATAATGGGATATGCAGTGAAGGAAAAGTTTCTAATGATTATTAGAAAGGTCAGGTAGAAAAACATGATCATGGAAATAATTATAATAATCTTGAAACCAAGGTAGTTTAGGTGGGATATTGGGAACAAAAAAAGTGCATACAGTTCTAAATATGTCAAGACATGAGTAGGCTATAAAATTTTTTCAATGAGAAACTAATAATCTATATAATTTCTATAAATTTGTATCATGGATGCAATTGTTACCATTGCATTGATAGATCTATTGTTGGCCCTTAGTATTTATTCAAATTGTAGATATTTAAAATGATCCTTTAGATTATCCATATTGAGATTGTAGGATACAAGCTTGTCATCTCTAGTTTGATATTGATCAATGGTTTGATTGATAATCAATTGGGAATCACCATAGACCATTAAGTGATGTATATCCCACTACATTATAATATGAATTATTGTAATAAGTGCCTCATACTTGGCCATATTTTTGGTATAATGAAAATTGATATGAAACACTTTGGGAATCAGATCCCCTTATGGTGTAATTAAAAAAATACTAGATCTATATCCATGATAAGTGAATTAACCATAAACATATATCTTCCATTATTCATGTTCATGTTTTTTCTTATTATACTATCATGATATAATCATCTAGAAAGTTGAATCTGAGTGGCTAAATGTCTATAATGGGGGATTCTACAAGGTGATCAATAATAACCTTCCCCTTGATAGATTTATTATTTTGATACTCAACATCAAACTCAATTAAAACATGACCCATCTAGCCATGTGGCCTATTAGAGTTTATTTGGATAATAAAAAATTGATGGGGTCAACTTTAACAATAAGAATTATTTTATTATTTAGTATATAATGTCACCAATTTTGGGAATCAAACACCATAGCTAAACATGCCTTATCAATAGGAATATAATTGTGTTCATAATATCATTTTCTTTACCATGATCATCATGTTGGGACAAAAGTTCCCCAAATGCATGTTTAATCACTAAAATGTAGAGAATAAATGGTTATCTAGGTGTTGGCAGTCTCAAAAATAGTGCTTTATCCAAATATATTATGAGATTCATTGACACTCCTTTTCCCATCAAAACATGAACCCTTTCTTTAGTAGATGTGTAAATGGGTGGCACTTATCTTCCAATTATGAAATGAACCTACGGATAGACTGAATCTTTCCTTATAGGCTTTGGAACTGCTTGAGATTTGAAGCTGGAGGCATTTCAACAATGGCCTTGACCTTAGTATGGTCAACTTTAATCCCTCTTTGTGATACAATAAATGCTATAAATTTTACTAAAATGATTCCAAATACACACTTCTTTAGATTTATATAGAGCTTGTACTCATAAAGTCTCTCAAAGATTCTCCATAGAACATTACCAACATGTGTTTTTTATTTAGCTAGGATGTCATCAAATTATTATTCAATAATATCATGCATCATGTCATGGAAGATGACAATCATATCACATTGATAAGTGGCTCTAACATTCTTCAATATAAATGGCATGACTCGATAACATAATGTTCCCCATGGTGTGGTGAACCCAATTTTGTGTTGTTATTCTTGGGCCATCTTGATTTGATTATATCCATAAAATCCATCCATGAGGGATATCATCTCATACCCATTATTATAATTAATAATTATTTTAATGTTACTTAGAGTAAAATAATATTTAATGCATGTTTTATTAACATCTCTAAAATTAGTAAAAATAAATATACCTTGTGGCTTTTTTATCATTGGAACTATGTTTGATATCCATCCATAATAGTCTAGTGGTCTAATGAAGCATGTTCCTAATAATTTATCTAGTTATGTTTTCACCAAAAGAGCAATGTGTGGATGCATCTTTCTCAATTTTTGTTTGACTAGCTTAACATCTAGATGAATAATAAGGTGATGCACAACTAAGTTAGGATCTAAGCTTGGCATGTTAGATTATACCCATGAAAAAATGTCATTAAAATCCTTCAAAATGGATATAGTGTGATCTCTCTCCTCATCAGTGAGAGAAGATCCAAGGTAAACAATTTTTGGATCATCATATGTTCCCACGATCACTTCAATAGTGTTTTATACAAAGAGTGTAAAACCATCTTCTAGAATAGTAGGAAATGTGTGATCACAATTTTCTACTTCTTCTATGGTTTTTTGTTGTTTAACCCAAATCTCTAGATAATGTGATGAATCTAAATCTACTGGTTTAGGTAATGGCCAACTAACAAATATCTCAAGCAAGTCAAGAGAAAGATGATCAAAGACTTCTTGTTGTTCTAACATGATGCTGGTACTAGCTATAGAGACATGACTTGATGGATTTATTGTTGTTTGAGAAAGATGAGCAAAATTTCCCCTCTAAGAGTGCCTAAAATAATTTTTTCCCTTTCTTTACTTTTTCCTTGACCAATGAAAACCTCAAAGAGGTTTTCAAATGAAGATCTTGATGTTTTATATTTTTCATGACCAAGAAATTTTTATTGCTCTCCAAAGTAGGCAGAAGGATCTAAATAAAAACCAAAGCCTTGCTTATGATCACCAATTGGCAATCCATCTCTAATTCCCATATACTCTACAATAGATTCTTTATTCTAGAATTCTCAAGGTGTATGAATAGATTTTGTTGGTCCTAATCAATGAGTTTAAGATGGCAAAGGCATAGAGAACAATGTGAAATTATATTTATAATGTAATTTAAATCAAATAAGTCCATGTTACTAAGCTCATCAAAAAGGATATAATGGGATGTTACATCACTATTTGGAGTCTCATCATTGGTTGATTCAGAATAATCACTATCAAAAGTCATGAGGTCACCCCCAGGTGGTATAAATCTAAGTCCTTGATTCAAATTAGGTTTACCAATTGATAAAGGTTCCAAGATTACTTGCACTCATAGGCCAAGGCCTTTTCTTATATAATCAAAATTATCCATAATCTGATTAGGGATAGGATACTTTGGATTCTAAAAATAATCAAAAATGCCACTACAATATAGCTAGTCTCCTTTAGTGAAATCCTCTTGATCCTATTTTGGTGAATTAGAAAGTACAAATACCATTGGTGGTTTCTATGTTTCTTTTTTCTATTTCCAAATCATATTGGGTATGTTAGGAATTTTGGAAGGTTTAGGTTTACCAAATGATTTGGGAGGCTTAGTAAACTTAGTAATATGGAAGACATCCTTAAGATGGCATGTGGAAATGCCCACATATTCTGTAATGACTTCTTTTTCAAGAGTTATTGGAAATAGATCAACCAAAGTGGAATCAAGGTCACTAGGGTTGATATAATTGGATTTTGGTGGATGAAAAACTATTTCCTTATTCTTCTTTGAAATGAATTTGGAACCAAGACAATGGTTATAATTAAAAAATTTAGCCTCTAAATGTTTGAAATAGTAATAAGGCTATAGATCAATAGGAATGATGACCTCAATCCCATCATAGATAAACTTAAGGTACTGATGCAAAGTGGATGGGATAGCTTTTACTTCATGGATCCAAGGATGACCAATAAGTATGTTATAAGGAAGCACAATATCCATAATATGTAATAAAGTGTGATGAGACACAGACCCAATAATGATTGGAAAACATATAGTATTGGAATATTCCCTCTTGGTTTTATTATATGCCTTAATGGTGATCATCTATGGATAAATTTATTTCATAGTATAACCCAATCTTTGTCCCAACTTGAGAGACACTATATTTAGCCTTAAACCATTACCTATAAGAACCTACTTGATTTTATGGTTTTCAATGATGACATCAATATACAAGGGGTTATTATGGCTAGGATTGAGAGTGGACATGCATTTTTTTATCAAAGGTAACCTATCAAAATGAAGATAAATATCTTACAAGTGTTTGGAATTATTCAGGGTTAATGCCTTAGGGAATAGTAGATTATTATAAAATGTCATTCAAAATAGTTACATGGACTTCAGATGTACATAAAATATCCAAAATAGATATTTTAAAAGTGGTTTTACCTAGTTAGTTAGATAAACTATAAGGCTTTTCAAGAATAAGACGAAATGGTTTAGCCTTGGCTAGCATAGTGTTCAACTTTGGATTTGAAGGTACAATGTTCATGTTGGGTTCAATGGTAGAAGAGGGAAAAGGGACCTAAAGGGTAACTCATGAGAATATATTTATGATTGTACAATTTGGAGGTGGCAAAGAGCCATTATATTTAGAAAATGAAGGCAGAGGGACTTGAAGGTGACTCACAAGTGTTTATTTGTGTTTTAGTAATTTTGAGTTAGTGAGGAGATATTATAATTATAATAAGGGAAGGGTTCAAAAATAGTAACCCACACAAATTGAGGTGCAATAGAATTTCTTATACTTGACATGGTGTTATTATAGGGAGAGGGTGTTAACCCTATAATAATGGGTCTAGTACATTAATAAGTTTAGGATGGATCATGGGTTGTAATAGTGATAGTGGTAATGTGGTTTAAAGACATGTATCCCATGGTATTGTTATAGTTTTAAGTCATGTTGTTATAACCCAAGTTATTAGCATGAGTATTATGCTCTTGATTATGATCATGTTGATTATGATTTTAAACTTGATTTTACTACTAATTTTATCCTTAGTTCTAATTGTTTTTTGGTGGTTGTTGATCATGTCAAGGGAAAGGATCTTTATAAATTCCCATATCTTGATTTATGTTCTATGGATCAAGATTGATATCAAATTCATTGATTTCAATCAAATATTCAATAAGGTGTCACAATTTCATGCATCTATAATCATCAAGACCAATAACATGATGGAAGTTACAAAATTTGTTTGTCTAATACCAATTGGGTTTAGGTTGATTTATAAGAAATGGCCTTGGTATAGGACATATAATCAAATTAGTTTCTATGAGATTTTGGAACACAACCTCCATAGGCTCCCCTAGTTTGATGAATACTCTAAAGTTTTTATTGAATACTCTTTGTGGAGGGACTCTTTGAAAACTAGTTAGTGAAATAGGTGGATCTGATTGCACATTTGGAGGCAACAAGGCCTGCACCATTTATACATGTTTTGATTTAATCACTCCATTTCCTACCATGTTATTGTTCTTATATAACCCCTTAGGCTTATCTATTGAAATAATTTGAATAGGATATTAGTTCTACTTTAATGTTTGACCTTATGAATAAATATTGACAAGGCTTTTGGTGATAATCACCTTATAAATTTGCATACCCTTATCTATATTTTTTTAAAATGTGTTTGTGCAATCAAGCCATAGATTGTGCACCACCTTAGGGTGTAATTTCTATGCAAAAATGTTAGCCAAATGTTTATCTAGAAAACTTTGTTGAAAGCAGCCAACTAATGCTCCCCACCATTGTAGATATGTTTTGAAGGTTTATCCATCTCTTTTTTTGGCTTTGTACAATTCAATGATAGTCAATTCATGTTCAATATTATATGATAAATGGATAACATTTTTTTTTAGATAGATCATTCCAATCTGTAACCAATTCCTTGGGTAACATAAGAAGCCAGTCTAAATCTTGTCTCGCTAAACTTCAAGGAAATAAGTGAAGCAAATAAATTTTTTTCTAAGCTACCTCTTTTCATAATACAAAGAATGCTAAATGTGTTAACAAGGGTCACCCTTCACTTTGTACTTGTCAAGTTTTGGTGCCTCAAAATGAGTTGAAAAGGGGACTTGGAGAATGCTCAAATAAAATAGATTTTGACATATATCATCAAATTTATACTTCTTGATTATATTTATTGTCTCTAATTATGATAAAATCTCATTCATTAAATTCCACTATTACATGTTTAATACATTGGTGGGTGGAATATAATTATGCTGGGGTGGTATGTGCCCCTAGTTTGTGGATTTGTTAGGGATATACACCCTAAAATCTACAACTTTGTTTTGATTCACTCCTTGAGTTGAGTAAGTGATCCATTAATTCCTAGGTTGATAAACATTCTTTGAAGATAGCTGCTTTGAATTATAAGTGGTTTGTTGATTTTGGGGAGGATGTGGTCTATTCACCAAAGTATGCATTGGTTGAGATGAACTTGCCAAATTATTTTGAATAATTGCCTCAATACACATTGAGTGCTTTGGTCCTTAATTCTATGAAGGAACAAGATGTTCTTGATAATTAAAAAAAGTATGCTCCTTGTCTAGAGAAGCATGTTTCAAAACCTATTGAGATTTAGGTTGTTCAATTGAGATATCTTGAATCCATCGTATGTGTGTTCTCAACTAATTTTTTTTGTGTTGGCTCTACCACATTCCCTTATTCCTTAGAAGTGTTTTTGTTTATTGAAGTGGAAACTAAAGAATTAGTCAAGTCCATGATAAGTTAGTTTGCATATCATTATCTTATCTTTTTGATCTTGATCACAAGATATTGATCATTAGGTGTTGACTCAATTATTACTTCCTTTCCTTTTCTAGAATATGCAATGTTTGTTTTTACAATATGAGAAAGGGATTGTTCTTGATGTTGTTATTCTACCCTAACCAAGGCATGTAATTATTCCATAAGAAAGTCTGATGGTAATCTAACACTAGATTAGATCAAAATTTAGAGTGCTTCATATTTATCCTCTAGGGGTTGATGTTCAAAGTAGTCTTTCTTAGATCCTACAATCATGAGAATATCCTAAAATACCATGGGATTGTCTTTTCCACCATAAAAGTGTTCTTCCTCATAACTAGGGCCATAAGAGACCCCACTAAGAGTTTACCTTTGTATCATGTCTAGAAGTTTATTCTCTACATTTGGAAAGATTTGGAAAATATTTTATAAACACTAACAAGGTGTGTTTTGATTTTATCCAAATAAGTGATAAGGTAAAAAGAGATTATAATAAATAAGGTGGTATAGTTCCAAAAAACTAGATTAAAATGGTTCACAAAATTAATCAAATTTGGTGGGTTAAAATCATCAAATTAGAAGAGGGTATGAAAAATATAAAACCTATAGTGTAAACTAGTACACCAAATGTAAGTTTAAAGATACGTCAATACCATAAAATCCAAGGACAACTTTGACAAGTTGATACTATATTATTAGAAGAGAGTCTTTCTGATGAGGAAAGTAATAATGTGAACTAAGAAATTTAAGATGCAAAAACATACAAGAATTCCTAAGTATAAAACTAAAACCAAATGGTTAACAAAATGTATCCACATGGTAATATGAAGTAGAATTGGTTTTAGAACTTATAGAGTGAGAAATACATAAAATAACTTAAGTTCAAAATGATTAAATGATGATGAGTCTATATAATGGCCTTTAACCCAAATAGGAAATCACACCCAAGTTAACTCAAACCAAGTGCAAGTGGTAAATAGATTAACACCTTGGATTAGAACTTAGAAATGTGAGAATCCAAATTTGAATTAAAAAGTGAAGGACTTAAATATTTCTTCAAAATGATTTATACGCAAATGGGTATCATAACAATGTTATTTAGATAAGACAAAAACAATGTTTCAAATGAGGATTTGAACAAGGAAAAAGATGATTTTGATTTGGTCATCATAGTGCCTCCTTATTCAAATAAAATGGTAGACAACAAAGATCTTTGGTTGACATGTTTTGGTTTACAAATAAGTTGTAGACTCCAATAAATACCAAGCATGTAAAGGAAAAGACAAGTATAACATCCAAAGCCATAAAATGATAAGGTTTATTTGTATCACTAAATTATGGATATATGCATGCTCTTGGGAAGATTTTAAGTGTTAATATAAAAATAAAAGGACATGAAGTAGTAGGGTTTTTACACCTCCTTCTCCCAATATATTATATAGTGACATAGAACTTTAGGCTACTCACCCTACATCAATAATATGTTCATAACAAGTGGGGTTGTTCTCAAACTAAATTTTCAATCATCTAGATGGTCCTAAGTGTGAATAACACTAGAGATGTATCACATCAATTGAGTTCATACCGGATAACTTACTATGCAAGGGTTTATTCCTTTACATAAAATTTTTATTCATGTACCTCTTAGTGGAATTCCTTGGTTAACCAGACTTGACTAAGGTTTTCATTATGATTAGAGAGGATATTTTTTCAACTCCTTGGCAATAATAGTATATATGCCCTGGTTTATATACCCTACCATGGAGTAGGGTTGAAACAATGTCAGGAGATGAAACCACAGGTCAAAACTTCCCTAAATAACTCATGAGGAGGATATGAAATCCTAATCATGATCCAATTTGTATAAAATAAATGACCAAGTTAAAATACTTTCAAGGTTGTATCTAGAACACCCAAACCATATAGTTTTGGGGAGAGCCTTAACAACATTATTTTCACACCTTGGACAAGGCACAATTGTAAAAAAAGGTCACTTTTGGTCACCCAAGTTTGTTAAATGGGATGGGGGTAGAATATACATGCCATTATCATTTTTTGAAAAACAAACAAGTATAAAATATCTAGCATAAAAAAAACACTCTTTAAGAACTTGAAATTTTAAGTGAATGTTTATTTTATGTACCAAACTGAGATGTTTGTAAAGTTTTTGGTACCTTGGCCTTACTTGAAATTTTTTGAAATTTTCACAAACAAAAAGAATAAAACACCTAGATTATTTTTAAACACCAAAAAGGAAGGTTTTAAGAGTTAAACATGTTCAAATTTAGCACTTTTCTAGCATGATACATGTAATTTTTAGAGGGTTTCCTTTTGCTTTAATGCACAAATGCAAGTTAGAAAATAATATTTGAAATGGAAGCTCTCATGTTTCTCTATTTTTTTACATAGAGACTGACATCGGTCCATAGTGAATACTATAAATTATAATAAAACCAATGATGGTTAGAACAGAACCAATGGCAGTTGATAAAATTGATGTCAGTTACCTATGAACCCTTAAGCAAAAAATAGTTTTTCAAAAAAAATTATAATCCCTAAATTAGTATAAAATCTCCAAAAAAAAAACCTTTGGATCCTACAATAAAATGTTTATATAGATATTATGCAAGCTTTAAAATCATAAATATCAGCCTAAAACTTTCAAGGAAATTCAAAAACCAAGTTTTCATACCATATTCTACCTTTACACTAGGACTAATACTAGTTAAATAGGATTGATGCCAATTAGGGAAAACCAATATCAATCACCATGTAAACTATGTATCAATAAAAAGATTAGAAACATAGGAAAAATAATGACCAAACTTGATTTTTAGAGATTTTAAACACTTTTTAGAAAATCTAAGGATGCCAAAGTGTTCTCCTTTCTTGTATGGGATGTGTGATCCCACTGGGTGTGCCAAGATGTATAAATGGAATCCAAAGTGAGTTAGATCAAGATTTAGTTAAGGAAACCTCAAGAAATGCATAAAAAACATAAATAACTAAGCCAAATCCTTCAATGGTATTTAGCAAATGAAAATTAAGATCTATTGAAAGAAAACACATATATCAAACCTTCCCAAGAGCATCCCACCATACAAATTCACCTCAAAACATGATTCTCCCCTTGATTTTGTGCTTAAGCCTTCATCAATTATGAATGGAAATACTCCTCTATCATTTTAAGTGCACCAAAAAAATTAGGATCATGACATTGATAAGTTTTATGCCTATAGTGAAGCTCTCTTATTACAAGTTAAACATTATAACACTACACAAAGAAAGGTCACGGAGAGAATTCTACATAATAAGTTTACTCAAATGAAACTTAAAAATGGTGGTCTTGGCCCTCTTATTTATAAATTTTTGAATTTGATAAAAATCAACCATGACCATCCATCTTGAGATCAAGACATGTGTCCATGAATTAATTTAATTTTTGGAGAGTTAATCCATAAATATCCTCATAAATATTTAGAAGGAAGGGGCATTAGAGAGGCATGGGAGGCCTTAAACCTAATATTTTTTTCATTTATGGCTTATGGATGTCATCCCACAAATGATGTCACCTGATGATGCAAATAATAGAAATCAATTTCCAATTACTAATTCTTCAATAAATTCCATGGATTTTCCATTTAAGCTCTTAATTATAATTAATTTGCCTAAGTGAGATTAATCAAATTTTATGCAATTCTTTAGAATTGGTTACACATTATTAATCAAACTAGCGATAATGTCATATTATTGGATCATAATTTAACTAGAGTATAATTAAAAGGTGTCAGTTTCATATGGACCAATACCTATTTAAGACATTGTCGACATGAATTAACACTTGTATGTGTCATGTGCTTATGAATTAGAAGAATTTAGTGGTTCAAAGCGTCAAATTATGTTTTCATCATTTTGACTCAAAATAATTTGAGAAAAGTTAATAATAACATAAAATTAATTTCCCAATTTAGGGATACATTATCCTAAATTATGACTTGTATATGATAATCTTGAACCATTTAGTGCATTTTAGTGATTTTGGCCCAAATTGTGCATTTTCACAAATTTCGAGTAAGATTGACAGTTTCAACACAATAGTGTTATAAATTGTATGTCAATAGTTATAAAATGTATTTTTACATATTTTTATATGTTATTGTGAGGGTATGATGTATAAAATATTAGTTCATGATTATGTCTTGTAAATATGTGATGATATGATGGATTATGACTTTATATGTATATACTACAGTATAATAATGTAAATGGTTGATTTTAATATTGATAATATATAAAGTGTTATGGATGGTGTTATGTATATTTATATTATGAAGTATAATAATATGGATTATGATTCAAATTATTTTATATAGTATGATGAATATTACTTATGATGACTTAGATGGGCATGTCAAAAAAATTTATTTTTCATGGAATAGTGACTTTATTATGATATGGTTATATAAAATAGATGGTATGATATTAATGATGATGTTCCATGTGTTTTATGATTATGGATTCATATCTAGGATGGTTGTAATTCTCCTACATTTGAAATAATATCAACTTATTTATATGTGTGATAGGCATATAGTTTAGTTAGGATGGGGGGTGTGTGTTAATGTAATGTGGTGAGTAGTCATGATAAGGTATGAAGAATGGGTGGAAAAGGATAAAATATTGAGCCATTTTTATCTTAATAATCCTTTTTAATATTACATTGGGAAATTTTCACCAGGATATATTCAACCATGGTGCTGGGTTTCCAAAGTGTGTAGAGAGACCCCTTTTTAATATAAAAAGAAAAGCACAAATTTTGAAAAAATGACATTTTTTATGATGCACCATTGGTATATATTAATCCAAGGTAAATTTACAAAAAATATTTAAAAAAAGATACATAAAGTGACTATATAACAAAATGAATTGTTTACAAAAATATTCATACAAATTAAAAGTAAAACTTATTAGTGTATAAGACATGTGCATAAAAAACTAATTCATATTTATCATACCATATATATATATCAAAAACACATGAAAAATTAAATTCAAATGGATTTCAAATAGTTAGATAAATAATTTAATTTTTTTAAAAAAATTAAGTGAGCAACCCATGATTCCATAATTTATGAGTTCTTGGTATTACTTTGCCCCAAGTAGGGATGAAGACACAAGAGGGACATTGTGAATAATGCCAATTAAATGGATAGATGGAGTGGAGAAAAAATGGATGATTAAATAAATGAGGGTTATTGACTTTGTAAAAAGATTTTTCAAAGGTCTCAAAATGAAAATCAATTTAAAGAGTAACAAGGGAAACAACTAGACAACAAATTTCAAGAGACTTATCCATGGGATGGGTTGGAATAGAATCTATGGATAAATATTCATAGTTATTCTAATCCTTATAATTATACCTGTAGTGAATTTACTTGTTGATGCATGATGATTCCCTTTATATTTTAGTGCCTCCTTTAGTTTTTTACACTATGTAAAGACCAAATCCAAAAGGTGGGGAAGTGGAGGGGTATGAATTATGACTGGGATGGTATGGATGAAAGACATGGTAGGAGTGGAAACAAGGGTGACCTCAAGTATTCAAGGTGATATGTATATATAGGGTTTTCAAAAGTGATGTTATGAACCTAGGTTTCATCATTGTGCTTATCCAAGGTGTTAAAATTTTTGGTTTTCACCATTGGATGATTTTTTAGTTATACTATATACAATAATGTACATAGATGAACTAGAAGGATCTCAACCTAAGTATACCACATTTTAAAATGCATGATTTTCATTGGTTCATCCAATTATTGGCCATATTGAGTGAATAACTTATAGTCCCCATATCCAAATTTATCCACTATGACATAAAGTCCTAAAAAGTTAGGCTCAAATTTACCTTTATTTTCCCATTCTACATTAGTATTCCTTTGATTCTCTTTGAGGAAAAAATCACCAATCTCAAAAACATGGGGTTATAGATTATTTTTATATTTATTTCATAACTTGTTTTGATATGATCTTAGATGATATAAATCCTATTGATGATTTTCATCATAAATTTCTAGTTCCTAAAATTGAATAGTCTTACAAGAGTCCTCAATAATAATGCCTTGAAGAAAAATTTGTAATTATGGGATCTCAACCTAAATTTTCAAGATTAATTCAATTAAAAAGACAAGATAATATGGATTAGTATTGGTACTGGTAGAAGTTTGAACATGGGTATGATATAACCATAGTGCAGGATAAAGTTGGAGATGCCAATGATAATTAACATCATTGATGATTTTATTGAAAAAAATGAGAAGAGTTTTATTTTTTTCCTTAGTTTAACCATTGTATCTCAGGTAGTATGGCATCAACCTTTTGTGTTGGATGTGATTTTTTTGACATAAGACCTTGACATCTTGGTTCTTAGAGGATGTGCCACTATATAATATAATGAAGGTGGGAATTTCATATTGATAAATGATGTGATTAAGGATGAATTTATAAATATATTTACCAGTGACATAAGTGACTGGCATGGCTTACAACCACTTGGTAAAGTACTTAGTGGAGGTAATAGTGAACTTATGGCAGTCAAAGGATATGGTATTAATCTTTCTAATGAGGTCAAATCCACAAGTATAAAAAGTTCAAAGACTAACTATAGGTTTTAGTTATTGATATGGAGCATGAATTAAATCTCCATGCTTCTGATAGGCTACACATTTTCTCACATACTAATAAGCATCATGGTCTATGGTATACTACTAATACCCAATCCATAAGAGTTTCTTGGCTAGGAATATCCCACTGGCATTGCCCCTATAAATTCCATCTTAGACATCCTTTATTAAAAAAATAGCTTCATCTAATTTTATACATCTTAACAAGGTTTCATCATAGCTCCATCAATATAGTGTGATACCACAGATAGTTTAGTGTGAATATTTTTGGATGAAAATATTACAATGGTGAAGATTAAGGTTGGGTGGAAGGATGTTATCATGGATATAGGTATATATATCCTAATACCAGGGGTTATGGTATCTAAAATATTTCATACATGTTATGATATGGGATTTTGATGGGTCAGTGATAATAGTTGGTCTACTAAGAAGTGGGTTTGGTGTGTATATGGAGTCATTTCTAACAATGATCAAATAGTATCCATCACATTTATGGATTTATTATTTCCCTTGGGAACCTGATCAAAGGATATCTACTATTTTTTTTAATGTGTTAGCCATTTACTTGTATGGAATTAATTTATCATCCTTTATCTATAATTCATTAATGACTCATTTGATTATGAGCTATGAATCCCTAAAAAATTGAAGTTTATGGATATTCCATTGAGTATCCAATATGATATATACTATTAACAATTCATATTCTAGAAAATTATTTGTACATGGAAATGCAATCCTAAAAGCTTTAGGAATGAATTCTCTTTTAGGATTTATAAGGAGGATTCCAACTCTAAAACCATGATTGGTGAAGGAACCATCAAAATATAACTTCCAAGATGAATATTCATCAGTTGCCAAAATTGATTCATATGGAAAATATGTTATTAATGGTGTTGAATCAAGTAAAGGAACTTTTGTTAACTGATCTACTAATACTTGAATTTTGATAGCATTTTGGTTTTTAATATCATTGTATATAATATTTCCTAAGTCTCAAGAGTAGTTGCACATTTGATTTTGTATTCTAGTGTGTAGCTCAAGAGTCATATAGGTAGTTGAATGGAATTTTTGGTAGGTGAAGTTATTAGTAATATTTTGGTTTATAAAATATATTGTTTGCTTCCATTTAAATTTTAATCATGAAATATAATTTCATTATCATTCTTCCAACATTGTTTTTGGCTTGTCATTGGTATCAAAGCATGGAATTTTATTTGCTTATTTTTATTCCTCCATTCTAACTATATGACATGCATTTTATAACTTCTCTTTTAATTCAATATCTATTATTGACCTATCATTTAGGAAACATATCATTCTCTTGAGGCATCTTGTGTAACTGATAACTTAGTGGATAATTGGTGTTTTTCCCAACCATACAACATCAAAAAGAAGGCATTCTGATGTTTCTAGCTTCTGAGTTGATAATCCTAATCTAAGTGGATTTGGACAAAAAAACCATATCATGAAATTCAAGGAGAAATAAGGAGAGATACTCTTTTTACTCATTTGTATATTGAAAAAATGTAAATCTAGAAATCAAGAAAAATTGAGTATATTGATGAATGAAGTTTTATTTTTAATCTAGTGTTAATGAAAAAGTGAATCCTTTTCATTAAATTTACGTATATATAAAATGGGAACATTTTATAGTGATAAGGAACCAAATAGGGCTAAACTAACACTCAAAACTGCCAAAAACTCAAATAAAATCTCAAACTCATGCATTCTACTAAATCTATTGTTGGCACTACCTTGACTACCAAAGATAGTTGGATAGAATGGTCTTAATAAGTGGAAAAAAACATTTATCTTCAATGATATATTCTTTGATAGTTTTTAAGGAAAAAAAACTAGATGAACCAATAGGGAATGTAAAGGACACTTAGACATGGAAGCAAAAAACTAGAAGGCTTTAGCCTTGATGAGGGCATCAATGGATGGAGATGTGTTTCATCATTTACATGGGTGAAATACACCATGGGAAGCATTTTAAAAACTAAAAATCCTATATGACTCTTATTTAGAGTTGGAATTCATTCAGTTGTAATTGAAGCTATTCATCCTTGAGTTAAAAGATGGTGATGTGATGAGATTGGCTTTAGAGATGTGAGAGATCAAACATTATGTTTAAGTAATAGGTGTCAAAAATTACATATACATTATTTCATTCATAAAATACCTTCTTCTAAACTATTCAACCTATTTGAAGTCTCTACAAATAAGGAATTAATTGAAGACTCTCACATTTTACCATTTGGCTAAAAAGATGGTAGAAAGAGAAAAGTCATTTAGAAGGAAAGCTAAAACCACAAAAGGTGAAAGTGTGTGCTATGTCAAACCAAATTCCTCCAAAATATCAAACAAAGCCACAACTTCTAAAAATGAAGGCAATAATAAGTATAAAAACCAATATAAGGGAAAACATGGCAAAAATGAAAATCAAGGTGGTTAAACTAAAAAATAGAATGATAAACAAAAAATCTACTATGAATGGTGTGAGAAAAAAGGTAGCCACAAGAATCATGAATGCAGGACTTCATTGGAGAAAATTGAAGCATAACATAAGAAGAAAGAGGGAAATTTAAAGAAATAGTCAAAAGATTCAACCTCAACTCAATTAACAAGTGAATATGTGATTTCAAGTATAGATGATGAAGCAAATAGTGTCTCGATCAATTCCTCATGGTTTTATGCTTAGGTTATTGATATTCACAACACTCAACACATGATTTTTCAAAATTACTTATTTGACGAGTATAATAAAGAAGTTATGGCTCAATATAACTCATAGATAGATCAAGTTTACAACCATACGGAAGAGGTACAATTCAACTAAAGTGTTCAAGGATTTTAGACTAAAATATTGATAATGTTCTCTACCTTACTCAATTGAAATTAAACTTGTTGTCCCTAGAGTTCATAAGGCAATAACGACATTCCATTTTATTGGATAATGGTGATGTCATAATTAGGAAGTGATAATGTAGTCATCTTGAATGGATATAAGAAAGGGAGACTTATCATAATCAAGGGTGAGACATCAAATTCAAAGAATTATGCTCATCTCATGGAATATGGAATGTCTCTAAATATGTTGTGGCATGTTCGATTTAGGCACACTCACTATAACAACATTCATGTATTGCAAAAGAATGGTGTTTTTGGCATGTTTACATTTCCCATGAAATTAGATGAGAAATGTGAAGCTTAAATCTTCACTAAAAATACAAGAGAACCATTTTTGAAGTCACAGTGGAAAGCAAACAAAAATTTGTAGCTTATTCATTCAGACTTATGTTCTCTTCTAATCCTCTCCACTAGTGGTCATAAGTACTTCATGTTATTCATTGATCACTACAAATATATGACATGGATATACTCTATGAAAAATAAATTAGAAGCCTTCAATAATTTCAAAAAGTTTAGAACACTAATTGAAAATGAAGCACAAACTCAAATCAAGACACTTAAGATAGATAATGATGGTGAATTCACATTAAATAAGTTTGAATCCTATCTTAATCAAAATGGGATCAAATACCATCTCATAGTTCCTCACACTCCACAAAAAAATAGAGTAGTTTAAATAATGATTATAATTATGATGAATATGGTTCATGCCATGTTTTACTTCAAAGGGGTAAATCTACACTTTTGGATTGAAGTAGCTAAAATAATAGTATACCTTTATAACAGATCACCATCAACATCTCTTGAATCAAAGACTTTGTATGAGATGTTTTTTGGTCATTTCCCTTCAATACAACATTTTAGATTTTTAGATCCACTTTTTATGCATTGATTTCAAAGGAGAAGAGAAAAAATGGACCATAGGATTCAAAAATGCATCCAATTGGGATATCTTAATTCCTCCAAGGCATACAGGCTATATGATGAGAAAGAGAATAAGTTTCTTGTCTCAAGAAAAGTTGTCTTTTATGAGACTGTAAATGATAAAGAGCATATTGATTGATAGTTTGTTTGATATTTGTAATTTATGTCATGGTATTGTCATGTAAGTGTCCAAGTGAGTGGATGAAGTGCCTTGATAGTCTAAGTGACAATGACAAAGTGTGTAATGTGCTTTTCCTAGTATGGTTGAAGGATGTTTGGTAGATTTTCAATTTTGGCATGGTTTGAGATGATTAGGGATGAGTCTAAAGTATTAATTATGTAAAATGGGTCATATTAGTGGTCAAGTATGATTGGAGATATTTTGTGTATGAGTGAAATTCACCTAATTCATCATTGTTATCATCTAAACATTTTGGGTCCAATGGTAGAAAATCTAAGTAGGTAGTTTTATGACATCATAATTGCCACATGTGGATGAAGTCAAGGGGAGTTAGACATATGGTTGTGATCACATTAGTATCAAGATATTATTCACTAAATTTTAGGTCAAGTGATTAATCATCATAAAAGATATGTAATTGAAAATTTGGGCTTTTAGGCAGTTTGGCGGTGTTTTCCCATACTTAACCAAATTTGCATATGGCAAGAATAGCTGAGTAGGCATTTTGATATAGTCATATTTCACATATGTAAATGTTTTAGGATAATTTGATCATATGGGCTTGTTAAATTTTTTTTCCTAGTTAATTTTCACTAAATTTTAGGTCAAGTGATGAAGCACATCAAAATATATGCATGTGAAAAGTTGGCTTTTCTAGACAAATTCTAGGCATAGTTAGCTCTATGACAAACAAATATGAGGAGGAATTTTAATGTCATTATATCTCACATGTTTGATGTTTATAGGAGAAAAATTATACATGTTTAGATTCTCCTATGTGAGGAGAACATATGGTCCAAATTTGATAACATATGAGTGAGTGAGGTAAAAGATATGACTATGCAAAGTTGGCCTTCCAGGTAGATAACATTGGTCCCCATACTTAGTCTATTTTGCATGATGTTAAAGATTCAGACTACATGGAGATATAATGGATCATAATTGATCATACATTTAAGATATATGTTGTACAAAAATTGAAAGAGGTCAAAGTGTTTGTTGGTTAATGAAGATAAAAATAGAACTTATTCTAAAATCTAATGGTGAACAAATGTTCGTACAAATCAATATCAATGGTGCGTGTTGAGTTGAATGAGGATAAGTGCTTAGTGTTTAAAAAAATAAGAGATCATAAGGCATTTAAGGGTGCAAAGTTTCATGATCATAGGGGTTCTTATAAAGATCACATAGTGAACACAATAAGATAAAGACCTGATTGATCTGTAGAGATTGACAGTGTGCAATGAGTCAATATTGCAAGATTACATGAGATGAGGTAAACTATTCAAGGTATAACATTTAGTACTATCACACTATGAGTTAAAGGTTGATATTTGTATAATAATATTTATGGTTAATTTTTGATATAAATTAGTGAGGAAATGAGATGCAAGTATAGTGTTCAATGTTTGATTATGACTGTTTGAATTCAAATATTTGAATTTAATAAAGGAAAGACTAATGTCTAGTTTTTGAACTATAAATTTTGATATAGATTTATAGATCTGAAAGTGTGTATAATAAAAGATATTGATGTTCAAAATTGACTTTGTGTTCATGCATTTTTTGTAAGTGACCTATGAAGGATGTTTAAGCTTGTCCTGATGTTATTTCGATATCTCATGATGAATTAGCTATTTTGGAGTGTTTTATAATCCATGATGATCATATTTATACATTATTAAGGTTTTACCAATTGTATGAAATATGAACAAAGGTTTATAATTTGATTATGTATTCATTCATTATGATTGTGTACACAAAGTATTGTTTGAGAAAATTATGCTTTAGCATATGATTATTTTGGTGACTGTGATCATTTGAGGATGTCAAAGGGGTCATGTGTAATAGGTAAATTCATTTTTAAGTGGTTCTATGTTCTTATTTTTTCTTGATGAAAGTGATTAGTGGGTGAATAGGTCTCTATATGACCTATAAGAGATACAAGGGCCTAATTGAAAGGTGTAGCTGCTTAAGAGTGACCCAAAGATGATATGGTCAACCTATGAATATTGTATTGAGATGTGTATTAATATTATAGATTATTTAGGGGTTAAGGAATGCTTAATTTCTGACCAAGATGTTGATATTTATGAATTATCTATATATAGTGAAACCAAATGTGATAGTTTTTAGCCTTAAGAGCGACTTGTGTGTGGAATTTGAATTTTAGAGCATAGTGTTGTGAAGCAAAGGAAAGGGTGGGTGACTAGTGGATGATTTGAAGAGAAGAATAGATTTATGATTATATGTATGATCTATAGGTCATAATTCTATTGGTAGAATAGTGCTCTTATAGATTGAGTATGAGCAAAGGTGAAGAGTGATAATTAGAGGCCCATCATCAAGTGTTGAAGACAACAATTCAAAGGTGGATGTGTTTAAAGGTGTTTTTATGGTATCTCAAAATCTATGGGTTTTTAGCCTCATTTCAAGGTTTAACTTACTAAAGTTCTATTTATTGTGGTAGCTTAGCTAGATAGGTGTTGTAGCACCTTATGGGATTGTAGTCTCAATAAATAAGGGATGGTAGTTCCTTGATCAATTGTAGCTGGTCTAAATTGGTTATTGTTATTATAGGGCAATAGTCCAATTATAGTTTTTAGTGGGTTTTATCCCTCAAGAGGGTTTCCCACATATGTAATGTTTTATCTTGGATTGTCTCTCTTTATCATTGCTATAAATGATGTATATGCTTCATGAATGCTTGTGGTAATTGATTAAGATTTTTTGAAAGTATTGAAATAAAAGTTGGAATATATAGGATAATTGATTCACCCCCACCCCTTATTAGTGATTTTACCTCTTAAAATTGGTATTAGATCAGGTTCTCTGGTAAAGGCTTGATAGCTTGAAGGTTATCCAAGGTATAATATGGGTAGTCATCAAGGAGGTTTATCTACTAAGAAAGTATCAATGTTCAATGGAACCAATTATGATTTTTGGAGTGCAAGGATGAGTACCTGCATCATGTGCCTAGGGTTTGACATTTGGAAATATATTTTGGATGGTTATTTTGCACATATTATTCTTCCATCTAGTGTTACAGATAAGAAGTTATTTAAGAACAATTATAAGGCAATGAATGATATCACTTTTGATCTTTTAGATATTGAATACAACAAGGTAATCCATTATACACTACCATGGAAATGTGGGATAAATTTAAGACTATTTATGAAGGAGACTCAAAATTTAAGTTGGCAAAGTTATAGACTCACTAAAGATAATTTGAGAGATCTAAGATGAAGAAAGAAGATTTTGTGTCATATTTTATACATAGAGTTGATGAGATTATGATCATCATCAGAGGTCTTGGATATAACCTTGAAGAATCTATTATCATTCAAAAGGTATTAAGGTCCCTCTCTCTCAAGTTTGATCCTAAATTATCTATTGTAGAAGAAAGTCATTATCTTACTCAGTTGAAGTTGGATGAATTGCATGGCATCCTTACTACCTATGAGATGAGGAAAAATGATGATATACCACCAAAAGAAGGAAGTAACATTCAAGATAGAGATGAATCCTAAAATGAAGTTCCAACATAATAAACCTAAGGAGGATGACATTTATGATATTGATGAGGATGAACTAATTACTTTATTTATAAGGAAATTAAAAATAGGTTTAGGCAAGTATAAGGGTAAACTAACCTTCAAATGTTCAATTGTGGAGAGATAAGACATTTTGATTGAAAGTGACCTCATAAGCATGATGATGAGGAGCATGCTAAAGACCAAGATAAATACAAGAATAAATACAAGTCTGATAAAAGGAAGAAAGGTTTTAGAAAGTATGATAAAAAGAAGGTGTTATTAAATAACAAGAAGGGTCTCTATACCAATAAAGACTATAGTTCATTAGATGAGAGTGAATATAGTGACTTAGAGTGTGATCATGAAGATGATGGTCTTGTTGAAGATGAATCCCTATTCATGGATAAGGAAGGAAATTACTAACATCAAAAGGACTATACTTGGAGTGATTCAAATGATTATAAAGATGAGGTGGAATATGAGACTACATTGACAAATGCTTTTGAAGAACTATAGATTGAGAAGAATATTAACAAGAAGATGAAGTCTAAACTCAAATATTATGAGGAGAAATTCAGTGTGTATGAGGCAATAATGAATTAAGACACCAAGGAACATGAAGATATAGTTAAGCATCTCAATTGTCAATTACAAATATTGTCTACAAGCCTAAAATCTAAAGAAGATGAATCTTCAAGTCATGTAATTGAAAATGAGTCACTAAAATCTGAGTTAGAGAAGACATATAGTAAGGTGAAGGCATTTATGAGATTTTAAAATAGCTCAAGTGATCTAGATAATATTCTAAGTGGTTAAAAGCATGTTAGTGATAAAACTAGTCTTCGATATGAAGAAGAAGAACAAAATGTAAGTCGAGATAGGATGAAGACTAAGGTGAACAAGGACAATCATAATTTTAATTTAAATCATTAGGAAAAAAATGAAGGTGTTGGTATAATGAAGACAAATCAGATTAGATGAACATATTCCATGAGGAAATCAAGTTTCAATGGTTACTATTTTACATGTAATCAATTTGGGCATAAATGTAGAGAGTGCAAGAGAGCTATTAGAAATGAGTTCGAATGGAACTATAATGGGGGTCATAAGTCAAAATGTGTGAAAAAAGTTAAGGTATTCAACTATCTTGATGTAGGATACTTTTCAAACCATTGTCCATATAATATTAGACAAGGTGAGTCCTTTTCAAAAAGAAGAGGTTGTTTCATTTGTCATGACAAAGGATACATTGAAAGTTTCTATCCAATCAAGGTAAGATAACTATGTTTCCATTAAGGAGTATGGTTTTCTACAACTATGAACAAATAAGTCACATTTCTAGATTCTGCAAGCAAAGGTTTACAAGTCAAAATAGGTTTAATCAAGCTCCTAAAGTGTAAGGAAGAAGGAAAGTCAACTCATGGAAGCCAAAGGTGATAAGTATGAGTCATGATGAGACTGCAAGTCTAAGTAATCTATTTTCTATGTTGGATAATACTATATACTTTGAAGAGTTCTAAGGGCTCTCATTATCTACTCATGTTGTGAATAAAGAGACCAAGTTCAAGAAGAAGACCAAGGTGTTGGTTGAAGCTAGTCCTAAGGTATTTATATATCCAAGTGAACATCTTGCCATTGTGGAGCATATATCATGCAAAGAATATAAATTTTTAGTGCCTAGTGATGAGGTTCCAAGCTATAAAGAAGATTCAATAGATGATAAGGTATGTCATGAATTTATGTTATCTCCATGTATTATCAATCCATCATAGAAGACAAAGAGAATATTTTAGTGGTTGAGAATGTTGCTTGTATTAATCCTAAGAAGAATAATAAGAGCTCTAAGTATTATATGACCAAGGAAGAAAAGGAATATGAGGAGATGTGGGCCACTCCTGGCTTCACTTTATTTTATAACATTATGGTGCAAAGGATGTCTATGTCTATGCTTGTTAAGAGACTCTTTTTAGTGGAGAAGAAAGTGTTTTTGTGGTGTTTTTTATATGGTCTTAGAAGGCTAGAGATGAGTGTTTTTAGTTGGAGTAAGTATGTATAGATGGAAGATATGTTGTGGTGATGTCAATATAATGACATAGCTATATATGGTCACTCTACATTAGATTGAAGTTTTTTCAAGTGGAAAAAGAGGATTTTTTATTTTTCAAGATGATATTTTTTCATATAAAGGTATATTGACCTTATTATAACATGCTCTAGGTGGTTTTGTGGTTTGAAGGTACATTTGAAGTCAAATTGAAGATTTTTGTTTGCTCTCAGGTTTCCTAATTTGTGCTTAAGGGTAGACAAGACTAGAATGGGTTATAGGAATTAAATGTTACCAAAGGTATGGAGGCTCAAATCTTGGTCCAGAAGTATGTGATGGGTATCTCCAGGTGTGTAATAAGTTTTAGAGGTGTGCATTGACGAAAAGGAGGTTTGTTGACCCTATTTGTTTTAAGATTCTAGGGTTTTAGGATATACTATAAAAGTGGTTTTCATTATGATTTGAGGTCTGAAGCTTATTAATATATTTAATTGGCCAAATGGGTTATCAAATCAAGATTCATAGAGATCTGAAGGTTTGTGTATTTTAAGTTATTTAAGTTTTTATCAAAATGGAGACCTAATTAGCTAGTAGGGTTATGAAGTTTATTTCAAAGGATGACCTAGGTGTTGAAAATTTTTGTGCTTTATGGGGAATATGATATTTATCCATATATGAATTTTTATGTCCTCAATATGTGTCTACTAAAATTTTTGGGCTTTGTCTGTTCTAAGTATGGCTACAAGGAGACTAGATAGGCCTAACAAGAAAAAGATTACTCTTTGATTAGTTTATCCAAAAGAGAAAGGTATTTATGTTTTAAGGAGATTTATTAGGTTATTTTAGATCATGATTTATATTTGTTAAGTGGCATGAAGTTATGTTGGTGGTCCCTGAGCTGGCTTGAGATAGTGGCTAGTAAACCTGTGTGGTCATTCTTCATGGTATATGAAGATCTAAAGATGCTCAAGATGTGAAATGGATCAAATATTTTAGGGTGAGTCCCTCTCAGATGATTCTTGAATATTTCCATCAAATTTTAGTGCATTTTTGAGAAGTACAAAGGTAGTATACATAAAGTTTGGGGAAGCTAACTCAGATAGCTTGAATGGCTTGAAGAACTTTACATGATGCAAGGGAAAGCATATGTGGGATGCTTTAGTCATATTTAAGATGTGGTGATATCTACTATATATGATATTTCAAGAAGTTGGGTATGATGAATTGATCAAACCTATTCATATTTATGTGTTCTTTATTCATTGGTTGTAGTGTTTGATTGAAGAGAGTATTGGCATGGAGCAAGAAGTTATCAAGGCAAGAAGAGGTAGGATCAAGGTAAAGGTGAGTTTTTATTATCTTTATAATATGGTATTCTCCTTATAATAATATTTTTATGTCTTAAAGATAATTTTTTTCCCACTTTGTCATTGTGTCCAAGGGGGAGAAAGTTATTATATTGAGAGTGCCTAAAGAGAGAGAAGGAAGGCGAGCTATATGATGTGAGTTAACATCAATGAAAAAGGGGGATATTTTTGGAGAGTTTTCAATGATGTCATGGTGATGTCATATAAGTTTAAAATTTATTGGATGAAGTTCCTTGATATTCTAAGTAACAATGACAAAGTGTGCAATGTGATTATCCTAGTATGGTTGAAGGATACTTGGTTGATATTCAATTTTTCCATGGTTTGAGATGATTAGGGATGAGTCTAAAGTATTAATAATGTAAAAGGGGGACTATAAATGGTTAAGGATTATTTGAGAGCTTGTGTGAATGATTTGGATTCACCTAGTTCATCATTGTTCTCATCTAAACATTTTGGGTCCAATGGTAGAAAATTTGAGTAGGCAATTTGATGACATCATAATTTCCATGTGTGGATGAAGTCAAGGGGATTTGGTCATATTTTTATGATAAAAATATTCCCAATATATTATGAATTATATTTTAAGTCAAGTGATTAAGTGTGACAAAATATATTCAAGTGTAAAGTTGGGCTCTTAGGTAGTTTGACTATGTTTCCCATACTTAGCCAAATTTGCATATGGCAAGAATAGTTGAGTAAGAATTTTGATGTAGTCATATTTTTCACATGTGGATGTTTTAGAATAATTTGATCATATGGGTTTGTTTAATTTTATTCTTAGTTTATTTTTTAAAATTTTTTGTTTAAGTGATGAATCACATCAAAAGTTATGCATGTGCAAATTTGGCCTTTCCAGACAAGTTCTAGGCATAGTTGGCTTTGTGACAAATAAATTTGAGGAGGCATTTTAATGTCTTTATATATTACACATGTGAGGGTTTCAAGATACTATTGATGCATGGTTAGATTATCATATGTGATTAAAATATATGGTCTAAATTTGAGAACATGTGAGTGAGTGAGGTAAAAAATATGACTGTGTAAAGTTGGCCTTTTAGGCAGATAGCATTGGTCCCCATACTTAGTCTATTTTTCATGATGTTAAAGATTAGGACCAGATGGAGATATAATGGCTCATAAGAAATCATACAGTGAATATATATAGTGTGAAAAAATTCAAAGAGGTCAAAGTTTTCATTGGTTAACAAAGATAAAAATTGAGCTTCTTCTAAGATCTAACGGTGAGTGGATGTTCATACAGATCAAGATCAATGGTGCATGTTGAGTCGAATGAGGATAAGTGCTCAATGTTTAATAGTATAAGTGCTCAAAAGACACATGACGGTGAAAAGTTTCATGATTATGGGTATTCTAATCAATATTGAATGGTGAGTGTTATAAGATAAAGATATGACTGATCCATAGAGATCGATGGTGCACAATGAGTCAATATTACAAGATTCCATGAGATGAGGTCAACTATTTGAGGTTTAATGTTTGGAAGTGGTTAATTATGAGTTAAAGGTTAAGATTAATAAAATAATATTTATGGTTCATGTTTTATCTACATCAATGAGGACATGATATGTGATTATAGTGTTCTATGTTTAACTGTGACCGTTTGAGTTCAAATATTTGAATTTAACAAAGTAAAGACTAGTGCCTAGTTTTTGAGCCATAACTTTTTCTATATATAGAATTTGATGATGGTTTAAAAATAAAAGTGGTATATGAATATAAGGATCATATATAAATATAAATTTGAAGATCTTAAAGTGTGTATAATTAAAGATATTTAGGTTTAAAGTTGACTGTGTGTTCATGCATGTTCTACAAGTGACTCGAGAAGGATATTCGAGCTTGTTCTGATGTTGTTTTGATATCTCATGGTGAATTATCTATTAGGGAGTTATTTAAATCTATTAATTTTATTTTTATACATTATTAATGTTTGACCAACCATATTTAGTATGAATAAAGGTTTATAAGTTAACTGTGTGCACAAAGTGTTGTTTGAGTAAATTGTGCTTTAGCATAAGATTCTTTTTATGATTGTGACCATTTTATGATGTTAAAAGGGTCATGTGGAATAGGTACATGCTTTTTTAATTGTTCATATGTTCTTATTTTTTCTCAATTAAAGTGTTTAATCGGTGAATAGGTCTCCATGAGACCTATAAGAGTTACAAGAGCCTAATTAAAAGGTGTAGCTGCTTAAGAGTGACCCATATATGTTATGGATAAACTATGAATATTGTATTGAGCTATATATTCATATGATAAATGAATTAATTGTTAATTAATTCCTAATGGACAATGAATATGTTGATATTCATGTATGCTCTATATATATTGAAACCAAATGTGATGATTTCTAGCCTTGAGAGTGACTTGTGTGTGGAATTTGCATTTGAGAGAATAGGGTTGTGAAGCAAAATAAAGGGTGGGTTATTAGTGGATGATTTAAAGAGAATAATAGGTTAATTACTATATGTATTACCTATAATTCATAATTATATTGGCAGCATAGTTCTCTTATAGATTGAGTATGAATGAAGGTGAAGCGTGATAATCAGAGGTCCATCATCAAGTGTTGAATACATCAGTTCAATGATGGATGTGTTCAAAGGTGTTATTGTGGCATCTCAACATATAAGGTGTTGTATCCTCCTTACATGGTGAAAATTGCTAAAGGCTTAGTTTTTATGGTAGATTAACTAAATAGGTGTTATAGCACCTTGTGGGATTGTAGTCTCACTAAATAAGGGATGGTAGTTCCTTGATCAATTGTAGCTGTTCTAAATTAGTTCATTTTATTATAGGACAATAGTCCAATTACATGTTATAATTTATTTTCTCCCTTAAGAGGGTTTCCCACATATGTCATGTTTTATCTTGCATTGTCTCTATTGTTTATTTCTATAAATGATGAGTATGCTTCATGAATGATTATGGTAATTGATTAAGAGTTTTTTAAAGGATTGAAATCAAAGTTGGAATATCTAGGATCACTAACATAGTTGAGTCAATTGGAAAATATGCAAATATTTATGTCTACAAAAAGAGTGATTTGAACATTCTAGACAATGAGTGGGGGACACAAAGTTAGGAATCTATTGATTTTTTATTGTCTCCTATACATGAGCTAGAAACTCCTCCTAAAGGAGAGAGTGAAAATTCATCAGATATTAAATAAGGGCTAGTAGAATAGAAGATACATAGTGAAGTAACTTTAAATGATGAACCTAGAGCACCTATAACATAAAACAAGATGCCTAAGTGGGACACTCAAACACTGAAAGATTTGAGGCCTACCAAAGTTGGAAAAATAGGTACTCAAAGTGCACATGTAACCTCTTCTCAACTAGATAAGTTTATTAATGAAATTTAGGACATGATTAGAAAAATCACATTATATGATTCTCAAGAGGAACTCAACATTACATTTGATTTAGAACAAAAAAATTTCAAACAATCTAAGAAGATTGACTCTTGGAGAAAACTAATGAAAGATGAGTATAATTCACTGGTGAAAAATGAGACTTGGAATCTAGTTGATCCACCATATGGTTGAAAACCAATTAGTTGCAAGTGGGTCTACTGAAATAAATATAGGGTAGATGGCTCACTTGACAATCACAAAAAAAGGATTGTCACAAATGGGTATGATTAAAAAGAAGGAAATGACTACAATGAAAGCTTTGCACCTATATCAAATGGACTACCATTTGGATCATGTTGGCTTTGGTAGTTCAAAATAGATGAAAATTTCACCAAATGGAGGTCATAACTATATTTATAAATGGATACCTCAAATAAACTTTGTACATGACACAACCTAATGGTTTTGTAGTAAAGGGAAAAGATCACAAGGTTTGTAAACTATAAAAATCATTGTATTGTTTGAAACAACCCCATTGAGCATGGTACAAAAAACTAGCTGAGTACCTTATAAACATGAACTTCAAACATTTTAATTTTGAATATGAAATTATTTTATTCAAAATAGTTGAAAAAATATTTTATTTTTTGTGGTGTATGTTAATGATTTTCTCATCATAGGGAACAATGAATGGCACACTAAAAAATTCAAATCAACATTGATCAAAAGTTTTGAAATGACTAATTTAGGTTATCTTCATTACTATTTAGGCATTAAATTAATTTATAAACCAAATTATTTCTTCATCACTCAATAGAAGTATGTTGATGACATTTTTATCAAGTTTATAATGGAATATTATAAACCTCTCAGTATGCCCATGGAATAGAATCTCAAATTAACATCTGAAGATTCAACAAAGTTGTTTGATGCCACTAAATAAATACATCTCATTAGAAGTCTAATTTATATGACTATCACTCAACCAAATAAATCATTTTTAGTTGGTGGCCTCTGAAGATTCATGAAATAACCTAGGGAGAGTGATTGGGTAGAAGTGAAAAGGGTCTTAAGATATCTCAAAGGCATATAAAATTTTGGTCTCAAATACTTTAGGGTAGGAGACTTCAAACTAGTTGGGTATTTAGATTTTGACTCTGTTGATGCTCATGAAGATGGAAATTCCACCTCAAGTTTTCTAATGAATCTAGGAATAATAATTGTTAGTTGTAAATTTAAGAAGCAATCAGTGCTGGCAATTTCTTCAGCAAAAATATAATATATGGCCACTTCAGAGGTAACTAGAGAGATCTTCTAGATCAAAAGGGTTCTTTGAGTTTTGTAGGTGAAATAGGTTTCATTAACACCTCTCATGGTTGACAACACTTCTGCAATCTAGATGGTAAAAAATACAATATTTCATGACCAAAACAAGTATATCAATACCAAATTTCATCTAATTCAACATTATGTGAAAGATGGTGGTGTCATGTTGCAACATTGGTTGATAGAAGAGAAACCAATAGGCATCTAACATGAGTGCTTGGATGATATTTTTTTTGAAAAGTTTAGAGGAATGCTTAGTCTGAAAACAATCCCTATGGATTAAGGGAAGGATGTAAATATTATTGTATATAATATTTCCTAGTTCTTAGGAGTACTTTCACATTTGCTTTTGTCTTCTAGTGTGTAGCTCAAAAGTCCCGTAGGTAGTTAAATGGACTTATTGGTAGGTGAAGTGATTAGTCATATTTTGGATTATAAAATATATTATTTGATTTTATTTTAATTTGAATCATGAAATATAATTTCAATGTCATTCCTCCAAGATTATTTCCAGCCTATCAAATACCAAATATCAATTTTTTTAGGAGCATAATCCGCTTGGCCATTTTTCAAATAAGCACAGATTTGAAGAGTAGGTATTTAAATGGATCAATTTTTTCAATGAGATTAACTTAATTATTGATTATATAATGCCTAACTTTTTTTGAAGAAAAGATAACTACTAGGCATGATTTTTCCAGTGGAGTGTAATTAATCTCATAAGAGACAAGAGTCCTAAGATAATATATATCTATTTATTTTCCATTTTCATTATGTTGTGCCAAGAAAGCTCCTAGAGCATGTGGAGTAGCTAAAATATAAAGGAGCAAAGGATATCTAAGGTATTGATAGTGTAAGTACTAGAGGTTTTAATAGATATTGTTTAAGATCATCAAATACTTTATGGCATTCTAGACTCGAATTGAACTAGGCTCCTTTTTTCATAATGAGTGAGAGGTTGATACTAATCTACCAGATAGTAAATAAATTGATGTATGGATTATAATTTTATTTATAGGTTGTGAAATTACTAGAGGTTTTTGGGTGGAGACATGTCAGGGATTGATTTGACCTTTTTTAGGTTGACTTCAATGTCTTGATGAGAAAAAAAAACCCCAAGAGTTTAATTTATATTACTCTAAATACACACATCTTATGATTCAACTTGACCTTATATTCTCTTAGTCTTTCAAATATTTTTTTCAATAATGCCAGACATTTAGATCTTGTTTTGGACTTTCCCAAAATATCATCGACATAGTTTTCCACTATGTCATGCATCATATCATGGAAAATAATAGTCATGTCTCTTTGGTAAGTAGTTATTACATATTTTAGTCTAAATGGAATTACTTGATATCAAAAATATCCCCAAGTAGTAGTAAATATTTTTTTTTTGTTGATCCTCTAGCATAATTCTAATTTGATTATAACCAGAGAATTTATCTATGAGAGATAACATTTTGTAACTAGCTATATAATACATGGTCATATCTATGTTTAGGATTAGAAATTCATCTTTGGGACATGCCTTATTAATATGCCATAAGTTATTACAAATTCAAACTCCTTCATTTAGCTTTCCAATAGGGATAATGCTAGAAATACAATCACAATAATCAATTGGATAAATAAACCCTGCTTCCAAGAACTTATGGAGATCTTATTTAAATAGTAAATCCAACTTGGGGTGCATGTTATGAATTTTTTGTTTTATGAGTTTCGAATTAGGATAAATAATGAAGTGATGGTGTAGTCATCTAAAATGTGTCTTCAGTGCAATGAGTGTTACTTAAGAACACCCATCCCTAGCTTAGACCTAAACTTATAATATGACATATTTAAACACTTATCTAACTTTTGTGTGGATCTTACATATCCATAAACATCTAAAAATTAGTCTTAGACCCTCCCTTAGGGATCCATGCCTCTATTTCCTTAGTTTTTAACACCTAAACATTATCACCATAATTTGGACACTATCACTATGCGTTATTATCCCAATTTAGTGTCATTATCCATATACCTATTTTTAGTCACAATAGATACATTTCAAATTTTAAATAAACCTAAGGTCATCTTGGACCTATTTCGAGCACTGCATAAGAATTAGATTAATATACATACATGAATTTTATCATTTTATTCACTAGATGGAAATTAGATACAAATACATATAAATAAACTTAAAATAAATTTTACACAATCAAGGTTATTGATCCCTATTCTTCCCCAATTTTTTATATAGTCCTCTACAACCATCCTAATCTTAACATATGCAGATTTCCAGTCTCAATCATAAATCAAATAGCTTAAAATGGCATTCATACTAGCTTCACTAACACTTAGGTGGGGAGAACTACATTAGGCTTGATACCTTCTCAGAGCATTGGTATGTAGGAAACTCTCATCATAGTGGGGTGTTGAGTATGTCCAGTCTACCTAGCTAAAACCACACTTTTGATAATTGTGCCAATTGAATACACTAATAACATGGAGGTTTAGGGTTTTTGGAAAAAAATCAATCAAAACATGTCATATACAAAAAATCAATTTTTTTCCATGCAGTAACATGATTAGTAGACTTAGACATAGATTCTCTGAGAAGTATATATCAATTCATGCAGATAGGACATTAGTGCCAAAATTGGAAACTGGAACCACAATTCTATTATCCGAGGTATATTGATATTGACCTAGAGGATTTTTGAGAAATAGATCCTATTTTCAACACTAAGACCTACTCTTGTACCAGTTTTTAGATTTTTAGAGCCTTTATCTCAGTATGTTTCTAGATAAGTACTTATTTATGTCATCATTGCTATTATTAGAAATATTAGATTAGGTCAATTCTTTCACAAATTAGTGGTTATATTTATTTCATATTTTATACCCTAATTTACTATAATCAAATGCTTTAATAACCTATTGATTAAACTCCCTAGTCCCTCAAAGTTAAATCATTTGATGAACCTAACTTACTTTAAATACTACCTAAACCCTAGACCTATATGTTATTAGGGTTTGTACCCTTCTTTTTCCTATTTCCCTTAGCTATTTTAGGATTTTCAAGATTTATATATTCTATTTTAACATCACTATTTCATATTATTTGTTATATGTCATCTCACAAAAAAATTATCTCTTACTTTAAGAAGTGTTAAGCTTAGTGTAAATCCTATTGATCATACTCAAATTAATTCCATTCAAGCTCATACCAAGGACAAAGGACCAATTACAACACCCTTAATTGATCCTTTAAAATCTGATTATGTGGACTTCAATGAAAACACATCCAAAGATGATAAATAAAATCAAGATCAAAATGATACACAATATGGGAATCATGACACACTCCCCCTACTTAATAATGAAAATCTTATAGTCATTATGAGATTTTATAGAGTTTTAGAGATAGGCTTTGGGAAAATCCCAATGACCATGCACATATTGTACAATCCATAATGGAAGAGTTAAAGCTTAATAGTGTGTCACATTTTATTTCATAAGAAGTCCACATAGGCCTCTAATTTCTCCTCAAATATATTGAGTTTATGTCATAGATATTAATCAAATAAATGTTTTATATATTATATATATAAATATGTAGTGCATATACATTTTTTCAAACTTTTAAAAAAGTCTAATTATTTTTTAGGATTTAGTTTTGAATTACGTTATTAAAATAAATTGGTCACCTTTTCGGACTCAATATTATATTTTGACCCAAAAATAAATAATAAATCCAATAATGGTCAATATTCTAATATCCTAGATAATAATATTATTACACCTAATTTGGGAATAACTCAAAATATACAACAACCTATTGTAACTTAGTAACCTTTAACAATGAAAACACCTCTTATAGCTATTTCCTCCTCTCTAGATGTAAAAATCCTTATGAATGAGATCCATGATCTATATGCCAAGGTGTTACATCTTGAGAAGGTTGATACTATGCCATCACATGCCTTGGATTCTCATGTTCTTTTACATACACCATTAGCACAAAACATAGTGATAAATCCTTTGCTAGTCAGATTTGTAGAACTTAACCTTACTTTGTATGATGGTAAGGGCAATCTAGATCATCATCTACAATATTTTCATGTAGCATGTTTGTACTATGTTTCTAATGATTTGATCTTGACAAAGTTATTCCCACATAATCTAAATGACTATAACTTACAATGGTTCTATGATCTTCCAAATTGGTCCATCACAACATTCAATCAATTGGCATATATGTTTTTAGCACACTTCTGAATCAACATCAATGATACAGTTTCATATGCTCAAGTGGCTCAACTTATGAAAAAATCAAATGAGCTAATAGCATAATATGTCTTATGATATAAAAATATATTAGGAAAGATGACTAGCCCCATGGTAGATAGAGAACTCTGAGACATATTCAAACAAATTTTACTACCATTATTACATAAAGCTATAATATTCAAAAAGTTTCTAACATTTACATATTTATGTCATATAGTGAGAGAAAGGGAAGTAAAGATTATCTCTATGGTCAAATTATAAAACATTATCATATTAAACTAATAAGAGTTCTAATAATCCCCCATACAAAGTAAGGCCCACTAAAAACAAGAATGATCAAAATGCCATAATCAATGCAACTTCAAAACCACCTCCTCATATGGTTTTATCAACTCCTCCAAGGAGAGTTTTAAAAAATCTTCCATATCATCGGCATGTGTTTTATAATAGTTCTTGAAATGCAATGTCATATATCTCCCTCATATAAAATAGTTGGATAAGACTAGGCCTCTTCTAAAGAGTTATGATTCCAATCATTCTATGACCATCATAGGGCACCATGCCATACTAAAAATACATGCATTATTTTGATACATAAGATACAAGATTTAATAGAGGCCAATATCATTGATGTGGGAACACCTACAAAGGCACCTAAAGATCAACCAATGGAGTTAAGGCAATGAAAATATTTTTGTATCCATTTATAAAACATACAACTAATGAGGTAGGATGCACTTTAGGTGTTCACTATACATATTGGGCACATCTACCACCATCATCCTATCATACTACTATAGAGGACACACACCCCATATGTAATATTAGTGTATATCATGCTATAGTGATAGATAGACCTATCATCACTTTCTTAGACTAGGATATTGTTAATGATGATTTAGATTCATATATACTCTTTGTACAAACATACATTGATCATCATCCTATTTAGATTTTCATGGTTGTCAATGGGTTGAGTATTAAAATGTATATGATTACACTCCTATATAATTTGGGTTATTTAGATCAATACAATTTTCTGATTGATAAAGTTATTCATGGTTTTAGTGGCCATGTTTAAAGCTCCATTGGGGAGATTATACTCCCATTATAGATTAGGCTAGCACATGTGGCCACTAGGTTATTAGTCATACCTAGTACAAGCACATTTGACATGTTATTGGGTTGGTCATGTATACAACATCTTTGAGACATTACTTCCACTATACATATATGCTTCAAGTATATACATGATAATTAAGTGGTTATAGTTGAAGGCCTTACATATAAATATCCTTTACCTGTCCCATAGGAAATTACACAACAACCACTAGTTAAATTTCCAAGTATGGTTTCTATTAGTACACCACATATTTCATTTGAGCCACTAGTGTAGGAGAGGTATACTTCTATAGTGTTACCACATACACATACTCTCCCACTAAGACCCTTATCAGAGATATCCCCAAGTCAAAGACATATTATAGATTATAGAGATCCTCTCTCTACCCGTTTCATTTTGAGATTAGTGTTATTGAGTTTTTAGAGTTCTTAGCATAGATCATCTATATCAATTACAACATATTAGACCATATGGATCCTTAAGAGCCCTACATAGGCCAATTTAGTAAAATTCATAGATTCATAACCCCAATCCACAAGCATTATCTACAATAGATCACTTAGTATAGTTAGTTCTTAGACTTTAGATACCTTATTGCACAACAAGCATGATCAGTCTTCATTTGATTAATACATGATACCTTGATAGCTAGTCTCTTATGAGACTCACCGGTTAGTATATTTGTCCCTAATTGTACATAGTTTCATTTATTATTACTCTTTGTATATAGTTTCATTTTCATGTTGATTTTACATAGCTTATATATAGAAAATACAAAAACAATATATATCAAAAACACAAAAAACATTCAAATATTTTCTCATAAAATATAAATTATAAATTGTATGAATTTCCATGTTTAAATTTCTTATAATTTCTAGGTACTACATATTCTATCTCTATTATTATATTTAGTTTTATAATACATACATGTTTCACTTGCTTATTTTGAGTGTTTGTAGATGCTTAAAGGACCCAAATCCACCACATAGATCTAGATTTTATACTATCTACCCACTAGGGGAACATACATGAGTTCTTGATTTGACACACTCACCCATTTAGGGGAATCCTATACACATTTTTTATTGCTATTTTAAATATTTATATACTCTAAATAATATATTTGGAATTTCTTATATCTTGATAATGATCATCCTACACTGTACAATTTTTTTGCCAATTACTACTACTCTAGAATTAGTTTATGTACATATTTTATCTTATATATATTTGCACCACATGTTCATACACACTTTCATATATATATTTACTAGTTTAGACTTGATTTTGTCTCTATGTTTATACATCTACTCGAGGGAATTTGAATATGCCATTTTTCTACAACTCTATTCCACTTCCTTTCATTATATTTATGTTTTGGACATGTGTCCATATCCTTATGTTTTACTTATTGATTGCTATTTATGTATGCTAACATTTGAACATGTCCCTATATGTATTTCTTTCTTAGATTTAGTGACATGTGCCCATGTCCCTTGTATTAAGGCCCCTTGGCCTACTTTGCATGCCTCATGTGTCTTATATGTATGCTTTCATGCATGCATCATATCCATGAATTTTTTTTTATTGATTGTTACACACTCCATTTTTAGATTCCATAAGGGACCTCAAGCATCTCACCTTCCTCCCTGGGTGCCTTAATGGACATCATGCCCTTTTCCCCTAGGTAGTTAGTTTATTACTTAGTTTTTTGGTCCATACACATGCTTATATATATATATATATATATGTATATATATATATATGTATATATATATGTATATATATATGTGTATATGTATATATGTATATGTATATATATATATATATATGTATATATATATATATATATATATGTATATATATATATATGTATATATATATATATATATGTATATATATATATATATATATATATGTATATATATATATATGTATATATATATATGTATATATATATATATATTTATATATATATATATATGTATGTATATATATATATATATGTATGTATATATATATGTATATATATATATATCTTTTTAAATGTTAGATATAACATACATCATACATTACCAACCTATGCTTAGATTATATTACATTCTGATGTCATTTATACACATTGTATTAGATTATTACATAAATATCATATATGCTCAAGCTAACACATATCATGTAGATGTTTTTCTTTTGAGGATAGTTCTTGCATAGGTTCAACATCTCCCCTCAAAAGAGGGGGCATTCACGTAGGTTTGTCATGGAGATAAGGCAATTTGAATGCACTCAAAGTATAGTTTCTAGACGTAGTCATAAAATATAGAGCTCAATTTCAAGAAAATAAGTAGATAGAGATCAGAGTCAGTTTGGCATAAAAATAACATGGTTGGACACTAACAGTGATAGTGGACACTAACACTATGGTACTACTATCCAAAGTATGACACCACTATCTGGTAGCCCCATAAATATGAAAATCTATATTCATTATAAAATTATAGTTGGTACAATCAAAGTTTGCCTATTTTTTATTATAGATTATCAGTTTTACATAGATTCATACCTATTTTATTAGATTGGGGGAATCATTTGTGGCATGATCACTCCCATTTCAATTTTAGATACTCAGATATAGATTATTATAACTCAATCTAGAATCCATATGCTCAAATATTAGATTTAGGGGTGTGTGAAAAATGTGAACATAGGACTACAATAGGGGAGATTAGTATTGTGTTAGTGAATAAAGAAAATCAATAAAAAACACATTAAACTAACACCCTAAGCCTATCTCCAAGGGGGAGCTTAGTTAAAAAAACAAAAAAAATGCAAAACACAACTAGAACATGAAATAAATACCTTTCTTCACCTTCCTTGGATGCTTAAAAATAAATTTTGTAGTGACTTGCTCAATTTGTGCTCACGAAGTCTGCATCAAAGGAGTATGGCTACCTCCATCTCTCCTTAGCACCATGTTTGGCTTTGGATTGGGTTAGCTCAATATTTGGGCATTATAACACTAAGATGCAATTATTTTTAATGCATTTGAGAATTATAACTTTGGTATATTAGAGATTAAAATTCAATAGTCAAGACCTCCTATTTATAGACTTTACAAAATGGTCAAAATCAACCTAAACCATCCATCTCAAGATGAAGATGTGTGGCTAAGGATTAATTTAATTATATAATTAAAATTCATAAATAGGCTCATCAATATTTGGTATATAGGGGCAATGAATAGGCATGGAGGGTCTTAATGAGGTATGGGAGGGGTTTACCTTGATATTTTATGCATTTATGGCCTAGGGTGGCTTCCCAAGAAATGATGTCACCTAATGATGTAGATATTTAATATTCATTTACAAAAATAAATTATTCAACAAGTTACATGGAATTATTAATTAGGCTCATGATTTGGTTTAATTATCTCTTAAGCATGATTAAGCACTTTGATGCAAACCTTGGCTCTTTAGTGCATAAATTACTCAAATTGGTTAAAATGTACTTTTATTGGCCCAAAATTTACCTAGATTAGAATTAGTATGTGATTTTAGTTGCATCGGATCCATTGTCCCATTTAGGATGTTTTCAACATAAAATAACAAAGGCATGTATCTTGTGAAAGAAATTTGATAGAAAATAGCAGTCTAGGGCACATAGGTGCAAAATTGGCATTTTAACTTGAAATGATATGATCAAAGTTAGTTTCTTCATAAATTACATTTCCCTATTTAATTATACCCTAGACAAAATAGGCACTTGAATATATAAATTTCAAATCTTTTAATGTGTTTTAGTGTTTCAGGCCAAATTGTGCATTTTGGTAGAAATTGGTCAAAATCTTGATTGATGGTCATTGGTGGCCAATTTTAGGTGTCTATAGTTTGCCCCTATTTGGGAAGATGTTGAAAACTATAGGTAAATCAATGTTATAATATAGATTAAATATGAGTGAGTGTAAATATAGATGCAATAGTCTAATGACTAAAAAAGACACAAACAACTAAGCATATGAGGATGCATAAGATGATGAAAGGGATGGATAGAAGAATAAGATTGATCATTAGAAATGATTTAGTTTTACCCAAAAATGAGGAGATGCTCATACTTATTATAAATTATACAACTAGAATGGTCAATGGGTTGATTTGATCAAGGATGGGATGGGAGAATTTTGCCAAGGTGCCAAAGAGAAATTTTTGTGGATCCATTGCTTGTAGACCTTCTTGAAGCTAATTTTTGCTATCACATGTGATGTTATGCATCATGATATAAAAAACTATGAATAATATCCTAAAATATGTGTAAGGACTAATTCCTAGTCTAATAAACACTTAAAAACAATGCACCAATGATAAAAACCATGATGACAATGTTGGCATACAAATATGGATGGACTCAAGAATAATGTGTGTTAGGAATCACCTAATGAACACATATAGACTAAGTCAAGGCAACAGTGCTAAAATAAAATAAACATGCAAGTGAACAAATAAAGAAACAAACAAAAGTCAATCAAACAAATAAACAAACAACTTGAAATAAATAAATAAATAGAAAGCCAGAAAACAAAAGCAAAAGAAAGCATGCTAACAATGACCATGCCCCAATAAGGTGGATCAATGATAACTGACTAGGCTTAGATAGGACAACTATTTTTTAATTTTAAAATATTTGATTTCTTTTGGTATTTTTAGGTATCTTAACTTGTTATAGAATGACAAGATACCTACTCACAAAATGATGAATGTTTGGATTAGATTCCTCATAAAACAATGAGATCACATGAAAAAGGGGGACTAAGGTGACCTTAAAATGAATTGAGCATGGCCCACATAATCCCAAAATGACCTTAATTCACAATAATTTCATCCACATAAAAGGTGGGGAGAAACTTGACCAAGTAATAATAAGTTCTCAAATTTGGAAAATAGATAGTCAAATGAAAACAACAATGACAAGGTGATGCAAAAATACATGATAAACAAATTTTGCCCCTAGTTTGTCCATAGGTGGTTATAAATAAGATAAGTCATCATAGATCAATGATACTAATTTTCCTAGAGGTGGTTATAATTATTATTAAGACTAGTGAAATACTGATTTACCCATAAGTGGTTAAAATTAGACTCACATGAACCAACTTTGATATAAGATGCAAAATAAAAGATATTTTGCTAGATCAACTATCACACTACTTTCATAGACTATCATTAAATTTTTTTTTTGATAATATTTGAAACTTGATCAAAATCCCCTCATGAAAAGTGCAAGAATAATCAAAGGAACTAAGATCAAAATAGAATTGGGTAGGATGACTAAAAATAGGCTTTGGTCTAGATAAGAATGACATCGTAAAATGGTTTGGTTGTGCTTTAGGATAATTATGGTTTGATAAATTGGATAAAATGGTAAGATGATTTCCCTTGAGTGGTAAGGTTATTGGTTGCAATATTCCATTATTGTAAAATGATATGAAACAATGGCAATGGCAATGAAATGGTATGGTACATGTTTTTGTCTTGGGTATGGTTTTTGATTATATTATTCCTGATGATGGGGAGATGCACATCTAAATCAAAAAATTATACAAACATAACACTTAATCATGTTAATTTCTATCCCACACCTCATCTAAATAGTTTCTCTATCAAGAATTAGCTGTAGATTTGGTTGTCAAGAATGTTGTTGTGCTCTTCATGGTCATTAATTCTGATTCCTTCAAACATCAAGACAAGGTATTTATGTAGCCTCTACAAAGGAAAGTGTAGTTGTGGATGGTAAATAGGGATAAATAATGAATGATAAATTTGTTTGTGAGATGTAATGGTAGATGATAATGGAGTGAATGATGGAGGAGAAATAAATGAAGATTAGGACTTTCAATCACACATAATGTTGTTGATCTTGGATTTAACATAACTTTGGTTGTGGTAGGGCTAAAGACCTCTGAAGATGATCTCAATAGGACCCCTATATATATATTTTTATCTTGAGAGTATCTACCAATTGATTAGACTATATATTGGAAGCTATTTTAATTTAATCTTTGATTTTGTCTTCATTAAGTATTGAAAAACTTTTGTGCTTAGCTATTGGTGCTTTGAATAGGTTTTCACCAATGAAGTTGTCTTTATTGTCCCATAGCACCTCCAATAAAGTTTTCCTAATGAACATTAGCTTTTGAATTTGATTTTTTTCTAGCACTTCTAGAAAAGTTTCACATAAAAATAATATGTTTGAACTTTACGTGTCCCCTAACACCTTCAAAAAGGTTTCACTAGGAGAGTATGATTTTACTACATGAATGTGGTCTTGGCCTCCTTGATCTTCTTTAATTTCTATGTCACCATGGATGCAGTTAAAAAAAGTGTGATTTTTTTGGACCCAAGCAACACTTGTGGGAGATGGAATGTAAATAATATGGTGATGTTGGTTGATGGTAGTGCCCTGTGGAACCATAATGGAATGGGGAGAGGTTACACAATCCTCATAGAAGATAATAGGATAACTTATGTCAAAGTTGATGTACTCATCCTAAAAAACTATAGAAGGATCAAAAATGTATTCAAATTAATCTGTGAGGCATGTATAACCAATGTTGTAACATCCACAAACATATTCTTCTTTTGAATCTAATTTTGACTCAAGGGACTCAGAATCTGATGTTGATATTGATGTTGATTCTGATTTTGATGCTAAATCTAATGTCAGTTCAAGAATATAAATTAACTCCAATTCTGATTCTTCATCTAATGGGTACTTTGTTATAATGATGTCTTGTTGAATGTTTGGTATTAGACAAGTAATGGCCTATCATGGCATGGTGGGCTCCACAAAAATTTGTTTGTCAAAGTGAGACTTCTTAATGATGGGGAAAAGGTTAAGAGACAAATCCTTAGAAATAAATTTATCAATAGGAAGATCTTGAAAAATAGGCATATGGTTGAGGTAATGATTTTTCCTAAGGTAGTTATAATCATTATGAAGTGACTCAATAAAGACTAGCTCATTAGAGTGAAACTCCTTGACAATTGGTATAGAATTAAAAGGTGATTCATTACATGTTGACTCATCATAAATGGTTGGTTCAACAAAAACACTTGTATTGGTTTGTTCTCTTGGATTTGGTTCCCAATGAGTTAAAAAAATACTAGTTTTGAACATAGCTTGATCTTTGAATGATAGGATCGGTTGAGGTTTAGATGGGATTGGTACTAGATGAGTAATGGCTCATGGTTGGATAATGATAAGGAATTTTAGAGCATGATTTCTCACATAAGCTAAAGGATGAAGTCCTAAAATGGTAATGATAGGGTGGTGTGGATCTTGATTACTCACATAAGCTAAAGGACTAGGTCTTGGAATGATGAAAGGGAATTATGGAGCTTGATTGCTCTCACAAGCTAAAGGATGAGGTCTTAGAATGGAAAGTTTTTAGCATTATGGAGCATGGTTTCTCACACAATCCAAATGATGAGGTCTTAGAAGGACAAGTTTGGGGTGTTATGGAGCATGGTTACTCACACAAGCCAAAGGATGAAATCCTAGAAGGACAAGTTTAGGGCATTGTAGAGCATGGTTGCCCACACAAGCCAAAAGATGAGGTCCTAGTATGGAAATGGTGTGACTTTTTGGTCTTGGAATAGAAATGGTATGATGGGTAGATCCTAGTTACTCACATAAGCGAAAGCATCCAAATCCTCTTCATAATCCATATCATCCCAAATGGTAACTTGATTTGGATTTTGTGGATTTTAACTATGTTCCCCATATGGAGTATTATAGGGAGAATAATAAAACTCCTTAGAAAATCTTTCTTTTTAGGGCTTCTTAGCTAGATTTTATGCAGTCATTCTATCATAAGTTGGATTATACATGATTCCACCATAAGTGTAGCTAGACATATCTACATAAATGATGAAAATTATAAAATAAAAAGGTTTAGAGTTCTGAAAACTTTGAAAAACTATGTCTAAAGGATGAATGGTTCAAACTTGGTCTAACTTAGTTGAGGGAAGAGCTATATCTCCAAAAAATGATTTGATCATGGAGCTATATCTAAATGGTTTATGATAAAACTTGGCATAAAATAGTCCAATGTCAAATGTCTAATGTTAAATATCATACACATAAAAGGTTAAGTTTTTTAATAAAAACCAACATGTCAAGGGTCTTGGTCAAAGTGTTCCAAACAAGGTCTAAACTAGGAAATAGAAAAAAGTCGCTAGGTATGTTGTCCAAATCTAGAGTCAAAAGCTAGGATCAAATAGGTTATGCTAGGAATTTTGGCCAAACAACATCAAAAACTAGGCTTGAAACAAATGATAATCTGAATTTGATTTAATCTAACACGTTTGGAAATAAATTTTGACATAGACCCAGCACATGAAATTAAACATAAACATGATCAGTTAGCAAAATACATAAGGAAAAAGAATTTTAAGGAAAGACTATGTTCTCCCAAACAAAAGTACAAACAATGATGAGGATATGCATTAAGAAAACAAACCATCGATAGTTTTTAAATTTGGGTAATCGATTAACAAAAGTTATGAAACCCAAAAGAGAAAGATTTGTGTATCAGCCCCATGAATTGAATCCAAAATATAAATCAATCAATGTTTGAATCCAAACTTTGACAAGGTTAATTGAAAACTCAATATTGAAAACTAGGGTTTGACCAAACAAGCTAGACAAGATTGGACAACATGATGGTGCATAAACAAGGTCCAAATGGTATACATGACATGGTTTGAAACAAATAGTTTTTTGATACAATGGTAAATAAGTCTTGAAATAAATTAAAAAACCTAATGGCATAAGTATGATCACATGATGTGATCTATGTTATGTTTCAAAGAATAAAAGGCAAAATGGTTAGATATAATTGTGGCATTGTAACACTACTCTCAGTAACTCAAAGGACACACACACAAACAAGTTTAGTAAAAATTTCAAGGCACAAGTGTGGTTTAAAATGGCTATCATAACACCTCTTTAGATAAAAGAGTGATGTATAAAAAAATTGGTTTTGGAATGGTTTATAAACATACAATAAAGTTAAAATCTCAAAGCATACCAAGAAAAAATGACCAAAATATACTAAGTATAATCATCCAAATCCTAGCAAGTGTATGGAAAAGTGGGGTTGACTAAAACTAATTAGTTTTTTTATAATTCTAGATGGATCAATTACACAATGACTTTCATGTCATGATGTAAAATAAATACATGTAATTGGGTGTTCATGGCACTTGTCTTGTTGCAAAAAGGTACTTCCTTTTTTGCAACCATTACATCCATCACTTTCTCAGTGTAGTGTGATGTCCAAAGTGTAGATATGTCACGTGTGCAACTCCAACACTAGAAGGTGGTTTAACTACTCAAAACTTTGATCCTAGTGGGAGTGGTTAAAGTCAGTGTTGAGAGATGAAACCTTAAGTCAAATCTTCCCTATAAAACTTATGAGAGGTGATGAAATCCCCCTTGCAAGCCAAGTTTGCATAAAAATAAATGACTAATAGAATACTTTAGTGTCATTTTCAAGATCACCCAAACTATTGTTTTTTTTGGGGGAGTGATTTAGATGACATTATTTATATGCTTTAAACTAGGCTCAAATTTTTGATGAGATGGCACTGATCCCAAAATTTCCCTAAAGGGGATGAATGGGAGAGCATATACACATGTCTCTTTTCAATAAAATAATAAAAACCTAAGTTCATTTTAAGTCCAAATTAAATATTCAAGACTTAACCTAGATTCATGATTAAGACACCAAATTTAAAATGTTGTAAGTGTTATGATGTGTTTTAAGCACTAAATGAAATGTATCTAAGACTTAGCCATTATGTGAACTAGGAAATTGACTCAAAAGAGGATGGTTAGTATCATGTTAGTCCCAAAATGAAATACAAATGAGATAAACACACTAGAATAACATATATAGCCCTAGTTACTAGGGGGAGCTTTATTAACAAAAAAAATGAAAATACAACTAAAACATGAAATAAAGACCTTCCTTCACCTTCCTTAGATACTCAAAAATGCTTGTTGTAGTGGCTTACTTGAATTTGTACTCATGAAGTCTATATCAATGAAGTGTGGTTACCTTCATCTCTCCTTGGAAGTATGTTTAGATTTGGCTTGGCTCAATATTTGGTCATTATAACACTAATTTTCATGAAGCTTTAGAATCAGTTCAACATTATAATTTTGGCATATGAGAGCCTTTTAATTCAATAGGTAAGGCCTCCTATTTATATATTTTTGGAATGGTTTGAGGATCAACCATGACCATCCATCTCAATATTGAGATGTGTGACCATGAATAAATACAAATATGAAATTTATTTTATAAATATCCCCATTAATATTTGGGATATAAGGTCATTAACTAGACATGGGAGGGGTTAACCTTGATATTTTATGCATTTATGGCCTAGGGATGTCTTCCCAAGAAATGATGTCACTTGATGATGAAAATATTCAATATTCATTTCCAAATTGAAATTATTAAACAAGTTGCATGGAATTATTAATTAGGCTCATGATTTGGTTTAATTAGCTCTTAAGCACTTTGATGCAAACCTTGGCTCTTTGTGCACAAATTAATCAAATTGGTTATAATGTCCTATTATTGGCCTAAAATTTGACTGGATTGAAATTAGAAGTTGATGTTAAATGCATTAGATTCATTATCCCATTTATGATTTTGTCAACACCAAATTAAAAATGTACATGTCTTATGCAAGAGATTTGATAGAAAAGAGCAATCTAGGACACCTAGGTGCAAAATTGGCATTTTGACTCAAAATGATTTGACCAAAGTTAGCTTATTCATAAATTTAATTACCCCATTTAGAGATAATATACCTAAAACCATCACTTGAATATTTAAATTTCAAAAAATTTAATGTGTTTTAGTGTTTTTACGCCAAATTGTGCATTTTGGTAGAAATCGGTCAAAAGCTTGGTTGCAGGTCATTGGTGGCCAGATTTAGGTGTCTATAGTTTACCCATATTTTGGAATTAATTACAAACCATAGGAATATAAATGTCTTCTAAAATAATGAAAAATGGCCTATATTCCAAAAAAGAAGATGATGGTTGAAGAGAAAGCTCCAACTGGTGTTTAGAAAACCTATGATGATGCCCCCTCGAGGGAGTGGCCATCACATATGTGGATGGATGATCACTCAAAAAGAATTAAGAAAAAATTTGGAATTAACCCATGATTTAGATTAATCCAAATGATAAAATTATTGCATGCATTGATTTAAAAGGAAATTATTTTCCCAAAGGCAGTTATAATCAAGAATAAAAGTCAAAATAATGATTTGTTCATAGGTAGTTATAATCATTAAAAGGACCTAAATGGGATATAAGATTATTTTAACCTAGTTATGGATGATTAACAAGTATAAATCAAGGATATAAATTATAATAAAAATTAAATATGAGTGGGCATAAATATAGAAGAAAATTGATCAAATAAAAAAGATTTTGTTGTACCTACCAATGAGGAGATGCTCATATTTATTAACAATGATACAACTAGAATGGTCAATGGGTTGATTTGATTAAGGTTGGGATGGGAGAATTTTTCCAAGGTGCCAGAGAGAAAATTTTGTGGCTCCATTGATTTTAGATCTTTTTGAAGCTAATTTTTGCTATAGCATGTGACAGTAGCCATCATGATAGAACACCATGAAGACTTAGCCAAAATATGCATAAGGAATAATTACCAATCTAATAAACAATTAAAATCAACTCACCAATGATAAAAACCATGATGATAATGTTGATGTATGAATATGGATGGACTCAAGAATGATGTGCACAAATAATCACCCAATGAACCCATATAGACTGAGTTACGACAATAATATTGAAAGCAAACAAATAGGCAAGCAAAAAAATAAACAAACAAAAAAATATAAAGTGAATAAATAGAAAAATAAAATTAAATAAATAAACAAATATAAATCTTGAAAAAAGAATCAAAAGAAAGCATCCTAATAATGACTTTGCCCCAGTAGGGAAGATCAAGGATAACTAACTAAGCTTAGACAAGAGAAACATTTTTGGATTTTGAAATATTTGAATGTTTTTGGTATTTTTAGGTATCTTAACTTGTTATAAAATGACAAGATACCCACTCACAAAATGATGAGTGTTTGTCTTAGGTTACTCATAAAATGGCAAGAGCATATGGAAAAGGGAGACTAAAGTGACCTCAACATGAATTGAGAATAACCTACATAGTCTAAAAATAGCCTCAAGTTAAAGTAATTCCATCCACATAAAAGGTGGGGAAAATCTAACTAGGTCACAACAAGTTCTCAAATATACCAAATGGCCAGTCAAATGAAAATGGTAATGGCAAGGTGATGTGGCAATGCATGATAAACAAGTGTTACCCATAGTTTTCCCATAGGTGATTATAACTAGGATACAATGGATATATCAATGATACTAATTTTCTCATAGGTAGTTATAATTACTAGAAAGACTGATGAAAAATTGATTTGCCCATAGGTAGTAATAATCAAGCTCACATAAACAAATTTGATAAGATGGAAAATGAGAGATATCTTGCCAAATCAACTATCACACTACTTTCATAGAATGTCACTGTAGATAAGGATTTTGATTGATTGGTGAAACTTGATCAAAATCCCCTCATAAAAAGTGTGGGAAGAACCAAAGGAACCAAGATCAAAACAAGATTGGGTAGGATGACTAGAAATAGGCTTTGGTCTAGATAGGAATGGTATGGTTAAATGGTATGATTATGCTTTAGGATAATGACAGTTTGATAAATTATCTAAAATGGTTAGAGGTTTCCCCCAAGTGGTAAGGTGATTGGATAGGAAATGCTATTATTGCAAAAAGATATGAAAAAATGGCAATGGCATGGCAGTGAATTGGTATGGTACATGTTTTTGTCCTAGGTATGGTTTTTTATTCTATTAGTCCTACTGATGGGGAGATTCACATCTTAATCAATAGATGATAAAAATAGAATACTTGATCATGTTAAATCTATCCCACACCTCATTTAAATAGTTTCTCTATCAAGAACTGGCTACATATTTGGTTGTCAAGAATGATGTTGTGCCCTTCATTGGTCAATGATTTTGATTCTTTCAAACATCAAGACAAGGTATCTATGTAGCCTCTACAAAGGAAAATGTGTCCATGGATGGTAAATAGGGATAAATAATGGATTATAGGGTTGTTCATGAAATGGAATGATATATGATAATGGAATGAATGATGAAGGGGAAAAAAATGAAGATTGGGACTTTCAGTCACACATAATGTTGTCAAATTTAACATAAATTTGGTTGTGGCAGGGCTGAAGACCTTTGAAGATGATCTCAATAAAACCCCTATATTTTTATGTTGTTTGATATTGAGATTAGATACCATCTAATTAAATTGTAGATTCGAAGTTATTTTGATTTGATTTTTTATTTTGTCTTCATCAAGTAGTGAATAACTTTTGTGATCAGCTATTGGTGCCTTAAAGAGGTTTTCACCAATGAAGTTGTCTTGATTATCCCATAGCACCTCCAATAAATTTTCACTAATGAACATTAGATTTTGACTCTTATTTTCTTCTAACACTTCCAAAAAAGTTTCACTAAAATATGATAAGTTTGAACTTTGCATGTGCCCTACCACCTTTGAAAAATTTTCGCTAAGAAAGTCTTCTTATGCTATAGGAATGTGGTCTTGGCCTCCTTACTCTTCTTCAACTGCTATGTCACCATGGATTGAACTCAATAAATTGTGATTATATTGGTCCCAATCAACACTTGTGGGAGATGAAATGTCAATAATATGGCTATGTTGGTTGATGGTAATGGCCTATGAAATGGTAATGGAATGGGGAGAGGCTTCATAATCCTCATAGAATAAACTAGGTTAACTTGTGTCAAATATAAAGTACTCATCCTAAGAAAATGTAGAAGGATCACATATGTATTCAAATTGATCTATGAGGCATGTGTAACTAATGTTGTAATAGACACAAACATATTATTCTTCTTAGTTTGCTTCTGACTCAAGGGACTCTGAATCTGATGTTGATTCTAATTCTGATGCTGAATTAGATGTCAATTCAAGAATAGAAACTGACTCCAATTTTTATTCTTCATTTGATGGGTTCTCTATTATAATTATGTAATATTTAATTTTTGGTATTGGACAAGTAATGTCTTATGATGGCATGGTGGGCTCCACAAAAACTAGTTTGTCAAAGTGAGACTTCTTAATGATAGGAAAAAGGTGAAGAGATAAATCCTCATAAATTGGGTTGTCAATAGGAGGCTCTTGAAAAATAAGCATATAGTTAAGGTAATGATTTTATCAAAGGTAGTTATAATCATTAAGAAGTAAACAAAGACTAGCTCATTAGAGTGAGACTCCTCAACAAATAATATAGAATTTAAAGGTGATTCATCATAGGTTAACTTATCATAAATGGTTGGTTCAACAAAAAAATCCTAGATTGGTTGGTTCTCTTTGCCTTAGTTTCTAATGAGTTGGAAAATACTAGTTTTGAACATAGCTCAATCTTTCAATGATTGAATAAATTAAGGTTTGGATGGGATTGATACTAGATAAGGAATGTCCTAGAGTTGGATAATGGTAGGGCATTATGGATCATGATTACTCACACAAGCCAAAGGAATAAGTCTTGAAATGGTAACAATATGGTGGTGTGGAGCTTAGTTTTTCACACAAGCTAAAAGACTACATTTTGGAATGATAATGGTATTCCTCAGATACTTTGGAACTTGGTAGCTTGTGTAATCTAAAGGATAATTAAGGATAGTTGAGGGTCAGAGAAAAAAATTCATTGTGGATCTTGATAAATCACACAAGCTAAATCATCAAGTCCTCTTGATAAACCACATCATCCTAATTTTAAGTGGATACTAAGTTAGTTTTTAACTATGTTCCATGTACTAATTATTATAAAGAGTGTATGGATCTATATCCTAAACAACATTATCTATAGTTGGTTCTTTAATAAATTCTTCCTCACAAATTCCTTCATACCAATCAAGGTCTCAAGTTGGATCATAAGCAAACGTTTGGTTATAGTGAATTTGTGTGGCCATTCTATCATAACATAGATTGTACATGACTTCACCATAAGTGTATTAGTCATATCCATATAGATGATGAAAGATCTGAAACAAAAAGGCTTAGAGCTTTGTAAAATCTAAAAACTATGTCTAAAGGACAAATGGTTCAAACTTGGTCTAACTTGGTCGAAGGAGGAGATGTATCTCCAAACAATGATTTGATCATGGAATTGTATCTCCAAAATGGTTTGTGCTAAGATTTTACATAAAACAATCTAACATCAAATGTCATATGCATAAAAGTTCAAGCATATAAATAAAAAATAATATGTCAAAATTCTAGGTCAAAGTGTTTCGAACAAGGTCTAAACTAAGAAAATGAAAAGAGTCGCTAGGTCTTTTATCTAATTGCGGAGTCAAAAGCTAGGCCCAAACATGTTATGTTAGGACTTTTGGCTAAATGTTGTCAAAATATAGGCTTGAAATAAAGGATGATGTGAATTTGATATAGTCTAACAATTTTTTAAACAACTTTGACATAGATCTGACACATGGAATTAGACATAAACATGATTAGTTGGCATAAGGAAAAAGGTTACTAGAAAAATACTATGTTCTCCTAAACAAAAGTATAAACAGTGATGAGGATAGGCATTGAATAAACAAACCATCAATATTTTTAAATTTGGGTAATAGATTAACCAAAATTATAAAACCCAAAAGAGAAATATCTATGTATCATCCCCATGAATTGAGGCCTAAACAAAAATTAATCAATGTCTGAATCCAAACTTTGACAAGGTTAATTGAAAACTCAATGTTGAAAACTAGGGATTGACCAAACAAGCTAGACAAGATTAGACAACATGATGGTGTGTAATCAAGGTCCAAATGGTATACATGACATGGTTTAAAATAAATGGTTTTTTGATATAATGGTAAACACATCCTGAAATAAATTGAACATCCTAATGTTGTAAGTAAGCTTGAATGATGTGATCTATGTTATGTTTTAAAGACTCAAAGGAAAAATGGTTGTATATGATTGTGGCATTATAACACTACCCTTAGAAACTCAAATGACACACACTCAAACAAGTTTAGCAAAAATTTCAAGGCACAAGTGTGGTGTAAAAAGGTTAGCATAACACCTCTTTAGATAAAAGAGTGAAATATAAACAAATTGGTTTTGGCATGGTTTATAAACAAAAAATCAAGTTTTAGTTTCAAAACATACCAAACAAAAATGACCAAAATATACTAAGTATAATCATCCAAATCCTAGAAAGGGTATGGAAAATTAGGGTTGACTAAAACTAGTTGGTTTTAAATCATTCTAAATGGATCAATTTCACAATGAATTTCATGTCACGATGCAAAAGAAATACATGTAATTGGGTATCCAAGACACTTGGCTTGTTGCAATAGGGTCTTTCCCTTTTTTCAACCACTACATCCATTACTTGCTTAATGTAGTGTGATATCCAAAGTATAGATATGTCCTATGTGGAACTTCAACACTAGAAGGTGGTTTAACCACTCAAACCTTTAATCTTAGTGGGAGTGGTTGAAGTTAGTGTCGGGAGATGAAACCTCGATCAAAGCTTCCCTATATAACTTTCAAGAGGTGATAAAATCCCCATCATAAGCCAAATTTTCATAAAAATAAATGAATAATTGAAATACTTTAGGGTCATTTTCAAGATCGCCCAAATTATTACGATTTTTTGGGGAGTGCTTTAGATGACATTCTTTCTATACCTTGGACTAGGCTCAAATTTGTGATGAGATGGCACTTTTGATCCCAAAAGTTCCCTAAAGGGTATGGATGGGAGAGAATACATGCACATCTCTTTTCACTAAAACAATCAAAACCTAAGTTTATTTTAAACCCAAATTAAAGATTCAAGACTTAGCCTAGATTCATGATTAAAACATCAAATTTAAAATGTTGCAAGAATTATGATTTATTTCAAGCACTAAATGAAATGTATCTAAGACTTAGCCAAATATTAGGTAAATTTTAAGCACTAATTCAAAGGTGTGGAATTAAACATGTTCATTGTAAACCTAAATGAAAGTGTGTTTGGTTAATCTAAGGAATTCAAACAAACTTTTAAACTACCCCATCAACCTACAAAAATAGAATTATAAGGGCCTATTTTGAAGCACATAAGAGTTTGAGCAAACAACATTAATAATTTCAACTATTTGTTACAATCCTATTATTACACAATAAATATCATTATTCCCCTATAAAATCACAATTTTAGATAAAAATATCACTGTTATGTGTTAGTTTTGATAGAAAACACAATATTACTATTTAGATGACAAAATAATTGGACAAACCAATAAAATCATTATTTTCAATGAAATCACTAACCAAATCTATGGTAACACTTCCAAAGAGACAATATCACTATTCAAGTCAACAATATCATTATTTTTTGACAAAACCACTATTTACCAGATAAAAAACACAAAATCACTATTCTATTGAAAAAATTACTTCCCAAATTAACAATATCACTACCCATAATGATGATATCACTATTTTACAAAATTGCCACTCAAGTAAACAAAATTACTATTTTAGTGAATGATATCACTAGCCAGGGCTATGAAATCACTTTTTAGCAAACAAAGATTTTGTTAAAAAAAATTATACTATGATAGAAATGATATTGCAATAGAGAAAAAATTGATGTTATCAAGAACAAAATTTCAATTATCATAAAAATGGAATTTTAACTTAAAATTTCACTCTTTTGACTCCTTCACTCTAAGATTCTACATGGAAAAGATTAGTAGGTTTCTTTTAGGAGCTTTGTGACAAAATTTGTGGGGCTATGGTCCCACTAGGCATGCCATTTATGAATATAATATTACAATAGGGGGAGATTAATATTGTGTTAGTGAATTAAAAAAATCAATCAAAAACACACTAAACTAACACCCTAAGCCTATCTCAAAGGGAGAGTTTAGTTAGCAAAACAAAAATGGAAAACACAACTATAACATGAAAGAAATACCTTCCTTCACCTTCTTTAGATGCTCTAAAATGGTTGTTGTAATGGTTTTCTTAGTTTGTGCTCATGAAGTCTACATCAATGGAGTGTGGTTACCTCCATCTCTCCTTGGCACCATGTTTAGCTTTGGCTTGGAGTGGCTCAATATTTGGGAATTATAACACTAATATTGAATGATTTTGAATGAATTTGGGAATTATAAATTTGGCATATGAGAGCTTAAAATTCAATAGGTAAAACCACTTATTTATAGACTTTACAAAATGGTCATAATCAACATGAACCATCCATCTTAAGATGAAAATGTGTGGCTAAGGATTAATTCAATTATGTAATTAAAATTAATAAATAGGCCCATCAATAATTTGGATATATGGGAAATGAATAGGCATGGAAGGTCTTAGTGAGGCATGGAGGGGTTAACCTGGATATTTTATGCATTTATGGCTTAGGGATGTATTCCCAAGAAATGATGTCACTTGATGATGCAAATATTCAATATTCATTTCCAAAAAGAAATTATTCAACAAGTTCCATGGAATTCTTCATTATGATCATGATTTGGTTTAATTATCTCTTAAGAATTATTTAGCGCTTTGATGTAAACCTTGGTTTTTTGGTGAATAAATTACTCAAATTGGTTAGAATGTCTTGTTATTGGCCCAAAATTTGCTTGGATTGGAATTAGGATGTGATGTCAGATGTATTATATCCTTTATCCATTTAAGATGTTGTCAACACAAAATAACAAAGGCACATGTCTTGTGCAATAAAATTGATAGAAAAGAGCAGTCTAGGGCACCCAAGTGCAAAATTGGCATTTTGGCTTGAAATGATCCAATCAAAGTTAGCTACTTCATAAATTATATTTCCCCATTTAATAATACCCTAGACAAAATTGGCACTTGAATATATCAATTTCAAATCTTTTAATGTGTTTTAGGCCAAATTGTGCATTTTGGTAGAAATTGGTCAAAACCCTGATTGATGGTCATAGGTGGCCAGTAGGTGGCCAATTTTAGGTGTCTACAAGAAACATATTATTTTTATATGCTCACTTTTACACCAGTTGATTTAATGGAATGGAAAAATCCATTTTATTCTCTACATTTTTAATTTAGACATCATTTTCACTAATTTATAACATATTTGATGCCTTACTCCATCTACAAAATTTATCATTACCAAGTTGTACATAAGCTACATACCTGAGTGCCTGAGAGGTCCCTAAGCCATTTTTCATTCTAAAGTTCTAGAGTGGTCACAGGGTCATTATATACAATTTTATTTATAGCCATATAACTTTATTTACATTGTGTAATTTAGTTACAGATGCATCTACTACACATGGGTAGGTAATGATCGAGTCATAGTCTACCTGAGTTCTTAATCCACCTACATAAGAGGTTTGGATAAGCCATCAATCCAATATAATCTATTCATAGGTTATGGCTCATTGAACATGGGTGGAAAATGATATATTCAAGAACAAGTTGAATTATTGAGACAACCACACATGGGTATTGAGAAATCCATTTAGCTTAGTCTAAGTTATTCCCCAATTGATCACTAGCTACACACATAGGATGTCACTAGGTTTATACATTAGTTCATATATCTAGTGAGGTATATTCATTACTTTATTCTCTCTCTTATCTCTTTACTTATTTTTTTCTTTGATTTTGATATCTCTTAAGTGAGGACTGATCTATGCACACTTCATTTTCAAGACACACAATGGATCATGATTCATATACTCAAATATAGATTCATGGGATTCACCTCTTAGGTAAGTTAAGGTACATTTGTTTGCATTTATCCTAGTCATTTCACTTTTTTGCATTTATATAATAAATGGGGGACAAATGTAGTCATCTAAAATGTCACTTGAGTTTAATGAGTGTTACCTAATACCACTCATACTTAGCTTAGAATTAGACCTATATTAAGACCTATTTGGACACTTATATAGATTTCATGTGGGCCTTACACATCCCTATAAATATAAAATTTAGTCTCAGACCTTCCTTTAGGGATCTAGGACCCTAATGCCTCAAGTTTTTCCACTTGGACATTAACTCCATACTTTTGACATTAGTGCCCTATGATAGTGTCCCAATTTGAAGTTATTATCCTTATTTTTATTTTTTTATCCCCAACAAATATCTTTTCAATTCCAAAGACACCTATATTTTTAATATACCTATTTCAAACCCCATACAAGCACCATGTAATATCCCTTCGAATATCAAAACAAAGCTCCAAATTGCTTATCTGAATTTCTGCAAAATATCTTCAAATAGATGAATAAATCACAGTATAATTTCTTTTATTTGCTCATAAGCTTACAATTTGAGATCCTCTGTTAGGTATACAAAGAATATCGAAAGTTCGGCCTTATAGCCTGTATATTTCGCGAACTGGGTTGAATCTGGCACGTCTCGGCCTGCTGTGTAAAAAACACAGTCGCCGACGTCGGTTATACTGCCGTCGTCGGTCGACCTGTAGTAGTCCCCTTGCCAACGTCGGTGATGAGTCGACCGATGTCGGTCTCTGTAAGTTCCTGTTCGCCGATGGCGGTACCTAAACTTTCTGTAGATGCGTACGGATTTTTCACTGATCTGTACGGAAGTCGTACGGCCGCTAATATAACACACCCTGTATACCTGATCCTGATCTGTAGAATTATGGGCTGACACAAAAGATCTATATCTGAATAATTCTTGAATCAAAACCCAAAATAAAGAAAATACCTGTAAACCCTTGTGATAGCTTCTGAGTGAAGTTATCTCTCAAATCCCTGTAATACTATGATAACTTCTGTGTGAAGTTATCTCTCAATTCGGCAATAGATCGGCTGATCTTTCACAACCTCTGAATCGCACACAATGAAGAGTTGACGTTCTTCACTGCAATTGGAATCCTGGAACCCTTGGCTCAGTCTTCACAGAAGAATTTCTTAACAAGAATCAATATCAATAATAAGCATCATTACAAACTCTCTCATGAGAGATTCTTATACACCTCAAAGGTGTGCTTGCTAAAATTAGACTCCCTTAAATTAGACTTCCTTAAATTAGAACTAGGGTCTTAAAATTAGACCAAGTCTTAATTTAGAATTTGCATCCTCAAATTAGACCAAATCATTAATAATTAATTAATAATTAATTATTAATTAATAATTAATTAAAATTAGTTCAAATAATTAATATTTGATTAAATCAATCAAATATTAATATCTCCCTTAATTCATGCCCGAAAGTGCCCGAACGAAAGCCAAGCCCAGCTCCATCAAGACCCTCTATCCACCTCATTAGCCTATGAGGGTCGCATAATAGGCTAATCATCTACTCTGCACATGTCGACTAAAAAGGGGACATGACAATCTGCCCCTCCTGAAATTGCTTGCCCTCAAGCAATCGCTGAATACCCGGATCCCAAATGAAGTCTCGATCTACAGTGCTGTCAACCAACACAAAATCCAGGCCCTGTCCATCACCACTCTCATCCAATGGCGTCACATCATCTCTGTCTCCTGTACGCATATCGTCATCAACATGTGACCCCCCTGTAAAAGGAAGCTGAGCCTCTACCACATGTGCTGACTCTTGAACTGAACTCACCTCAAGACAAAGCTCGTCCTCATATCTCTCCTGTGTTGGTGCCAATGTGTCCTCATCATCGCACTCTATCATGTCATGTAGTATAGGGATCTCCATCCGATGAAAAAACATATGCTTGAAGCTGCTGCCCCGTAGTGCCTTAAGAATATGTGTTTTCCCATCAACCTGAAAATGAACCTCCATATCTTTGAGATGAAGAGTAACTTCCTCAAATGAATGAAGCCACTTCATACCCAAGACTAATTCTATGTCCCCCATGTTCACTACAAAATAATTAGCCTTGAACTCATAGTTGTTCAAGCGCAATGGGAGATCTCTAATCATGCGCTCACACTTAAGAGTGTGACCATCGGCGACCTTAACTCTAATCCCCTCAAAATCTTCGGTAGTGAGTCCACGCTCCTCCACCAATCTGGCATCTATGAAATTATGTGTAGCTCCTGTATCAAGAAGGGTGGTAACCTTCTGCCCTGCCAAAACTCCACGGAGTCTGAATGACTCATCCGACTGAATGCTGGATAGGCGTGCCTCCTGTATATGAAGCTCTAAATCTGCCTCTGCCTTAGGCTCTGAAGCCTCTGCCTCCTCAGAACTACTCTACTGTTCGGAATCTTCTGATTCTGCATCCTCATAATACGCCCACATCACACGATTTGCTTTGCCCTTAGGCCTCAAAGGGCAATCGTGATGGATATCATATGGACCTTTGCAGTAGAAGCAAAGCTTCTTCCTGCGTAGATCATTAAGTGCCTCACGATCCAAAGGTGGTGGTGATGGATTGGCCTTTGAATCATTTTTAACCCCAGATTTATCTATGTTAAAATCCGGTCTCTCTGTATCCCCGTTGGAGTGCTTATGGTCTCTCGATGAAGAAGTACCTCTGGAGTTAGATCTACTTGATGGGGCTGCCATCTCCATACTGCGCGCCTTCCTCATAGCTTCCTGTAATGAAGGAGGATCAAAGCCTTTGATCCAACCTCTCAATGGTTCTGTCAAGCCCTCCATGAAGAGTACTACTAGTCACCTCTCTGAAATGTCAGGAACCATAACTGATAACTTCTGGAAGTCACCAATGTATGACTCTAGACTGCCACTTTGGCGCAACTGTGCCAACTCTCGAAAATAGGACTCTGGATCCCTCCTGTCAAAATGCTCCACCAGCCTGTCCACAAACTCCTGATAAGAAGTGACCCGATCATGATGGAGTGTCACCATCCCATGGTGCCACCAATCGTGAGCTACTCCCTCAAGATGTAGTGTCGCATATCTGATAGCATCTTCCTCACCCATCGGTCACAATGTGAGAAATGTATCTAGCTTACTAACCCAGGCCTGTGCTGTCACCTTACCACTACCGTCAAATGTTGCTAGTGTGAGCCTACTCGTAGCCTGCTTCAGATCATTGTTCTGGGGTCTTGGTCTCCCATTCTGTCGACCTCGATAATGTTCTTTCCTTTGTGTGAGGAATCGGTCAAAAGTAATCATCTCCCTGACCACAGGTGGTAATGACTCCCACTCATCAGTCGCTGCCCTGAATGTGTCTATAAATTCCTCCTCATGCTCTTCACCTGCTATAACCTCTTCTGCTTCCTGTCTCACAAAGATAGGCCTAGTAGGCCTATTCGCTGTATGAGAAACAGTCCCATGGCCTTACTGTGATCCTGCAACACTCCTGACATCCTCACGGTGTGGGGAATGTCTCCTTGGAGAACCCAATCTTGGCAGTGCTGCTGCCAACTGCTGTAATACCTGATTATTCTGCCTTTGCCCTTCTCGTAGTTCTCTAAGAGTAAGTAAAACCTCTGGATCATCTTGGTCTCTCAGATGGTGAGGAATACGGGCCCTGCCAATATCATCACCCATGTCTTCCGGCAGTTGTTCTAGAACTTGAGTACCTTCAAGCAAAGCTTTACTGCGTGTGTAATACCCGTGTGGTCGCAACTCTTGTCGCTGCATAAAATTTCTAAACCCTCAGGATGGCAGGATTTAGCTCTGATACCACTGTAATATCCCTTCGAATATCAAAACAAAGCTCCAAATTGCTTATCTGAATTTCTGCAAAATATCTTCAAATAGATGAATAAATCACAGTATAATTTCTTTTATTTGCTCATAAGCTTACAATTTGAGATCCTCTGTTAGGTATACAAAGAATATCGAAAGTTCGGCCTTATAGCCTGTATATTTCGCGAACTGGGTTGAATCTGGCACGTCTCGGCCTGCTGTGTAAAAAACACAGTCACCGACGTCGGTTATACTGCCGTCGTCGGTCGACCTGTAGTAGTCCCCTTGCTGACGTCGGTGATGAGTCGACCGATGTCGGTCTCTGTAAGTTCCTGTTCGCCGATGTCGGTACCTGAACTTTTTGTAGATGCGTACGGATTTTTTGCTGATCTGTACGGAAGTCGTACGGCCGCTGATATAACACACCCTGTATACCTGATCCTGATCTGTAGAATTATGGGCTGACACAAAAGATCTATATCTGAATAATTCTTGAATCAAAACCCAAAATAAAGAAAATACCTGTAAACCCTTGTGATAGCTTCTGAGTGAAGTTATCTCTCAAATCCCTGTAATACTATGATAACTTCTGTGTGAAGTTATCTCTCAATTCGGCAATAGATCAGCTGATCTTTCACAACCTCTGAATCGCACACAATGAAGAGTTGACGTTCTTCACTGCAATTGGAATCCTGGAACCCTTGGCTCAGTCTTCACAGAAGAATTTCTTAACAAGAATCAATATCAATAATAAGCATCATTACAAACTCTCTCATGAGAGATTCTTATACACCTCCAAAGGTGTGCTTGCTAAAATTAGACTCCCTTAAATTAGACTTCCTTAAATTAGAACTAGGGTCTTAAAATTAGACCAAGTCTTAATTTAGAATTTGCATCCTCAAATTAGACCAAATCATTAATAATTAATAATTAATTAATAATTAATTATTAATTAATAATTAATTATTAATTAATAATTAATTAAAATTAGTTCAAATAATTAATATTTGATTAAATCAATCAAATATTAATATCTCCCTTAATTCATTCCCGAAAGTGCCCGAACGAAAGCCAAGCCCAGCTCCATCAAGACCCTCTATCCACCTCATTAGCCTACGAGGGTCGCATAATAGGCTAATCATCTACTCTGCACATGTCGACTAAAAAGGGGACATGACACACCATATCAATATATATACATGAATTTTAGCCATTTATTCATTAGATGGAAATTAGATGCAAATACATACAAATAGTCTCAAAATAAGTTATGCATAATCAAGGTTATTAAACCCTATTATACCCTAATTATACATAAATTCATATATATCCATCCTAATATTATAATACAAAGATTTACATTATTAAGCCTCACTTTAAAAATCCAAACCTATATTCATACTAGCTTCACTTACACTTGCACTAGCACTTAGGTGGGTAGAAATAGATTGGGCTTGACCCCTCCTCAGAGTATTAATATGTAGGAAAATATCATCATAGTAGGGTGTTAAAGATGTCCATCGTACCCAAGTTACATCAAAATTTTGATATTGTTTCCAATAGAATACCCTAATAACATAGAGGTCTAGGTTTTACATACAAAATCAATCAAAATAGGTCATGTATAGTAAAGCAAATTTTGTCTTTGTAGGAACAAGCTTAACAGATTCAGACATTATTTCTCTAATAAGTATAGATTAATTATTTCATATAAGACATTATCACCAAAAGTGTATACTATTACCATAACACTACTGTCTAAGGTACTACACTATTGTCCAAGAGGGTTTATGATACTTGGATATTGTTTATGATACTCAGACTAACTCCTATACTAGTTTTCAACTTCTAGATCCTTTGTCTCAGTCAATTTATAGCTAAGTAATTATTTGTGTACTTCATTTTCATTACTAAAAATATCATATCATTTCAATTATTCCACAAATCATTAGCTATATTTATTGCATATTTTATACATTGATTTACTATGCTTAGACAATTTAACAACCTAGGGCTTAAACTCCATAACCCTTAAAAGTTAAATTAGATGCACAATCAAAGCTAGGTCAAGACCAAACATGTTGACATAGCTCAATGTGAATATGTCTATGAATTATTTAATAATAGATATAATATCCTCCATCTCTTTAAGTGTAATAATTACCCCCAATTTAACCATCTTGGGATCTTCCTTAGTACCAATTTTAAATTCAATGGCTTATTATACTGAGGAGGTAAATTGATCTAGAAAATAAACACATGGAAGAAGTAAGTGATACCCCTTAAATTATTGTATAATGTCATGAAGCTCTTCAAATATCTCATTGTATTTATTTTATTCTTTAGGACTGAGAAAATCATGAGATGAAAGGTCAAGAATTTATTTTGATTTAATAGGTAAGAAATTTAGAGATTTATTTGATTCAATCTAATTTAATGACTACTTGTTCTAATAAAATAGGAAGAATCATCCAAATTGGTCTCAAACTATTTCTTATGGTCATCAGATGACATATAATATCGAACTCCCATATATTCATCTAGGGCTTCGTATTTTTAAAAACTATATAAATAAGGTTTATGATGTTTATCTTAGTCAATGAGAGAAGGGTGATGGAGTTCCAAGTAAATGGTGAAAATTTAGGTTTCAATGAAGAGGTTTATGGTAATAATATCTTCATAAATACTATGCACATAACTTGTTTCAATGTCCTTATCAGTCAAAGACTTTTTAAAAATTGAATAAGTATATGAGGTAACATCATAGGGATCCTCACCAGGTGGTATATATCCTAATCCTATATTTCCCCTATATCATAGTGCTAGAATGGTTTCTAAAATAATTTACTCATAAAGGCCTAAAAATCAACCATTATAGTCCAAGTGTTGAAAATTTAGATTTTATGTGGGATATTCTAGATTTTGGAAACATGAAGAAAATACTTTTATAGATAACCAATAATCATTTGACCCTTAAATTAATTATTTAGATAATTATCCTAATTTTTAAAATGACATTGACCCATACTTATAGGTAGTCGGTTATATCTCCTTCTTGGTAGGGGGTCCATATCTTGGGGGTGACAAGGGGAGATTGACAACATTAAATGTTTGGTATTCATATTCCCCACAACCTTTTGAAATGGTTTTGATGTGTGTTAGCTTAGATGGATAGAAGGTGGATGGTAAATTATTATAGTGAATATAATTTTCAACCCTTGTATGATATGCAATACTATTTTTACTTGGAAATATTAGGCCATGATAAAAATCTTCTATGTTTAGATAATTGCAAAAATATTGAGAATCTCCTAGAATAGTGACATCCATTATAGAGTGAGGGAATTTTATACATTTTTGGAGAGTGGGTGGAATAGTTAACATTTCATAAATCTACGGATGGACAAGGAGATTATAGTATGATAAGTTTAAATCTACTACATGGATTAATTTTTAGTGCATCATAAGACCTACCAAGATAGGGGGTATATTTTTCCAACTAACTATCATTCATTATCATCATATGCTTTATTTATAATTAAGTTTTTCCTAAGAGATGATTCTGAGTATCATAATTTTTTTATCAAATTTATATTACACAAATTAACTATTAAAACTTCATCTACAAACACCTAAGGAATTTTATGATTGGTAATGGATACTTCTATATACTATGGGTAATTATGATTAGGGCCAATGGGTGGCATGTCTTAGGGGTGAAAATTGATATGTTGTGTTTGGGATAAATGTCCAACCAAAGATTGAAATTGAATAACATTAATATTTTTTGGTACCTTAGACTCTTGTAATATTTTGTTCATAATGTTATGATGGGAAGACAATGATTTGAGAATATCCATATTAGATATTTCAGTGGAAGTCTAATCAAGTTGTTGGATAATATCATAGTTTCCTTTAGGAATGTTAGATATTTTCTTGGGTACAATGAGATTGATATGATTATTTTGAGGTGTAACTTTGGGAGGTTCCCCCAAGACAATTATTTTGCCTCTCTGAATGATGGCAACATAATTAGAAGATACTTTTTTGATTTTAAGGACAAGACATTGTGGATCTTGGGTTTCTTTATGTAATTTAGCCTTAATATCATTTTGGATATATGGTTATTGTATTGGTAAGGAATATGATGGTAATAAATTGGATTGGATGAACTTTGGCCTTGATTTCATAGTGTACCCTTTTATTTCTAATCATGTTTTTGGAAAGGATCTTGATAAATACCCATTTTTTTTACAAGAAGATATCTATTTACCTTCTATTTCTATTTTGCCTTTCTTAATTAGATATTGTCTATAATTTCTTAGTTTCTTGAATCTTTTAGTATCATTCCCCTTGATATGTTGGTAATGACAAAATTCATTTTATTTAAACCAATCAAGGCATGGTTTGTTTTCTTCAAGAGGCTTAATTTATGGTAAGGTGATCATATTTGTAGCTATTTTTTTTTTCAAAACATCTATTAGTTTACCCAAATTTGTATAGTTTTATCTTATAATGGAATCCTTAGGATTTCCTCTTGGTAAAATAACATTACATGTGTTATTTGACTTGCATAATGAGGTAGATCCTTTAACTATTTTCACATGTTTAGAGTCGGTAACTTCATTTCAAACAACATTTTTATTTTTATTGAATAATTTAGGCTTATCTAAAGGAGTATTTTTTTTTTTGTGGTAATTGATTTTAGAATATATTTTAATTATCCCTTTTCATATAATGTATTTTTTAATCTAAATCAACTTTTCCATAGTTTCATCAAAATTTGAGGTACAATGAATTTTAAATTGATAGCCTAGCCTCAAATTAAGATTGTTGATAAATATGCTAGGAAACTCCTTCTCAGGAATTAAGAAATGAAAATGACTTGAAAGACTATACCACAATTTTATAAATGATGCTAGACTTCCCCATTTTTTTTTTATGTTGTAAATATCTAACATAGTTATTTCATGTTCCACATTATAATATAAATTATTTACAAATTTCTTAGTCAAAACCATGAATGATGTTATTGATCCTTTTAGTAATTACATAAACCATTTTAATATGGGGACTTTGAGACTTTAGGGAAATAGTCTAATCATGTAGGAATCATTATATGCAACTTTGTGGTATGTCATAAAGAATTATTTGATGTGTTAATGTGAATCCCCATTTATTTTATATTTATCAGACTTTGGAGGCTCAAAATATTTTGTAAATGGAAATTTAAGGATATTCATATCACGGGGATAGGAGTAGACATCTTCATAGTTATTCTTCTTTGCATGATCTTGAATATCCATATTTTGAAGAGCTTCCTTCATGGATTTCCGTTTGTGGGAAAATTTGGATCTATTAATGGATTAGATTTAGATAGGATAGGTTTAATTTTGTTTTGATCTTGATAGGAGGATGAAAAAATGGTTTTAGTAGGATTTTTAGGTGAGGTGGACTTTGGTGGTTTAGAATTAAGTTGAGAGGCTAATGATTTAACTTGTTAGTTTATTTGATTAATATGGTTGAGCATAGCATGATTATAATCCTTTTGAACTTGATTATTTAGAATGAATTTCCCTTTTTTAGCTTTGACATTATTAATTTTAATAGTTTCAAGTAGAAGGTGTTCTCCTTCATCTTATTCTTTAGTATCGACTAGTTTTATATCCTCATCTTCTTTTTAGGTAATGGGATGAGGATTGTGAGAATTATTAGGATGTGATGGCACTCAGATGATATTTTTTAGAAGTTTTGTGTTAAATTATATATATAATTTGGTTTCAATTTCAATATTATTTATTAATATTTTTTCTTTATTGGCATAAATATATTATTCAAACCTGGCTTTGTCATGATTCAAAAATTCCCTTTGGTTATCTTCATCACCTACTAAGGTGTGAATATTACTATAATTTTCTTCATTATCAATAGGTTGCTCACCCATATTTCAAAAAAGGTCATTTTTTTATCTAGGTACTTGTCTTATCTTTATAGTTAATGATTAAGTATTGGGTGTCATATTATTGGTTGTTGTGATAGATGGATATTATGACATTTTCTTAAAATGATTAGATTGATTCTAAAAGAAGAATTAGGGTTTTTGTAAAGATAATTGATTAGGTTATAGAAGACCTTGAGCAATATCATTAATAAATTAGAACTTAGTGTGATGAATTATGAATAAGAATGTGCGGATTTGATTAGATTTGGACCTAGATTAGGTGATGGGTATGGGTAAAAATTGTATAAAGGGTTATGACCTTGATTGGGCTATATGATCTTGTATATATATAGTGGTAAGGTATCAATTACTATTGGGTCAAAAATATCAGAGTGAAATGAAATTTATGATTTACAAATTTAAAATTAATCAAATGAAAAAATAATGACGTGTTAATCTCAAATCTGGCAGAATGATGTGGTGAGAATAGAACAAATGCTAAATTTGAAGTTGACAAAGTGATAGATGCTAAAAATATAATAATACAAGAGGGTGAGAAGGTTTGAGATGGAAATTAAGGTTTAATGATAGTGTGAGGTAAGGGGATAGATCTAATAAATTAAATAAATAACTTGATAAAGGTAGGTAGGGTAAATTATGATGTGGTAGGGAACTTGAAAAAGATAATATGGATGAGTAAAGAGGTAGTTTGTGTGTGAAAAGTTATAATTTAAAGCAATAAATTTAATAAGGTGAGATTTATAGGTAAAATAAGTGAGATGAATTTAGGTATTATAAGAAGATGATGGGTTATGATAATGATTTAATATGACAAGTGTTGGGTTGTTTTAATAGGTATTAGTTTTGGTGCATTATAGGATTGTATAAATAATATGAGTATTAACAACACACATAAAATACCAAGAAATCCACACATTTAATGTTAGTGAATGATATTTATGTATAACTTGACACATAGTGCATCAAATGTATCAATAAGAGTGGTTCTATATTGGTCTCCTGACCCTCATTAAAATTTTGATCATAGTGAGAGATCTTAGGGGATGATATAGTCCCTTGCCTTAAATTCATGTTGTGGTCAAGAGGTCTTATGCTATGCTTATATGGGCTCACTAGGGGAGTCCTCAATATATACTAGGTAATGTAGGGCCCAAGTCCATATAGGGTAATATCTAACTTCTTTACCTATTAGAGCCTAAACACTCCTCACACCATAGAAACAATTATGAGGAATTCCACTTTAGCACCCAACAATAATTGTCACTGATATTTATATTCTATTTGAAATGGAGTGTGATCTGATGTATGGTGGTGAAATACATGGTCACAATCCCTTTAATATTATGAAAATTGTGTGGATATCAATTACATAGCACATTTTACCCTAGAAAGTAAAATGGAAAGATTTATTGGTTGTTTTTATCCTCTAAGAATCACTAATAAGGACATAAGGAGGAGATAATACATAAACTTAACCTTGAGGATAAAAACATGCAATCAAAAAGGAGTAATTAATTGATTATTTAAGTGTGATTTAAAATTAAGGTAAACAAGTAATAAAAATGTCTAAAAGTAAGTCATTTACCACTTTTTGGACAAATCAATCTACACATCAAAAGGATTAGTAATTTTTATAATTTTTGGCTTCAACCAATCATCTTATCAAGCAAACAACTTAGTAGTGTTAACTTTAGAAATATTTAAAGGGTAAAACTTATTTTTCAAGTTATTATTAAAAATTAATTTTTTATTATAACAAAACCATGTTTTCTTAAGATAAATTTACTTTTGATACATATGAAACCACTTAACATGTTAATTTTTGGTAGTAATTATGTTTAAATACATATAATTATACCTGAACAAAATCACTAGTCTACTCTACAAATCTAGTATTCTTCTCAATGAAGCCATTAATTGTGAATATGTGAAGTATCAACTTTGTAAACACCTGTATATAATAAAATATAAATAAAAAAAAATAATGCTATTTATCAAATTTCTCCAGAGTAATTTTGAGCAACAAAATTGATTCTACACATACAAAGTCATGGCTTGGGTCAACAAAGTTGCATTTTACCTTTTACGATAATAGTTATTTCAGTTAAATGATTAAAATAGATTTTGATTATTTATAGAAAGATAATAATAAGTTTATAAATATAAATAAGTGAATTTTTGAAATATAAATTAGTTAAAAACTATATGACGTAGATTAAAAGACTTTTAGAAACCTATATAGAACCCTAAAACAAAACCACTTGTCAGAGTAACAAAATTGCGTGTTAGTTTAGAAAAACTACTAGTCTCAAAACCTAGTAAGTAGCATCTTTATATATCTAGTATACAATGAATAATACAAAATCATGGATATATATAACAAAATTTATTTTTTTTGAACGCTCCCAGTGCGCGCGCATGCCCCCTGCTCCCTGCACACGCATGGAAACTTTGAACGCTGTGGGCACACAGGCACGAGCGTGTACTTCCAGCTTGGTCCAGGTGGATGTAGATCTGGCAGCTGGTGTGGCTAAACCTTTACTAGTGAATGGGGATAGGATTTTGGTCGTGGAAGGGGGTTCTTCTCCATTGACAGATTCTGTAAATGGTTCCCCTATTTTTGGGTCTATCCCTGGGTCTAAGGGAAGAACCTATGCGGACGTGGCTGATTTTAAATCTAAAATTCATGATGTGAAATGCCAAGCTTCTATGGGGAGACTAAGTGAATCACCTGTAAGTGCTTTAAAACCTGTCAGGGTTAATCTTGATCTTGATACTGTTAAGGAAATATTTGATCAGGTAGAGTACTTTTCAAAGTCTGCAGCTATTTGTAGATTTCATGGCTTTTGGCCATCTCATGCCGATTTACATGGTTGGATATCCCAGACATGGCTACCACTAATTGATGGAAATGTTGAAATTTATCCTTGTGGTAAAGGTTTTTTTATAGCTTTATTTCACATTGCTGAGGATAGGAAGACTATTCTTTCCAACAAAAATTTCTTCTGGCAGGGTAAATACCCTCTCTTCGCCAAACGGTGGCATATGGATTTCAATCATGTAACATAAACTTTCAACAAGATCCCTGTCTGGGTTTGGCTCCCTAATTTACCATTGCATCTATGGCATGATTCGGTGTTTAAAACCATCGAAAATGCTATAGGGGAATTTTTATTTGTGGATGCAGAAACCAAGAGGTATTTCAGATCGACCTGTGCTCGCCTTATGGTTGAGGTGGATGTTTCTAAGGGCCTTCCTGAGGTGATTTGTCTAGATTCCCCTAGGGGATCTTGGACGCAAATGTTAGATTTTGAAGGGATACCTTTTCGATGTAGAAAGTGTCATCTGATGGGGCATGTTGCAGCCCGGTGCACTGCAAGGAAATCCAGACCCAGAAGATCTCCTTCTTGGTGGGCAGAAGCTGATCATGATCACTATATTGTAGAAAAACCAGAGGAAGCTTCGACTGATTCTAAGAATGAGAATGAAAAGAGTATCTTATCTGTTTCGATGGATCAGGAGTCTCAGCTGGAGACGGTTCCTGTTGAAGGTTCGGTGGAGATTGGATTATGTAATCTACCTGAACCGATTTCTGAGGAGGTGGTGGTTACTCCACTTATTTTGAAGGTTTCTCCTAGGGGTCAGTTGGTGGCTGGTTCTCCTAAGGTTTTGGCCGAGGTTTTGTCGCCCCCTGGGCTTCACGATTCTTGGCCTTCTGAGGAATGGGCTGCTGAGGCAGCTAAGGTAGAGGATGGCTGGACTACTGTTAAGAGGAAAAAATCTAAGCCTCTGGTCCCTCCTCTAGATATGAAACTTCGGTCTTGTAAACAAAAATAATAACTAATAGTTATTGTTTGTCTAGCTCTTGTATGCTATTTTCAGATTTCTGGTTTATCTGGTTTAGCTTTTGTTGATTCCAGGTTATTTTGTTTCCTGGTTGTGCTTAAGGTTTATATCTTATCTGATGTAAAGGGTTTCGGGGCCCCTTCAAAACCTGTTTTTACCTTAATCTAAAACAAAATTTATTTTTTATCTAAAAAAATCATTTATGTTGAAGAAAATATATTGGTAGTTATGATAATATATTAAATAGAAATACAATATTACAAAATTAAAGCTTTCATAAACAAAATCACTTTTACAATTAACAATTTTGTTAATTTTGAAATGATGTATTAGCATATTTTTTATAATTTATAATAAATAATGAACTATAGTTATGATTAAAGTTTTAATACTCTATTCATATATAAAAACCTATCTATCAATATCAAAACCACATCTACAAACCTATGACTACTCAAGCCAAAATTACTTATATTATTGTAGGTGTAAAATTTTGTGAAAAATCAAAATTTGAATAGCCTATTCTTATCCAAACGAAAATTTCACATATATTTAATATAAAAATCACTCAAAAATCACAATTTATAGGTATTTCTCCCATTAAGGTTACCAAATGTACTAGGAAAAATTACAATTGAAATTCAAATGCCATAAGTAATAACAAAGTATGCAAATGATTAAACTTAAATAAAAAATCCTCTTCTGACATCAAGAGTGAGAAATACATATATATTAAGATAAAAATATAATTTAATAGATTATTCTTACCATCATTTCTATCCCAATTTATCTCCAAGAAACATTATGTGATCCAAGATTATTTGATAATTTGATTGCTTGATGTTATATTACTTATGATTGGCTCAAGATTATGGTTTTAATAGATGTTTGATGTATTTTATAGAAAAAAATATTACTTAAATTATTTATTTTTTCTTAATTCATGGGGATTTCATGGTTTAAATATGGTGGTGGATTGAAATGTAGGGTTATATTTATAATATGCGGGAAATGAGATCAATGGCTCACAATTTTTGGGAATTTTAAATTCCAAAGAAGCAAAGGTTATTAAATGTCCAAAGGAATTAAAAAATACTTTGGAGAGGAAAAAAAATGTGTGTGGGGATCTAGGAGTTTTAAGTTATTATATATTTGGTTAAGAGGAGTTAATGTGGATTATGTAATGTTTTAAAGGAGAACTTATAGGAGAGTTAGTTGGGGGTAGTTAGAATTTTTAGAATTTAAAATTCCAAAAGGATAAAGGGGTTAATAAGGTTATAATGGAATTAATAAATGGGTGAAGAATGTAAAGGTTAGTTATGGATAGGAATTATGAAGAGCAGTTATACTCTTATCTAGGCTAGGTATGTGGTGGGAATAAAGGGATTATTAATTGAACTAATGGATGGCATAGATAATGATTTAAATAATTTTAGACATAATTAGTTAGTATTATATGGTGACTATGTGTAGATGGTAAATGAGTAGAAATGAGTGTATACATCCAAGGCATTACTATAAAACATCATATTTCTTGCATGTTTCCTCCACGCACCCATCAAAACATCCTAACCACAAACTACAAGTTTATCAAGATCCCATACATATCATGGTCCTACTAAACACTCCATTGATATATGCTCCCATTCCCATATATATAATAGTAAGGATGTTCCAATACTAGTTGATCCTTTATAAGCCACATGATGAATATCATAGTATAAATGAGCTAGGACAAGAATTCCCAATGTAAAAACATTTTGTGGATCTATCATGTCTACCATCACATCCCCTAATACCAAATGGAAATTTTTTTCACTCTTATTAGGCAACAATATGTCATTGACAATGATCATAATTTTAGGGTCAATCTATCATTGATCACTTCCTCTAAACATCTACCCAGATCAATCTGCCCCTTACAAATCATAACCATCATATGGCCTACAAGACATTACATTGTGACTAATGTGTTAATAAAGTTATAGTACATTTTGTCTCCCCTCATCAATAAGTGGAAGATGCACCAAATATCATCCAATGTCATGGTCATCTCTCCCCTCACAAAATGAAATGTGATTGTATTTGAATGCTAGTACTCCAACAAAGATGTAATTAGGGCCCTATCAATCTAGATCATGGACATGTGAGTAACATAATATAGACCAACTATTAATAGGCATATGAAATCCTAATTTTATAGGTGATGAAAATCATGAAAAATCTTTGATCATCTTCCCCTGGATGCTATAATTCCTAATAACTCCTACACACACATTAAATAATTATCTTGTCATATTAAAACTAAGCCTACTAACTCATCATCTCACTAACCCTAACTAGTATCATTTCATTCCACATCCATTTCTTATTTCCTTTCATGTCCCCTCTTCTCTTCTAAACAAATCTTCCACTAAGTACCAAAAAACTATTTCTACCAATAAAAAATCCACTTATTGCAAAAAACCCTAAAAGTATCTTTGTTCACAAAGTCATTACTCATCATGACAAACTAAATTGATTTTTTTAAAATCTAATTATCTCTTAACAAATCCACCACTTCCATTTTTTAAATCCACTTGTCTCTTGACAAAACCACTTCAAACCACCAAAGTCACTTATTTTAACAAAACCTCCACTACTATACATAAGATTATGGATTTACGTAATAAAGCCATGGTTTGCATCAAAAAAAATACTAGGATTAAATCCCTAGTAACATCTTAATTTTCCCTAATTACCCTTATTAATTAATAATAAATAAAACTAAAGGAAGTTTTAAATCTACTCACCAAGGGTCTTGCCTCATCTAGTCTTGGGTGCTCCCAAATCCTTTCTCCTCACTACAAGTGGTGTGTAATGTGGTCCATTTTATTCATATAATAATTTGGTGGAACAAAGATAAAACTCCAAAATATAAAGGGTAAAAATAAATTATTTGTATCCATATTTTCTTATTTATCCTTCTATTTATCCCCCCAACCCTGATCTCTTACCTGCATTCATCCTTTGTCCCCTAACTCTAAATTATTTTACTCATCTTCACCTCATTATTCTTAGTAACATTATTCTTCATACTACATACCATTTTTTCTAGCTTATGACATGGTCTACCCCATCATAACTTTCCCATCTAACTTGTCATATGGGATAACTACATTAGCCTAAGGTCTCTTCAAACTATGTAGGTAGTGCCTAGACACCTCCATGTACTCAAGGAGAAAAATACCACCCATTTCCATTCATTTTCAATTTCATGGTCACTTAAATTCCTATTTTAACCTACTATATACTTTATCATCACTTTTCAAATGAGATACACCATCAATTATTTCATCTAATTATCATCTTATTTTGACCTACTATCTACTTTATCATCCCTTGACAAATGATCTACACCATTTACTAATTCATCCAATTATCATCCTCTTTTAGCCTACAATTATCCTCATCATGTTTCTTTCCCTAGAATATTTTGAAACCTTGACACCTTATTTATTATTTTTCTTTGAAACTTCTCCCTGGCATGTGTCTTTACTTGGGATATGTCAAAAACTTTTGACCTTTTGTATTGTTATTATGGTCAGTACCATTTTTTAGACATGTTGAAAAATATGATGCCATAATTTTCACCCCCTATACTTATGTATTTTCTTATAACATCATTAATTTATATCTCAATGCTTATGGAAATTACATTTCTTCATTGGTGATCACATGGATAATATCCCAACTACTTGTCTATCCATCCATCTCACCCTTTGCTTCTTCTTTTTGAGTGGCCGTCAATTTCATTATTCTATTCATGTCCCATTAATGGGGAATAATCTATACTAATTTTAACATCCATGAATGTATTTCTTATTTTAGATAACATTACTCCTATTATATTCATAATTCCATTTTAGATAGGGTAAAAATTCATACACTCATTTCTATTCTCTTATCCTCTGCATCTAATCACCAACTAATACCACTTAATTATATCTAATTTTTTTTAATACATTATCTATCCCATCTATAATTTCAATTAATAATCCCCTTATTCCTAACACATAACCTAGCCTAGATAATAGTCTAACCCCTCTTCATAGTTCTTACCCCTTACTAACCATTACATTCCTCACCCATTTCTTAAATCCATTATTAAATTATATTATTAACTTATCAACCCCTTTAACCCATCCATGACCTTTTTTTAGTTTTAAATTATAAATATCCTAATTACCCCCAGCTAACTCTCATACAAATTCTCTCTAAAAAATTCCCTAATCCCTATTAACTCCCCTTAACTAAATCTAGAAGTACCTAAAACTCCTATAGCCCCACACCCATTTTCTAAGTCTTTCCAAATGAATTTTTAATTCCTTTATACATTTAATAACCTTCCCCTATTTGGGAATTTAAAATTCCCAAAAATTATTGGCCATTGATCTCACTTCTCCCATCTTGTAAATCCACCCATTCATTTCAATCCACTACCTTCTATTTAAACCATGTAGTTCTCATGCATGAATAAAAATAAAGAATTCAATAAATATTATATATTCCAAACAATCCATCAAACATCCATAATATTTAGCCAATCACAAAAATTATAACATCAAGAAATCAAATTGTCAAATATTTTTGGAGCACATTATGTTTATTAGAGATAAATTGGGGCAAAAATTATGGTAATAATATTATATTAAATTTTGATTTGATCTTAATTTACATGAATTTCTTATTCTTGAGGTTATAAAATGATTTATGGTTGAAGTTTAGTCATTTTCATCCCTTGTTATTCTTTGTTGAATTTGCATTTAAATTTCAAGTTTTTATTTTAATAAAAATAGTATGAGAAATTGACACACATTGTTAGGACAAATCACTTGTTTTTAAAATTTTATATATTTGATCCTACCAACTAACAACCAATTCACCAATCTTAATCATATAAGAAATGAACACACACTACCATGTAAATCACCTATTTAGAATACTTTTTGTGTTTACTTGTTTACTTGAAGAGATCCATGAAAATAAATCCATTATTTTACTTGAGGAACAAACATTCATATCACTATTTTCATGATTGTAAATGCCATCTATTAAATATAATATCAAATATGTTGGATTGGAGACCCACTTGATTAAAAAGTTTCAAGGTGATTTTATGCATACCATTCTAGAAACTGAAGAATACTAGCACTATACAACTTACATGTGGTTAGAGATGTCCTCATTTGGATTCAAATAAAATGTCCAAGGAAACATATATGTGAATACTAAACCAACAAAAAACAATTGTACATTCCTTGAAAATGTGATCCTTTCATCCACTTTGAAGCAATGGATATATTGACATCCTTTTTTAAATCATGTGATTTTCCACAAATAATTTCTAGGTAGATAACACAACTATGAACATGCATAAGAAAAATACCAACATATGTAGAGAAGGGAATAAAAAATAGATTGTTACATTTATTGAAAAATAATACATGCACACCAAAACAAATACAAGAAATTAAACAAGCCAAAATAGGGAAAAAAATATTTATAGATAGTAGAGGTAAAAAAGTCTATAAAAAACCATTAAATTGCTAAAATAATTGCCTACCATTTTAGAATAATGGATTTGAATTATGGTGCCTAAACACATTTTTAAAAAGTAACCAAGTAGGTGAAAGGAATATGAACTTACAATTACCATACATACCAGGGTAATCATGGATGAAAATATCAATAGTGTCTTTAGGTTTTGAAATGGAATCATTTTAGGTTATCCAATATTCTATTATAATTATTGAGCATTACTGGACTCTTTCAATGTATTCCTGAGTGATTTATAATTAACTTTTTCTAGATACAAGATCCAAATTAGAAAGAAGCATATTTCATATATTTTACTGAGCTAGAATAATAATAGGACTATATTCAAGAGTGAATTAAGTGAAAATATTATTTATTAAACTACTTCCCATAGGCCATGGTAGAGGATAATTCACCATGGAATGAATCATCATCATCATATCCATCAATCTCTTCTAACTTGATAGTTTCCATTTTTCTTGAAACAAATATTGGGCACCATTTATTTTTCTTTGTCTTCACATCTTATTTGATTTCAATATTGGCATATATATTATCCAAAATCTGTGTAGTATTGGTTAGTTTGGATTAAAATTCTTCAAATAAATATTATATAGTGTAACATGAAATGGAAGAACCATTCATTTCTTCACTTTTGACCATTGAATCTTCTATTTTGAGACAAGAAAGCTATTATTCTTTATAGATAACTAGTTTAACATTTTTTTTTTTTAGAAAGTAAAACATCACATTATATATATATTTTTGAAATAAATATTGCCAAATATTTATTTAAAAATTTAATAATCAATGGAAAAACTTAATTAACAATGTTACCCTGAAGTGAAAGAAAACCACAAAATTGAGGAAAGAGATTTGACAAGGAAACTATCAAATAGAGAAAAACTCTACAATCTATTATAAATATTGAAACAATTAATATCCAAGTATATATAAATAAGAATATGAGAGAGAGAGAGAGAATGACCTTAAGCTAAAGGATCATCAAAAGGATGCAAGAAGAAAACCAAGATCAAGATTATACAACATAAATAATGAGAGAGAAGAGCTCAATAAATAGACTTAGAAGAAGTAAGGAGTTACATGTGAAAGATTAAAAATTTAATCCATGTATCCTTAATCCTCTTACAAGTTGGGAGGATGTGTGTCACATGTGGGGGAGAGAAATTACATGTAACTCAAAAGTGTATAAGTGGACAAGAGAGGTGAGTACTACCTCATAAATCTGGGATAAGTGCACAAATAAATATTATAAATACACACATAAAGTAAATTTATGATAAACCTAAAAACATAAATAAGGATCAAAATAAGATTAATTCTATTAAACTCTCCCTTAAGCTTAATCTAGGGTTGTAAAAATGGAAAAAACTATTTAAAAGCAAGTGAGTTGAGATTACATCAATCTCCCCCTTAATATAAATTCCTTCAAAAGGAATTATAATATTTTGAGAGAAAAAAAATAGAGGAAGAAAAGGTGTTGCCAAAAGTCCCAAATATGAAAGTGTGATCATCAATAATATCCATGAATCCTATTTGGACAATGTGGTCAATCTACAATGGAATAAATACCAACAATGAGTAATGATTCAAAAACTTGCAAAATAAACAAGCAAACACTAATCTCTTAAGTTAAATATCCATTATGCCAAAAATACAATCTACATACATAATGTAATAAAAGTATAAATATATCTAGAAAAAATTGAGCTAAATATAACTTCTATCATAAATTAAAAAAACTTGGACAAAAAGAAGTTAAGAAAAAAAGATCTAAATAAAGCATATATCATTTGAAACAAAAATCAAGGAATTCAAAAATTATTATTTACTATAATCAAAACAAAGACAATGAAGTTATGTCACTAGAAAAATATATCTATCATAAAGAAATTAAACAAACATCACATCAAAACCCATCAAAGTCTCTATAATATCTTCATTTTTACGAATCCAAGTAGTTCGAATATTATAGGTAGGAGATTTAGTCATTTTACAATAATTCAAATTGTCATGAGTGGATTTACCATAACATTTTCATGTATGAAATTTTTAACATTTAGAGATATGATGCCCATGTTTTCCACAATGAACAAAAGGTTTTTAATTTTTAACTAAAGCATGAGTATTAGAAGCATTATAATAAAAACATGTTACATTATAAGTCCTATGGTGATGAGGACAATAAGATGTCAAATTTCTATGATAAATAGTTTATTCATCAAAATCAAGACCTTCACAATTTTCATTAAATTTAAATAAAATAGGTTCAAGAATACCATATTCACATTTATTAATCCCACCACCTAAATATCTTATATAATTCATATTTTTTAAGATAGGGTTGGTATTAGTGTTCAAATAAGTTTTAGTTTGTGTAAAATCATAATGAATATCAACATATGATCTATTATCATGTGTAAAAGACACTAATTTAGCATTTAAATCATTAATAGAAGATCACATAGTTTATATTTGATCAATAAAGAGGTTTATGAAGAATTTAAAGTATCATTTTGACATTCAATTTGGTATTTAAGGGTACTAATTTCATAATTTTTCAAATCAGTTTGATGTGAAAACTTTTTAAAAATTAAAAAATAGCTAATTTGAATTCTATTGCACGTGAATATACAAGTTTTAAGCTTGCAAAAAAATCCACTAAGGCATAATGATTAACTTGTAAATGTAAGTCCAAATAAAAATACCAAATAAAATTATTTTGAAGCTAATAATCATTTTTTTTTAATTCCACTAATAATAAAAGCCTTATAAAAAATTAAGGTTTCCAAAAAAAAACTTAACAAAGGTGGATGGAAATCTTGTTTTAATATTTGAAGTATGGATTTTTAATTTTGGTATATTTTTTTGCCAATTTAATTCAAAGAATAGTTAAGTATTATTAAAAAATTAGTGGCACATATACCTCATAGGATATGAAATTATTTTAAGATATAAAATAAATTTACTTTGGAAAAAAATGCCTTAAAAAGAAAAGAAAAAAAACATATTGTCTTTTTTTTTGAAAAAAAAACAAAGGATTTGAAAGCATAAAAATATTTATTTGTTGTTATATGTATTAAAAAATGAAATCATGAAAAATATTTCTAACAATGACTATGATAAAAAGAACTAACTTTAAAATAAAATAAAAATAAAAAATAACATGTACTTTTTAATGGTTTTTGTAAAATGGTGATTTGAATTTTTTTTTAAGTTTTGATAGTATATTCTTAGATGAAAGATTAACAAAACAAATATTTTTTTTATAATTTTACATTTCCAATAAAAATATATATCACCTATTTTATATGTTTTTAAAAAGGTAAAAATGACTAAAATTTAAACAAATAGCTTAAAAAACTCCTTATTTAGGCTACTTAAAACATGAATTTAGAATGAAATAAAATTAAAAAACTAAGAATATTTATTTTATAGGTTAAGATAAAGAGTAAAAAACATTTAAAATGGGTTTTAATGGTGTAAACCCTTGCACAAAATGTTATTTTAAAAAAAAATTCCATCAATAAACCTGCACACACTGAAATTCAATGTTAAGAAAAATAACTTTCTCTAATACCTTGAAACAAATATTTCCAAAGATATATTTGAATGTTGAATATTCAATGGAAAAAATTAATGAAAAATGTTACCTTCAAGTGAAATAAAACCACGAAGTTGAGGCAAAATATTTTACAAGTGGAAAAATCGTCGAACATAAAAATTCCCCACAATCTATTAGAAGTCATGAAACAATGAATCTGCAAGTACATATCAAGAAGAAGAAGAAGAAGAAGAAGAGAGAGAGAGAGAGAGAGAGAGAGAGAGAGAGAGAGAGAGAGAGAGAGAGAGAGAGAGAGAGAGAGAGAGAGAGAGAGAGAGAGAGAGAGAGAGAGAGAGAGAGAGAGAGAGAGAGAGAGAGAGAGAGAGCATGGATTCAAGAGTAAGAGTAATATCAAGATTGTATAACATGAATAATGAAAGAGAAAATATAAATAAATAGATATAGAATAAATAAGTCATTATATATGAAAGTTTTAGTATGTGTGCCAAGTGTTCTTAATCCTCTTACAAGTGGGGAATATGTGTGTGATATGTTAGGGAGAGGAGTTACATGCATGTAACTACAAAGTCTAAAACTGAAAAAGGTAGGTGATTATCACCTCATAAATTTAGGATAAGTGAATATTTTAATATTATAAATTTACACATAAACTAGACTTAGAATAAAAAATAAAAACATAACTAAGGATTTGAATAAGATTAGTTATCCAACATTGTTCCTTTTTGTTTGTGGTTCAATCATTTATTCTTTGTATAACTCAATTTTTCCTAGGAATATGAGGCTTGAGAAATCTTGTGAAATAGGCAAAACCATTTATTATTTACCATGGAGGAAGCCAAATTTTTCATTTTTTTGTTGATCAATCACTTGTTCTTTCAAATATTCACTTTATTCCATGATTGTGAAATTGAAATAATTATACATGATTAGAAGTACTTTCTCTTTTTATTTAATAAATTTTTGAAATGATTATTTAAATATTTGATTTATGAAACTCTATTAAGAGTGTTGATGACTCTTGATTATATCAAGTTTTGTAGCTTCTTCAACATTTATGGAAGTTATATAACATTTTATAATGTATTTCTTCAACATTCTGGACAAGATCATATCATATTCAATTTCAACATCTTATTATTATGTGACTTCCACATAATTTAATTTGTTCATCATCAATATAAATATATGTTATATATGTGGAGAGAAAATGAAGACACAAATTTGTTTATTGATGCGTGGTTGATCATCCTGATGAATTAGTCTCAATAATTTTTTTAATTTTTATATGAACTCTCTCATCTACTCTTCTTTTTGATTTTAAATTTGGATGAAATATGAAAATAGTACACACATGGCCATGACAAGTTTTAATATATTCAATAACTTTTTATTCAAGGAGTCCCAATTCATAATGCATCTATCTTCTAGGTTCCATAACCATTCAAAAACAAGTGCAATTAGAGTTTTAGAAAAAGTATAATAAAAAAATCTTCATGCATAAATCCTAAGATGATGTAGGACATCATGAAAATAAGGACATGATTATCTGCATCTTTCATGTTTTCTACTAAAAAATTTAAAAATATCTTCCTTGATCCTAATAGTAACTCATTGTATTGGACCAAGGCCAATAACCCAAAAAAATTTCCCCACAAGACATAAAGATTATTAGGGTTGGGTTAAACCAATGCCATTTATTCAATTAGAAAACTATAGGCACTATATGCAATCAAAAAATTATCATGTCTATAAATCAATCCTAACTCAGAGAAGATAGATCATACTTAAACATTCAATTGGGGATATTATATAATCAAGAACATGATCAATAAGAAATGCTAAACAATATTAGGGAGGGTTACAAAGCCTCCAATCAAGAACAATCATGTAATAACCCTAGGTAGGGGCTATGTTTTATATTCACTAAAATAATAACAAGTAAAGTATAGTATAATATAGTGATCACCAAAGTTTATAGCACAAAGTGGGGACTAGAAACAATAAAATTAAACATGCATAAGAGACATATACTCATGTTAATGTATACATAATCCTAATGCATGGAAGATAAGTACAAATGCATATCTATCCACTCTTACAAAGAAGGAACAAAGTTAGGAATACTTACCTTTGAAGACAAACCCATTAAACCTCAATATCTCCCTTGGTTAAGGTGATTCAAAAGAGGTTATTATGGTATGTAAGGATGATAAAGATAAATCAGCTCTAGGATACACAACCTATCAATGCATCCAAAAGACTTATACACAAGACAAGATCTATATCTCCAAAAAAAGTATGAAAACCTAAGCTTTCTCCTCAAGTATAATGGTGGATAATCACATGTGTAATATCTCTTACTTCTTCTCTTATATAAATAATCTTGAAATGATCTTGTATATATAGGTGTATTTAACCTTGAGCCCTTCTAAATTTTTTGGCTGATAGAGTCAACCCAATCAACCTAGTATAGTTATAGACAATAATTCACTAGGTCACAGGATATGTCAACCAAGAGCTGACCTAGACCCTAAATGAATTTTACCTAAAATTGTATAGGGTCAACCCAGTTGACCTAGTATAGTGAATATTCAAAAGGGGGTTAAGGTTAGGAAAAGGAGGATAAAAGTTATAAAATTACTAAGAAATGTGCAATAAATAAGAAAAAGCTTAGGGATAAGGTTTTTAAGAGATAAGTGTGTAGATAACAAGTGGAAAAGGGGAAAATAATCTTAGAAAGCACCAATGGTATACCAACCCCTTTCTTGTTGCACCCCTTAAGGCATGCACTCAGAGAGATTGAGACTCAATGGGTTCCTACAAGATAAAGAGCATCAATAATCAATAAAAGTTTGAAAAATATTGTATATGCATATATCCCACTCGAAGCTCATCATGTGTCACACAAGTGTAACATGGGATAAGTGTAATAGGGATGGTGCTTTGGGAATAAAACATGATGACACATAATGTTGATGCTAATTAAAATGTAGTAAGGAAAAAATAAGATAAATGAAAGGATAAAATTGACAAATACATACCTTTACTTACCTTAGTATTATAGAAAAAGAAGGAGACTTTGAGAGAAGTGAAGGTGTCTAAAGTGAAGAACATTAGGTGAACCTACATATATTAGTGTAAAAAAGAATTAAAAATTAAAATGATTGGAATATAGGCATATAGTAGTGAAAAATGAGTTAGTAGAGACAAAGATATGAGGGTTTTAGGAGTTTTGGAAAATTAGGATTATTAAGACAAGGTTAAAATGAAAATATTGATGGGAAATGAATGATAAAATGATGGAAAATGAATGATAAATGATTTTAAAACACATTAAATCATATTGAAAACATTTAAAAAATAAATGTCAAAAAAAGAATGTAGAACATACTAAATCATGTTGGGAAGTATGTAAAACATGAATGACAAATGAAATATCAATGAAAGAAAACTTTAACAAAGATATGTGAGCAAGTGACAAGTAACCCCATGTAAGATAAGCTTGTCAAATTAAACATAAACAAATCATAAATGATGGAAAATGAAATGTAAGTCAAGATGGAATAAAAGTATGTCAAATGAAGTCATATATAAAGATAAACATGTAAGAAAATGTCATATGTAAGATAAGTGAAGTCCATAGAAATCAAACAAGAACATGATAAATAAATTAAAATCAAAATCTCTAAAGGATGAAAACTCAAACTTAGTGCTTGTTCTGAGATATAATGTAAGATAACAAAACCACCTAATGACATGACTATGATGATAATGAGATGGTGTGTTAAATAAATGGTGTAAGGGTGTTTGTGAGGAAGGCCTGGTCCTATCCATGGTCTTAAAATATAACTCACAAACTATAAACCAGGAGGAATAATAAGGTAGATGTGATCAAGGATGTGATTAGCTACAATCACAATGGGAATATAAATAAAATGTGATGTAAATAAGGAATGTGAGGCATCACATGGGTGATGTGAACATCCTTGGTAGGAATGAGACACACTAGGCCAGTGAGAAAGGATAATAACTATCAACACCAAGGACTTAGGACATTTTTAATAATGAAAACAAAGCTTGGAATAATAATTAAAGTAAATATATCAACCCATGAAGGCTATATTCATGAAAATAAAAATTGACCTACCTTCTCACAATGTGTTCCCCTGTCCTTGGGACCCCTTACAAAGTCATCGGTATACTATGAAGATTAGTTACTTGTGTGAGAAATTAGGTCTCACTAAAAGAATTTTTATTCTCATTTTCTAATATACTATCCTATCAAACCCTAATGGACCTTGGATCTATCATTAGGCCAAATATGTACTTTGAGATTTGATTTGAAGAAATAGTTGTGCTTTGAATTATGACTTTTAGTATGATTTGACTTCTAAGAATTTTGAATGTTTTCCATTTGGATTATTACCTTTTATTAAATGATTTGGATTTTGAATTTTATTTTGGATTTTTCTATTCTTCCTCCATATATATTTAGAGAACCAAACATGGGTGAAATAGGTGACAAACACAAGATAGCTTACACTTGGTTAATAAAGAAAAAGACCTAAAGACCAAGGTGTCTAAAGACTCCTAGACTTACCCAGAAGTAAGTGTGTAATATCAAAATTGACTAATGTGAGACTCAAATGAAAGGAAATAAGGGAAATATGCGGATAATGAAAGATCCATATATGTAATAAGTGATAAAATGATGAATATGCTCATAACCGATCACAAGAAAGTAAACTAGTGTTATAAAAGAGATGGGTCTATGCTTATGATAATCATGTCACTAGAAAATCCATTCTAACCTACAACGAATCTAGCACAAGCACCAATGAAAGTAGTTGTCATCCCAAAAGGTGGTTTAAATATGTTTTAATGTGGTAATTTATGAGAAAGGCCAGGTCTTATCCATGATTTTACACTGTAACTCAAAAGGTGAACACTAATGAGGTGAATGATAAATAATGGGGGAAATAATCATAAAGATATTGTTGTCACCAAATCTTACACCTTAGAAGAGGTTGTTCAGGATTCTTCTAGATTTGGACAACATGGGAACATTTTTAGGTATGTGGGTGTACCTATATCAGAAATAAGCCTTTAAGTTTAAGGGCTAGCTTCCTGAATATATCATGCAATGTTTGTTACTTAAACTACTGCTTATTTATAGGGGAAAAGAGTTAGAAAATGCATAAATTGAACCTACTCTAAAGAAAGTGATGCACCAATAATATCTTCCACATGACCATCATACTTTCTACCATAATGAAATAGAAAATATATATTAGTCTCTAAGTTTTCATACATTTTAACATGAGTGTTTTGATATAGAGGCAAAATGTGAGTAGCGACATAAGGTAAATGAACCAAAAGGTAGATTACACACTCAAAGGATAATTTTACACTTGAAAAGATTTACACACTAGATTACACTCTATATGACCTATTAGATTAAGAAATTTTGCTCAGACATGAAAGTATAAGGGAAGGAAGGATAGAGATTTATCACTTTTCATCACCATACATCTCTTACAGACTTAGATAATTGTTCAAAACTTAGAAAACAAACTTGTATTAATGTTCAAAGGAAAACATATAATATCAGTCTAGTAGGGTTTCACCATACATGGTGTGTGTTTTTAAAATATATAAAGGGATATATTTATAGGAGAATGACCACATGAGATAAGGGCCTTGGCACTCAAAAGGAGAATCAATCAGTTCAAATACTGTAGATGTAGTTACAACTGCTTCTATTAATTACACTACTTTAGGTTGTTTGATTAATCCCCATCACTTTCAATTGCTACACAACTACAATATTCCCTCTTTGATCCTCACTAGTGGTTACAATGATAGAATCAAACATTCCCATTGGGTTCAAGCATTCATCTGGTTATAACAACTAGAACAATCTATTGTAGCTTTGTCTTGATGCTAACTTCTCCAAATTAGTTTGTCATGATATGTATTATGAAGGGACATGGTCTCTTTTGAGTAGTTGGTCCTAGATATGAAACCATTTAAGTCTATGTGTCTACTCTAATATCATCCTTCAAAACATTTGGCTTTATCTCTAACTAAACCATGCTTAATCTTAGATTCATACATTTTTCTTACCTTACCCCATCAAAATTACTTGTTGACTTTTAATCTGATTGGTCATTGAGACTTGACTCAAATCTTTGATCCCTCAACTCATCTCTCATCATCTAATCTTCTAGATACTAACAAGCACAAGCCCTCATATCTACCTTTAAATTTTCAACCTTGTCTTTGTTGGTACTACCTAATAAATGTGTGTTAATCCATAAGATCTTACTGTCAGTTCCCCACATACTATTGGATCTATATGCGAGCTCACGAGATCGTGCCACTTGGTAGTACCATGTTAATACTTAGGAAATTTTAATTTAAATGGATACTTCTTGAGGCTTAAACTTGATGTTTGTGTGACTATCATTTTATGTCTACATGAACGTATTTGACATCTCGTAGACTATCAAATTTAAGATCATGTGGATTTATATAGTAGATTTATTTGGAACATATTTTCTAAAGGAATTTATTTGCCTTAGCCTTACCTTGAATAATTCTTGAAGATAAAATGTCCAAGAATATTTATGTCTTTAGGGTCTCTATCTCAGACAAAATATTTGAAAGAATTTTGCCTTAGTATTTTGCCTCAGGACAAAAGCTCTGAGAAAATTGTCCTAGATAATTTTCCTAAAGGAATTATGTCCTCAGAATTTCCTTTCAACCTTTTTGCAACAGCCCTCTTTTCCCCTTTAAAAGTGTCCTTTAGGACTTTGAAAAGTGTCCCTTAGGTATTTGAAAAGTGTCCTTTGGGAAAAGTGTTTTGGACACTTTGCTCTAGAATAAATCCTTCATAAACCTTGAAATGACTGTTTCCTTGAAAGAAAATATCCTTCAGAATAATTTCACTCAACCTTTTGGCAAAGAAAAACACCCTTTAAAAAAAGTGTAATGGACCACTATCCTTCAAAATTTCCCTTCATAAATATTAAATCAGACTATTTTCCTAAGAAATTTCCCTTTGAGTAAATTATTTGGGACACATTGCTTGAAAAAATGTCCTTTGATATTTTTTCAAAGGTTCACTTCCTCAAAGAAGATATCTTTTAAAAATTTTGTTTGGTTCACTTTACCAAGAAAAGTACCTTTCAAAAAAATTGTATAGGACACTTTGTTTGGAAAATAATTCCTTTGAGAATTTTGAAAAAGACAATTTCATTAAAGATTTATCCTTTGGAAGAATTGTGCTGGACAACTTTCTTGAAAGAAAAGGTCTTTGTATTTTGCTTCAGATATTTTGTCATAGACAATTTGTCTGAAAGAATTCAACAGTTAACCCAAAAGAAATAATCCTAAAAGAAATAGCTTATAAAAGGAAAGCCCAAAAGAAAAAACATTTGGCCAAGAACCCTAAAACAAAAGTCCCCAATGAATTAAGCCTTGTATATTTGTTAGAATATTTATGTGGAGCACTTACTCTAAAGTAAATCAAAATGCTCCAATCACTTGGCCAAAAGTTGAACAAAACTCCTAAGTGTAACCTTAGGATTTTTTGGACCTGCTCTTACAACTGCTTAACCCCATGAAAATATGATACTTGAATATATGATAAAAATGATTATTAAGACACCAGAAGACATAAGGATTAGGTTAGGCCATGACTCACTTAAAATGGAATAGGAAATGGCATCAAACAAAGACATAACATACCTTATGACATTATAAAAGTCCCCTATACAATATTTTGACTATAGGGGGGTTGATCCATTTTTTTATATGGGCAAAAATGGTCAACATATTTTCTAATTTCCCAAGGGTGTTATGCTTGTATACCATGACTAGTTGCCTAATCTTGTCCATTGGGATACATAGTCACAAGTATCTGGGCTGGACATATAAATTGATTTTTAATAGTATACAAAACACAAGAAAAAAACATGAATAAAACACAAATCAAAGAACTAAGAAAAACACACATGTGTTTCAAAATAACTTATGGAACACAAAACAATAATAAGGGAAACACACACCTAACCTAGTATTTATCAGATAGACCTTCAACTCTCAATAGCAAGGTTTTAAGTGTATCCCATTCATAATGATAGGTAGTTATTCTCCATTCATCTTTGATAACTAAAAGGAATTGCTTTACTTGCATTTGGTAATGAAATATGGTCCACTCCATAGGGAATCAAACTTAGTATGCCTGCCCATATTTTCCCTATATTCATCCCATTTCAAGACAATGTCATCTTATTTAAATGAACTTAGAGTTTCCTTTTTGTCAAATGACATTTTCATTACTAGTGATACTCCATTCCCTGATGAACCTTACTTCTAGTCTCTTACAACTCTATCAATTCCATTTATCTCACTTTTATGGGAGTATTCTCAAGAAACTATAGTTGGTGTGCTAATTCCAAGGTTGACAATTCTTGAGATATGGATATCCTAGCTTCCCTTTGATACAAAGGCATAAAAGGAGAATTCCTTGTTGACCTCTTAAGAGTTATCCTATCAACCCATAAGGCTATCTTTAGTTTGGTATACCAAACTCTTTGGTTATACTCCAGGGTTCTCTTAATTATTTTGATAAGGTTCTTGTTGGTAGATTTAACCAACCCATTTCCTTAAGGGTAATATTTGGATGTAGTGCTCAAGAATATGCCATTATTACTTGCCTAATCAATTATTTTAGCACCCATAAAAGAAATAGCATTATCTAAAATGATAGTAGAAGGGGTGAAAAACCTTATTATGATGATCTTAAAAAACTCTAAGATGACACTCTCATTAGCCTCCTTTAATGTTACTACCTCAACCCATTTGGTAAAATATTTATTTATTGTGAGTATCCATTTATGACTAGCACTTGATGGTGGTTTTATCATGCCAATCAAGTTAATACCCCATTACATGAAAGGTTGGTCCACTTGGATAGGCTTCAAAGGAAGATATTCAAGATTTTAATTTCTTATAAAGAAGGTGCATTGTCCACACCTTCTCACCCAAGCATGGAAATCCTTAAAGAGACTGGGCTAATAATAGCCAACCCTCATGATCTTGGTAGCTATGGTCCTTAGAGAAAAATGGCCTCCTCTTGTCCCATCATGGAACTTCATAAGAAACACTCCAAACTAGTCATTATCAATGCATATCAACATCACACCATTGAAGTCTCTCCTAAATATCATGACATATATAAGACAAAAGGGTATAGATTGCAATCTAAAATACCTTATTTGTGATCTATTAATATTATTGAGGTATTCACAATTTTGGAGAAATTTGATCATGTCCCATGTGTAACTTTTTGGAGGTAATGGACTAGCTGATTAGGGACACTCATGGTTAACTAGAGCTTCATCTTTTCTTTCATGAAGATCGAAAGAGAGATGCTCATAGAGGCCTTTACCCCTTACCAATTTTATCACTTTGATATCAACATCATAATACATCACTTTAGTGATCCACCCTACCCTATTTTCATTGAGGTATTTACTCAAAATAAATTCCTTAGTACTAAGATGAGAGAACGTGACATGAATCCTATTATTTTACACCATATGTCTACATTTATTTAGTCCTCTTATAACAATAAGGACCTACTTCTCCACAAAAATATATTTGGCTTCATATTATTCTAAACCTTGACTAAAGAATGCAATTGGTTATTCCACACCCTCATTATTCTTCTAAATTAGAATGGCTGAGATAGTATCAAGTTTAGAAAATGAACACAACATAAATTCTTTAGTAAAATACATATTCACAAGGGTATTATCAATTACTTTCTTTATGGATTCAAAACAATTCTTACCCTCTTTGGTCTAAGAGAAGCCTTGGTTCATCTTGAGCATAGTTGTGAGAGGTTTTACTAAAGACACAAAACCAAGTATGATTCTTCTTACAAAATTTATTTTTTTGATGAAACTTTGAAGACCTTTCTTATGAAAATGAAATGATAAACCTAGGATATCCTCTATTCTCTCAAGATCGATAGTCAGACCATTCTTTGAAATAATATGTCCCAATAGCTTACCTTCATGAACAACAAAGATGCAATTTTTTATGTTAAGGCATATCCCATATTTCTTGCATATTTCAAACTCTTGCCTTAAATGTTTCATTTGTTCATCTACATATTTATAAAATACTATTATATGATCTAGATAAACCAGTACCAACTCATTGATTAAACCCTTAAAGGTCATGTCAATTGCTCTCTAATAAGTGGCACTAGCATTAGATAGATCAAAAGGAATATTTATATAATCAAAGGTTCCCCATTTAGTAGTGAAGGCTATCTTGAACCAATCATCTTCATTGACTAAAATTTGATTGTATCCTGAATAGCCATCTAGTAAAGAGAAACGTTGAAAAACTATCTACAGAATTTGCTCCATCGAGGATAGAGGATATTGATCTTTGAGTGACACTCAATGAAGATCTCTAAATTCTACATGAATCCTTATCTCCCCATTATTATTTCCAACAAGCACAAGGTTATCCACCCACATCTAATACTTGAAGGGAAATATTATCTTAGATTCAAGGAGCTTGGTGAGCTCCATCCTCATGAGTTGTTTAACCTTGGGATTGATGGGTCTTTGATTTTGTCTAACTAGTTTAACTCTTGGTTCCAAATCAATGGTATAGTGTTCTAGGCTAAGATCAAATACCTTAAGGTCCTTATATTCCCAAGAAAATATATCATGAAACTCTCTACATAGTTTAATAAATGCTTGTTTTTCTAATATATAACATACCTTGCCTAGTTTGAGGAGTTTGTCTTTGAAGATCAAGACCCTTTCATAATTCTCATCCTTTGTAGATACACTCAATTTCTCTTCCCTCTTTTGATCATTCTCATTAAAGATAATTTCTAAGTTCACCAAACCCGTAGGTATCTTATTGGTCCTTAGTTTCACAATCTAGTCACCCAACTATTATTAGAGTCTCCCCTAATTTTTTGAAGAAAATTTACTTCATTTTTCAAGAAGTAAGAAATATGTTTGTCACTATCAAACACTTACCAAAAGACTTAATTATCAGGTATAGAAGCTCTGATAATGATCTTAATATGAGACTACTTTCCTTCCTCCTTTATGTTAGTTAGAGTGTCAAATTAGGATCCTATGGAAACTAGTCTATCAACATGGCTATTCTACTCTCTTAGGACCGAGTGAATGTTCAATGCATTGAAGTCTTCAAATAGGTCCCATCCCTGATGCCTATATGACTTAAGTAAAGTATTATTGGTATCAACCACCTTCCTCACCTAGTGTAAAACCAAATCACTATCTCCATAAACTTACAAGTTCTTGACCCCTTTTTCTCCTTGCCCATTGAAGGTCATGAGTCAAACCTTCATACTCAGCCACATTGCAAGTGAAACTAAAATGAAACCTATATGAATCGTAATACTATTTTTTGGATGGAGAGACCAACATAACACCATCCCCTACACCAACTTTACTTCTTGAACCATCAAAAAACATCTTCCATAGTTCTTCTTCACCCTCTTTCTTAGTGAGTAGAGGTGTCTATATTCCTTTTTCATGTATATAATATGCCCCTACATTAGTTCCTCCATAAGATCATAAGGATACCATTCATAATTATTAGTACCATATTCATCAAGAAACAAATCTACAATTCCCTCAATCTTGGAATAGGTACCATCATCAAGAGTAAAATCCTTTTCTTTATGAATAACATAATTCAGATTAGATCTTGCCTCAATGTAAGGTTCAATATGAAACCTTGCAAGAAGTTATGTATTAATTTTCACCTTGATCACATACCTCATTATGAAGGCCAAGAAGGACCAATCAACTAAAATATATCGACAAATCTTGGCAATAAAGTCCCTTGACAAGTAGATTGTAAAGTGGGTTGGGAGATCAACAACTATGTCTTGTAAGATAGGAAAGCTAGGACAATCATGTAGGAAAACCTTCAAGTTTTTTATTAGGCCTATGGTTTTTGTATGGGTACCATCTATATATATAACTCATTTACTATGAGGATCATACTTCAAAGATAATTTTTAAGCTACTACCTTGGGCATGACTGAAGTTGAAGCTCCACTATCCAATATGCAATTTGGACTAACTTGTCACCCACTATGAGAGTGAGATAAAAGGGTGGAGGTTTCTCAACTCTAGTGGATGATTCCAAAATGGTAATAGGATAATTTTCAATAGTAACATGATCATGAATTTGATTCAAGGATGAAGGACTAGTAGGAATAGTGGACAATTGATTTTGTAACAATTCTTTTTAGTCAGGCATATGAAGGATATCCCACAAGGAGATAGATGTTTTGGCCCTCTTCAAGGAATATACTATGTTTAGAGCATTATTAATCACATTTTATTATGTCCTTAGAGGTAAATAATTTATTTTAACTTTATGAATAGAGGAAATTTGAATAGACCCTACCACATTCTAACTTGTTGGAGGTGTGGAAGTCTTTGGAGCCATCACAGAAGCCTTTAGAACTATCACACCTAAAATTTCATATTTTTTACTTATAGGGTGGTTGGATGAGCCTATAATCATGATAATTCCATTCCATATATACCTATTTTTGGACCTTATATTATCTATAATAGAGGCTCCTTGGTTTAGCATAAAAGTTTCCTTAACTAGAAAATTAGTGAAGATTTCTCCTTGAGGTTGCCGACCTTCATTAGCTTGCATCATCACCTCATCTTAGTTTGATAGGAGGGGGTAGCTACCCCTTGAGACACTATATATTTCTCTACATTTTGATTAGCTTCTATGAATTGGTCTTGCTACCAATCTTCTTCCTACACCAAATTACTATGAATTGGTATCATCTCCTTTGCATTAGTGGTAGAACTAGGATTGTATGTATTAACATGCCTATTGGGATTAGGGTACCATTACCCTCTCCCTCTTTCATATTGTTTACAATAATATTTTTTATAGGGGTATGGGTTCTGATAAGCACCTTTTTCCAAAATATCTTGTCTAAGTTGAGCATCTAAGGCCAAGAACTTGGCTTTCCAATCGACATTATTTTTTACTCACTTAGGAGCCAACTTAGCTTTGGTATTGGCATTAGGAAATTGAGATACATTTGAAGCATAATTATAATCATGAGAAAATGGAGGCATAGACACTTTAGGTGATAACCTTCCATCTTAGATGAGATTATTCTCAACTTTGATAACAAGCTCATATGCTTCAAAGAGAGTGGAACCACCCATAGATTGAAGCATGATAGCAATTTCAATCCCAATGGATTTACAGTAAGAAGGGAATACAAAGCTATCAGGTGGTCTCATGGGAGAAGGAAACCTATGCCAAGTCTTATAAAACCTTTCATTGAAATCATGCATTGTTTCTTTAGGTCCCCTCTTTATCATATTGAGCTGTTGTATGAGAGAAGCATGGTCACTTTCATTCCCAAATCTAGAAGTTAGTAAAACTCCAAACTCATCTCATGTTGAGATGCATCCACCTTATCTATTCCTATACCAATTAATATCCTTCTTTTTAAGATACATGACAAGGATACTAATGGAAATATTCTCTTGAAAAATATTATGGAAGCTACAAAAGTTAGAGACATCTCTAATGTGCTCACTAGGTGTGATATGACTCTCACCATTGAATGTGGGCACACCTTTTGTGGCATTAGGATGGATGGAATCATATGCATGAAGTTTAATGGGGTTTTCAATATTGAAGGAAGGCAAAGTATAAGGTAAAGCCATGTATTCTTCTTATTCAAGATTTCCAACTTCTTCAACCTCTTCTTCTTCTTCTTCTTCTTTAGCAAAATTTAGTCATTCTTCAAAAGGCAGATTAGGCTATGGATATTGAATTTGAAGAGGGATCTTAGGATAAATGGGTGGATTAATAGGATCATATGGTCTATTAAAGGATGACCTACTGAGGACCATGAATTATAGGGGAAATTTTATAACTAAATAATGGTCTAAAACTAGATTTACTTTGAGGAGTCACCAAATGTTGAGTAGCACACCAGTTTATAGCAAGTTTTTGTCAAGATCAACATTCACCTTGACAAGTTGTCTTGAAGACAATGGGTCTCATAGGGCATGCCAAAACTATTGTCACTAAATATTACACCCTAGAAGAGGCTATTTAGGGTTCTTCCAGATTTGAACAACATGGGAACATTTCCAAGTATGTGGGTGTACCTATATTAGAAATGACCCTTTAGGTTTAAGGGATATCTCCATGAATATATTATGCAATGTTTGTCACTTAATATAATAATTATTTATAGAGGAAAAAAGTTATAAAATTCATAAATTAAACCTACTCTAAAGAAAGTGATGTATCAAGAATATCTTCCATATGGCCATCATAATTTCTACCACAATGAAACAGAAAATATAGATTAGGATCTAAGTTTTAATAGATTCTAATATGATTATTTTGATATAGAGATAATTTTGTGAGAAAAAACACAAAGTAAATTAACTAGAGGGAATATTTCATACTCAAAGGATAATTTTACACTTGAAAAGTCTTACATACTAGACTACACTCTATATGACCTGTTAGATTAAGAACTCTTGCTCAAACATGAAAGGATAAGGGAAGTAAGGATATAAAATTATCACTTCTCATCACCATACATCACTTTTAGACTTAGAAAATTATTCAAAACTCAAAAAAAAAAAAAACTTGTATTAATGTTTAAAGTAAAAAATATAACATCAGTCTAGCAGGGCTTTGCCATACATGGTGTGTTTTTCTATAAGAACTCAAGGGATATATTTATAAGAGAATGACTGTAAGAGAAAATAGCCTTAGTGCTCAAAAGGGGAATCAATCAATTCAAATTATTTAGCTGTAATTACAATTATTTTTTCAATTTATTCTCTTTTAAGTTATTTGATTAATCCCCATCACTTTCATTTGCTACACAACTACAATATTCCCTCTTTGATCCTAACTAGTGGTTGAAATGGTAGAATCAAGAATTCCCACTAGGTTTAGGAATTCATCTGGTTAGAATAATTGGATCAATCTATTAGGAATTTGTCTTGATGCTAAACCATTCCAAACTAGTTTATCATGATGTGCATAGTATAGGGATGTAATCCCTTTTAGGCAGTTGGTCTTAGATATGAAACCATTTGAGTCTAAATATATAATCTAGTAGCATCCTTTAAAACATTTGTCTTTGGCACTAACTAAACCATGCTCAATCTTAGATTCATACATTTTTATTACCTTACCCTAATGAAATTGCTTGTCAACCTTTGCTCTGATTGGTCATGAGACTTGACTTAGATCCTCAATCCCTTGACTCATCTCATACTGTTAGATGTTCTAGATACAAAAAAGCATGAGCCCTTAGATCTACCTTTGAATTTTCAACCTTGTCCCTACTAGTGCCATTTGGAAAATGCACATAAATCCACAATATCTTGTTGTCAGTCACCTACACATTATTGGATCTATTTTTGAGGTCATGAGATCATGCCACTTGGAAACACCACACTAATCTTTGGGAAATTTTAATTTAAATGGCTAATTCTCAAAGCTTAAACTTGATGTTTTCATGAATATAATTTAACATCAACATATATGTATTTGATGTATCATAGATCATCAAATTTAGGCTCATGTGGATTTGTACAATGGTTTTATTTATAACACCTTTTTTGAAGGAATTCATTTGCCTTAGCCTTGTCTTGAAAATTTCTTGCAGACAAAATGTTATAGCATATTCATGTCTTCAAGGTCTCTATTTCAAATGAGTGTTGGAAATAATTTTACCTTAGTCTTTTACCTTGGGACATAAGCTCCAAAATAAAATTACCTTTGGGAAAATTATCCTAGATAATTTTCCTGAAGGAATTGTGTCCTTAGAATTTTCTTTTAGCCTTTTCACAATATCCCTCTTTCCCCTTGAAAAGTGTCCTTCAAGACTTTTAAAAGTATCCCTTGGTAATTTGAAAAGTGTCCTTCAGGAAAAATATTTTGGAAACTTTGCTCCAGAAAAAATCCTTCAAAAACCTTGAAAGCACCATTTCCTTGAAAGAAAATATCCTTCAAAAGAATTACACTAAAAATTTTGGCAAAGAAAAACACCCTTTAAAAAAAGTGTAATGGTCCACTATCCTTCAAAAGTGCCCTTTGGAAATCTTGAAGTGGGCCATTTTCTTGAGAAACTACCCTTTAGGGAAATTGTTTGGGACACTTTAATTGACAAAGTGTCCTTCAAGATTTTTTCAAACGTCCACTTCCTTAAATAAGATATCTTTCAAAACTTTTTTTTTCCCCTAAGGTAGCCTTTGGAAAAATTATATAGGACACTTTTTTTGGAAAATAATTCCTTCATGAATTCTGAAAAGGACCATTTCATTGAAGAGTTATCCTTCAAAATAATTATCCTAGACAACTTTCATGAAAGAAAAGGTTTTTGTCTTCTTCTACAGACATTTTGTCTTGGAAAATTTATTTTAAAGAATTCAATAGTTATCCCAAAATAAAGAATCATGAAAGAAATAACTTAGAAAGGGAAAGCTTGAAAGAAATAACACTTGGCCAAAAACCCCAAAACAAAAGTCCTAAAATAATTAAGCCTTGTATATTTGTGGTAGGATTTATGTGGAACACTTCCTCTGAAGGAAATTTGAATTCTCCAATCACTTGGTCAAAAGTTGAAATAAACTCCCAAGAATAACCTTAGGATTTTTTGGACCTACTCTTGCAACTACTCAACACCATGAAAATTTGCTACTTGCATATATGATAAAAATGATTATTAAGACACTAGAAGACACAAAGACTTTGCTAGGCCATGACCCACTTAAAATGACATATGAAATTACATCAAACAAAGACACAACACACCCTATGAAATTATAAAAATACCCTATACAATATTTTTAAGAGAGGAGGTTTGATCCATTTTTCCCTATGGGAAAAAATGGTCAACAAATACTAATGAAAAAAATGACATAAAAAGAAAAAAAAGGAAAAAGATATATAAGAACCAAAATGAAAAAAATGCCAAATGTAATGTGTAAGAAAACCAAAGAACCTAAAGGTGACGATGATGCTAGTAAAGTGAAACGAAAAGAAGTAAAGTACAAAAAAATATAGAAACATGAGACAAAATTAACATGTAAGATATATGCTAATGTTTATATCAAAGATTAGAATGTGAAATATAAGTATATAAGTCTTAGAAGGTTTCTTGAAGCTAAATTTGGTTACTATCATGTATTGTACAATAAAATTGGGCATCACAAGATGCCCTAAAGGGTAAGTTAATGTAGGGATGGGAATCATAAGATGCCCCAAATTCTACAAGGACATGTGGATGGGCATCATAAGATGCCCCAACATGTGAGGTGTAGTGAGGTAACATTGAACCTTTAAAATGATTTGCATTAGGTTGGTAGGTACATGTGGAGATAGATAAATGTGTTGGTTTGTTAGATTTTAGGGATGTTGAATGTGACATAGGATTTTTATGAGAGGTATGAAGAGGTAAAGGAGGTAATGGAGGATCATGTATGATATGCTTTGGAGTAGGAATTTTAACCAAGTACTCTTTTTGTTCATGTGACCTAAGAGGTTGAGGTTTAATGGATGCAACGATATGTTTAAAGTTGTTCATGATACCTATACTTTACTTATTGGTGTAAGAAGAAGGATCAATTGTGGTTTAAACAAAATTAGTGGATGAGATATAGGTATGGGATAATTGTTGTTGTTCATTAGGTAGTTGATTTTGGTGTGATTGTGTTTCTTGAGATTGAATTTGAGAATCTTGAAGATAGTCTTGATAACATTATTTAATGAGAGTATCAAGATTTAAATGTAGATCAAGAAAAGAAGAAAGAATAAATTAGTGGAGATAATGATAAGACTCATGTGAATTACCTATAGTAACATGCCACCAACATAATTTATCAAGATTGTACCATTTTAGAGGAGGTTTGGAAGGATCAAAGCTCATGGGTTTAGAGGGTGGAGATTTATTCATAAGTTGTTTAAGACTCAAGGGAGGGTGGGTTGGGTAAAAATTAGTTGAATTAGATGTTCCATTTTGAGGTTTGGGAGTCTTGGATGAATAAATTTTATGAGAAAATGATTGGAAAGGTTATTTAATAGTTGTTTGAGTTGTTTTAAATTGAGTCATAAGAAAGTCTTGCATTTTTACTTGGTCTAAGGCTTCTTCTAAAGTGTTATGTGAAAAGATTTGAGATTTGTATTGAAGGGGACATTTAAGAGAAGTAACAAATAGTTTTAAAATATTATCATCATTCATGTTATGGTCTACTTTATAATTGGGAAAATTCCATCATTTGATGAAAGTGTGAGCAAATTCATTAGGAAGTTGCCTGGAATTGATGAAATGGCTAAGTTAATTTTCAGGAAGGTCATCATGTTGGAATTACCTCACAAGAGAATTGAATAGATCCTCTATTAATGTGATGAAATGTCTAGGAATCTGGTTGTACAATTCAAGTGCATCACCAATAAAGTTTTTAGCTAAGATATTAGTGGTAGAAAAGGTGTTAGTTTGGACCCATTCCTTATAGAGATTACCAAAATACTTAAGAAAGATAGTAGGGTCCTTAGTCCCATCATATATGATAGTTGGAGAAATGTTTCCAATATATATGGATACAATGAATGGAGATAAATTTTCATTTTGATTATGCTGAAGCATTTTGTTATTAATTGTAAGTTGAGGGATGATATTCCCATTGGCATCTATAAGAGGAGGAGGGACAAATTTTTTATTTGATTGAGACATGATGACTTGAGGTGGTTAACTAGTCATGTGTAATAAATGTTGTTGTAGTTGTATTATTTGGGAATGATTAGTTATTTGCATGATGTTCATTTTTTAAACTATTTGTGAAAGAATTTGAGTTATGCCAATTTTTGAATTAGTATTTCAAGGTGGGGTATTAGTTTTGTTCGAAGGAGGAGAATTTATAGGTGGAAGATCTCTAACATTGGTGTTAGTTATCTTAAATGTGGTATAAGAAGAAGGAAGCTTGGTAAAGCCACCATTATTGTTAGGAGTGTAATATTATTATCATCAAGGTTTTTGAATAATTTGGAATCATATAGATTATCAATTTAATTGGTTTCATCCATTTTAATTTTGGAAGTGATAATGCTAGGTGATATTATTATGGGTGTAACAAGAGGATTGTGAACATTGGTTGTAAGAGGTGGAAGATAATGTGAGGTTCCAAAATTTGATGTAGATGGGTTAATGAGTTTATGACTACTACGTTTAGAATGTGTGAAGTGGTATAAGGTATATGATTTTCATGGTTTGGGATTTGTATAATAGGATTCTCTAGATCTACTATATGATATGGGATAGGTCAATATTGAGAAGATTTAGAACCATGTGATGAAGAGATACACCATAAAGAGTTGTCTTCCATAGTGGATAGGAGGGCTAGGAGAGAACAACCCATGTACATTTAGAATGGGTTGACCCTATAAATAAATAATTTGATTATAGGATTCATGATGCCAAGGAGTGGATATCAAAAATCTAGGAACAAATAAGGACAAAATTGGCCAAAAAGAGGGATAGTGTTGAAAGGAACTAAGTCAACAAAGTTGACCTAGTATGTTAGGGAGATAGTTTTAAATGATACTAATTTGACACAATTGAATTAGTATATTAAGGATATATTTTTGAATGATGCTAATTCGATAGAGTCAACTTACTATGCTTGGGACATAGTTATGAATAATACTAAGTTGACACATGCAAATTAGTATGCTTGGGAGATAGGTAAATTAGTCTATAAGAGATTGTGTTGATAGAGATGATAGCATTCTAAAAATAGGAAAAAATTGATATGTAATTAAAAATAAATAAATGGAAGTAAACACATAACTAATTGGGTCAATTAAGATGATCCAATTGAGGCACACAACACAAAACTTTGCACCAATGTTGGTCAATGTAAGTTTTTGCAATATAACATACAATGAGAAAAGAGTAATAATTCAATTAAAAATTAAATTATAACTAAGAGGTCATATTTAATGGTGTTAGATTATTAGAGTATTATTTTAAGTGTGATAGGGAATTTGGTTGTAAGTAAGGAACTAGAAAGCAATCTATAGATGATTTCAGGGTGTTTAGGTTGAAAGAGATCTATGTTGGCAATAGTACTAGCTTGGTATTAGGGCCTACCCCCTAACTTCACACACCATAGTGATAAGGGTGTCAGGTGATTTTCCAATAAATACCATTAACCACATGTTTAAACTTGGATAGAAAACCAAGTTATCTTCCCCCTTGGTGATGAAATCCAAGTAGGTAGGCCTTGGGTAGACATTGTTTAAATGAATTTTTAAGATTTTGTGATTTGGTAATGTGTGCATAAAAGATATAAATAGTGAAACTAAATGGTATGTTTAAAAACCACCTAATTAGACTATGTGATCCATTCTAAGCATGCAAACAACTAAAAATGAAAGTGTAAGCTAATTACTAGCATATACATGTTAATTCTAAATTTGAAACATAATATACTATTGGTTCAGATGATAATCTATATATATATATATATATATATATTATAGAAAAAAGTTGATAGTGTCACTACTATATTACTAAATCAAGGGTTTATGAAAGAAATATGTCAATAGTGTCGACCTAGTTTTCCAAGCAGAAGATGGAATAAAGAACTAGGTCGACAAGGTGGACCTAGTTTGTTGTACAATGGTAATTTTAAAGACTATAGACTATAAAATATAGATTTATAATTAATAAAAAAATGATATATAAGGATAGAAAGGAACCTTAGTGGGTTGGAAGATGTAGAGGAAAATGAGATTGCTATTGAAGTATCCTAAATTATACTTGTAAATTTTGATAACTAGGTCGACCTAGTTCTATAGCTCCCTATTTAATAAAAACTTTAAAGTATACTATGTTGGTAGTGTCAATCTACTATGTTTTATGTAAGTCTAAATGTTTACTATATCAACCTAGTATCCTATAGAAAATTGTACTTTGTGGATAAGGTCGACCTAGTAACCCGTACCTAATAAAAAACCTACACAAATAGAATAGAGTTGTATTGATGTGATTGTGTGTTAAAACTATGCATAGAAGTTAGAACTATATAAAAACTATCAACCTAATATTAAAAATATAAAATAATAATAAATAAAATGATAAAATAATGAAAAAAAAGAGATAAAAATTGCAAGGGTTAGAATCATGTTGGGTTCACCAAAATGTATGTAATTATAAATTCATCATGTCTATAAATAAATCCTAACTCAGAGAAGATAGATCATACTTACACTTTCGATTGGGGATACATTAGATAATTAGGAACATGACCAATATGAGGATACACTATACCTAATTAGGGGATCCTTTACCATATTAAATAATGCTAGGGAGGGTTCCAAATCCTCTAATCAAACATAATCATGCAATAAACCTAGTTAGGGCCTATGTTTGATATTCACTAAACTAATAACAAGTAAAGTAAAGTCTAATCTAGTTCTCACCAAATATTGTGGCATAAAGTGGGGGTTAGAAACAACAAAATTAAACATGCATAAGAGACATATACTCTTTTCAATATATAAAAAATCCTAATGCATGGAAGATAAGTACAAATGCATATCTATCTACTCTTAAAAAGGAGGAACAAAGTTAGGAATACTTACCATTTAAGACAAACCCATAGATCCTCAATATCTCCCTTGGCCAAGGTAATTCATAAGAGGTTGTTGTGGTATGTAAGGATGACAAGGATAAATCATCTATTGGCTACACAACCTATCAATGAATCCAAAAGACTTATCCATAAGACAAGATCTGTATCTCTAAAGAAAGTATGAAACCCTAAGCTTTCTCCTCAAGTAGAATGGTGGATAAGTAAAATAAAAATAGCTCTTAATTATTATTCTCTTTTATAAATAATGGTGAAATGATCTTTTATATATAGGTGGATTTAACCCTAAGCCCTTCCAAAATTTTCAATTGATAGGGTTGACCCAGTCGACCTAGTATAGCTATGGATAAGAATTCACTAGGTCACGGACTAGGTTGGCCAAGAGCTGACCTAAACCCTATATGAATTTTACCCAAAATTGTACAGGGTCAATCCAGTCAACCTAGTATAATTAACAATTGAAAGGGGGTTAATGTTAGGCAAAGGGGGACAAAAGGTATAAAATGACTAAGGAATGTGAAATAGAGAAGAACAAGCTTAGGAATAAGATTTTTAGGAGACAAGTTTGTAGATAAAAAGTATAAAAATGGAAAACAATCTTGTGAAGCACTAATGGTCTACCCACCCCTTTTTTAGTACACCCCTTAAGGCATTCACTCAGAGAGATTGAGACTCGATGGGTTATTGGAAGATAAAGAGCATCAATAATTGATAAAAGTTTGAAAATATTATATGTATATAGGCAATAGGTACTTCATCTCAATAGTGTTGACAAAATCAATTCCAAATGAGGTCATTGATATGTCTAAGAATAGAGTACATAAGGAAACACAATCCCTAGTGAAGTTGTCAAAAACTATTGGCAATTTATTACTCAAAAAAGTTTATGTGACATAAAACTTAAAAATTTGGATAAACCATGAGTTTGAGCATAATTTTATTGTACATTTGAGACGAGAAAATCCCTCATATATTGGTTTTTTGGGGGTTATGGTACTTTTAACTAGAAATTATGAAAAGGCAACAAAAATGGAAGAATTGAAAAATATAGGAATTGTGAGAGACTAAAATTAAATGGATAAAAGAATGGAAAACCTATAATGGGAAAACATAAAAAATTCTTATATTACCTAGACAAATAGATTAAGATGGATATTTCAATAATGAAAACATGTATCTATAGAAGGTGTGAAAAATATGTAATTTAAACAAGATAATGACAACATCACCAAAGTGGTTTCAAGACACAAAGTTATATGGAAAGCCTCTACATTTTAGGATAGAAAG
>JARHVA010004015.1:305000-310000 GCA_037957365.1 Torreya grandis | reverse complement strand
GCAGTCAAAATGTCTTAGGGTCAAGGAGATAGTTACTCACAAGGTGACAATATGATCATCTCTTAGTCAAGAAGTTACCAACCTCAAATCTATTTTCAACAAGCAAAATACACAAAAGATAAACACAAGGATCATAAGGATAGGACCCAAGAGGCATACAACCACTAAGATATATTATATAATCAGTCATGATAGGACTTAAGTAACCTACCATCATGTACAACATGAGAGGCCTACCCTTTCCTCCATCATGAAGAATGTGACCTTTCAAGACATCAAAAGTCTTACAACACATTCCTTATTATTAAAGTAAGAAGAAATATAAGTAGATAAAAATATCATGGAGGAATATCTCAATTCTATGTATACACATAATATTTTCCACCTTTATCAATTATTGATGCTTTTTCTCTTGTAGGAACCTATCAAGTCATAATATCTCTAAGTGCATGCATTAAAGGGTACATCGAGAAAGGGGTGGGCAGACCATAGGTGCTTCACAATATTATTGTCCCTATACCACCACTTATAACTAACACAATAATCTCCTATAAACTTCCTTAAGATTTGACACCTCCATTACAAACTCCTCCAAGAAACTCACCACCATATTTAGCCCCTATCTAAGCCAAAAACACTTTATGACATTTATCAAATAAAATTAGCACATTACAGTACTCTCTTAGCCTTGGTTGACCTAGTCTAGGTCCTAACTTACTTTTATGAATTAATAATATAGGGTTGATTAGGCTAACTCTATCACCTAAAATTTTGAAAAGGACTAAGGCTATATTCAATAATATATACACATTATTTTTTTCATTTTAGAGATTGATAAGAGTTAATTATTCATTTATAATTCTTTATAATATGTTCTTCCACCATTCTACCTGAAGATTTATTTGCCTAGGGTATACACTTCAAGAGAATAACCTTTGTCTTGTGAAAGCTTGATATTCACTAGGAGGTCCTTGACTAGACTCATAGGTTTATTTGCCTAGGGTATACACTTCAAGAGAATAACCTTTGTCTTGTGAAAGCTTGATATTCACTAGGAGGTCCTTGACTAGACTCATAGGTATACACTTCAAGAGAATAACCTTTGTCTTGTGAAAGCTTGATATTCACTAGGAGGTCCATTGTCCATCCTTAGCTTCTTAAATAATACATAGAAATCTCTTGAAAAGCACCATTATCCAAGGGAGATATTGAGTCTTGATAGGTTCATCTTCCATTATATGCAAAGTATATAACAAATTAAATTTAATTTAATGTAATATCATGTTTATTACTTCCATTTTAGGCCACAATATTTGGTAAGCACTAGATTATATTTTAATTTACTTTGCATATACTTAGTGAATATAGAAAACGTAGGACTTAGGTATGGTTATTACATGGTTTTTATTGACTAGAGGATTTGGAACCCTCTATAGTGATATTATATTGGTAATATACCCCTTGGTTAGGTAAATCAAATCCATCTTGGCCATGACCCTGATGGTATGAATGTACCAACAAGTAAAAGTGTAAGTATGATTTATCTTTTTTGAATTAGGATTGATTTATAGATTAGATAAATTTTCCCTTGTATACATTATGGTGAACCTAATGTGAATCTAACCCTTTTAGGTTTTATTTCACACATTCATTTTATTATCATTTTATATATTTCTATTTTTTAGTACTGTATCAAACCTATCTATATAGTCTAATAGTTTGTACATAGTTTTAATGCATAGCCACTCCAAATTGACTATGATATCTTTGTGCATGTTTTTTTAAAATACATGTGACATGATCAACTAGATTAACTCTATTATTTTTATTACATCATAGGATTTTAGACTTTGTCAACCCATTCAACTTTGTTCATATTTATCTTTTTGACATACAAGTTTACAAACTTAGTAGAACCAGTCGACTCTATTCACAAATTATTTTTAGCACATAGTTTTTGTAGACTATGTCAATAAAGTTGACTCTATTTTTAGAATATAAAAATCTTAATTTTAGAAATAGAAAATAAAATTTAAAAACTAAGCATATTAAAAATTACCAGGGTTCATTCTTACCTTATCTATAATTTCTATTCTTCATTTAAAATATTATTTTTCACAAGTCTGCAGACTATAAAAATGCAACCCTTTATCGAACTAAGTTGACTAACTTGACATAATTTTATATCTTGTCTTCTCTCTAGAAGACATGGTTGACCTATTTGATTGTGATTTTCTAGACCTTGCTTCCCCAAAATAATAGCGACCCTATCAAATCTATTCTATATTTTTTATATACAATGTCTCCTAAATTGACTCTATACTTTTCATAATCAAATAACTTAACCTATTTGGATAGTAATTAATTCACTTTTCATTTCAGATATTTTCATGATTAGAGTAACAAACATAGAATAATTAACTGATTTTTTGATTGACCAATTTAGTCACACTTTTTTTCTCTTTTGAACACACTTCCAAATCACTTAACACTAAAAATAATCAAACATTTTCTTCCCAAGGCCTACCTACTTGGATTTCATCACCAAGGGGGAAGTTGACTTAGTTTTTTAGCCAAGTATAGACATGTGGTTGATGGTATATATTTTCAAAGCACTTGGCACCCATATCATTGAAATATTGTGAGGTGATGGGGTAATCCCCAATACCAAACTAGTGCCATCACCAATACAGATCCCTTTCAGCCTAAACTACCTGAAACTATCCATATATTTCCTTCTAGTTACCTCTTATATCTAACTACCTATCACATTAATTTTGAAATTTATTATAACTTAAAAACATTTATGAATGACCAATTATCTTAGCATTTCCATTCAAGTTTTTTTTCTTTCTCTTTGATCATTGTATTTTGTATTTCAAAACTTGTACCAGCCAGTGTTAATACAAGGTTTGTGTTGTGTACTCCAATTAGATAAAACACATTGATCTAATTGGTTTTATGTTTGATTATATTTTCTTAGCTTTTATATTACACAAATTCTACCTATTTTTATAACATATTCATCCATGTTGACACAATCGATTAAAGACTTAGTTTTTCTTACTTACAGTACACAATTGACCTATCTAACTATTTATATTTTTAGCCTTTTTAGTTTTTTCCTCTGTAGTATACAATCAACCTATCTAATTATGTATCCTTATAGCCTGCCTCATTTTACCATCTATAGAACATATTCAAGAATTTTGATTGTGTCTTTTGCATCCTATTCTATTTAATCTTCCTATATACTATGTCAACCCTATCAAATATATACTTGTCAGCTGATAATATTCTATATTTAGCTGAATTTGTCCCAATTTTTCCTTTTTAATTCCTAAATTTAGATTTTGACTTCAAGCATCATGGATTCCCTTATCATACTCTTTTTGTACAACCTAAATCTATTTAGATGATATATGGGGTGTTATTTTATTCCTACCTTTACTACCCAATAATATCTTCACTCTTGGATCAACATTTTTCATCCCTCATATTTTAACTAAAATATGGTCCAAATCACTCCAATAGATAAGATTGGTGGATCAGATCCATTTTATATTTCTCAAAATAATTCTCACTTCAAGTCTTCTTACCATATTTTGGGGGAAATTAACACAAGCATAACAAATAACCCCACATGAAACCTTCTCAACACCAAAAATATGACACCTAACAACACTCCCCCTAATACCAATTAATGGAACCCTCCTCCTACCAATCCTAATAATCCTCCTCCTAAGACCAACCCACAAATTAATACAACTCAAATTCTTGTTAAAATAGTGCAACAAATGAACATCATGCAAAAATATAATACCTCTCAAATGATGCAACTATAACATCATTTAATAAACATGGCTAATTAGCCTCCTATCTTTCTTCCCCAAAATAACCAAAATTTAATCCCTCCACCTCTTAAATAAGTCGTGTTAAATGTCATTCCCCAACCTATTATACAAAAAAAGATGTTTAACACGTTCAAAATGAACCTTTATCCCCTTTCATTATATATATTGATATTGGTAATATATCTCCAACTATTAAATATGATGGGACTAAAGATCTTATATCTTTTCTCAAATCATTCAATAATATTTATAAAGAGTGGATCCAAACCAATACCTTTGTTACTACCAAAATTATAGTTAAAACCTTCATAGGTGATGTATTAGAATGGTATGGTATATGTAAACTTGAGGATTTAGTCAATCCTTTAGTTAAGGAATTAAACATAATGATCTTCTCAAAAATTATCTTAGTCATTCCATCAATGCTAAACAATCCCCCACGAAATTAGCTCATGATTTTATCAAACGATGGAAATATTTGGCTCACAAAGCTAATCACAACATGACTGATTATAATTTGTTTAATTTTTTTATAATTACCTTAACACCTTCATTCCAATACAAGATTAAAACATTTTGTCCCCAAAATTTAAATGATGCTATCAATCAAGCTAAGTGACAAGATTTACTAATGAAATAGTTTGAGCCTAACAAAAAAACCATCAAGGTTTATTTCCAACATTCAACCAATGCAATCACTGGAAATCCTCCTCAAACAAAACTAGAAGTAGCTAAAATGGACAATCCCCAAGCTTCCCATATGATGTTAATTGTGCAAAAAATGAAACAACTTTTAGTACCTTCTAAACCATTCACATATCCAAATAATCCCCCTCAATGGTATGACCCTAACAAGTTTTTTTGGTTTCATGCTAATATAGGTCATTCCCATGAAACATGTTGTGGGATTACAAAATTTAGCATTTATTTTATGTTAAAAGATACATTCAATCATGATGTCATGATCAAAATCCATCATCATGATTATGTTATGCTTCTCAAAAGAAACAAGTTTTCAATTATTCTTCCTTTAACAATCTAAAAATGTTTTGTACATCAAACCCTCAATAATTAAAAAAGTATATTTGCATGATTAATGGTGACTATGATCAATACTATACAAATTACCAATACGTGAATATGGTA
>JARHVA010004015.1:250000-297500 GCA_037957365.1 Torreya grandis | reverse complement strand
CGTTTCTTTGCTTGGCTGATCAAAATAGGGTTTTTGAGGGTGGACCCTATTTTTATAATCAGGTTGGACTTTTCATCAAACCATGACATGTAGGATTTAATCCTTCTGAGGAACTACCAAATCAGGTTCTAATGTGGGTTCAGTTACCCATATTTCCTATAGAATGTTATCAAGAGGATGTTCTTCAGATGTTAGCTTTGACACTCGAAAGGCCGATGGGGTCTTCAACACAAACCTTATGTAAGAATGTTATGACTTTTGCTCAAATTTGCATGGAAATTGATTTGAGTAGACCACTACCAGATGTAATGGAGATGAGTACAAGCTCATATTCCTGGGTACAACAACTAAACTATGAGACCCTACCTTTCAAGTGTCACCTTTGTCATGAATATGGCCACCTAGTGCGAATATGCCCAAAGGCCAAGCCAGTGGAACATCAACCTCCACCTCCTCCTAGTATCACTCCTGGTGCTGATAAAGGGAAGAAGTTTGGTGTTGGTGAGGGCAAGGATGCTGAAGGTTTTGTTCAGGTGAAAGCACAAAATGAAAACAGAGGCTAGAAGAGGACCCTTATGGAGCGATAGGATGAGGATACTTTTAATAGGTTTGAGGTCTTGGATGAATTGGGCCAATAAGAAGTTAACCTAAGATTAATTAATGTAGAGTAGCTTGAGGGAGGATTTGTACTGTAGATTAACTCTTCCACTCCTCATTCTGATCTTCATGAGGAGTTTGCCTTACCTATGGTCATGGATCGGTAGACAGGAGAATAGATGGTTTTGGATACAAATGGTGATCAGGGACAGAGTGTAGAGGATGTGGATCTTCTAGCAAAGACTACGGTTACAAAAATGGATAGGTGAGGTAAATCTTCTCCTCATTTGGGCATTATTCAAAAGGATGGTAAGAAGGGGGTTTCAGAGAAAAGTGTTAAATTGGGGAGAAAGAAGGACATGGAGAAGATTAAGATGATTGGGGAGACTTTGGTAGAGTCAAGTTCTGTTAAGACCTTAGATTCCCACTTTTTGACTCCTCTAAAATGATCATTATTTCTTGGAATGTGAGGGGCTTGAATAGTGGTCCTAGATAAAAAGCTATTCAGGAACTAGTTAGAAGTCATTCTCTTGATGTTCTCTTTCTTCAGGAGACTAAGGTTTCTATGGAAGATATGAGGAGTAACGCACCTAAATTATAGAGGCATGGTCTTTGTCAGTGCATTGGAGCTCAGGGATCTTTGGGGGGTGTAGTGTGTTTTTGGAACCTGCAAAAGATCTAACCTATGTCCTAGATTTCCTTTAAGTCCTCTTTATCCATGGTTGCTTCATGTATTGAGTTAGGTGAATCTATCCTTTTTTCTAATGTCTACGCTCCTAAAAATCTACAAGGTAAACTTCTTGTATGGAATAATATTCACTTAGTTTATAGATTATCTCCTTATCTGCCTTGGAATATTGCTGGAGACTTTAATGTTATTCTTGATTTAATAGAGAAATGGGGAGGTAATGCAAGACTGGAGCCATCTTATATATTGCTCTGAGATAACATTTCAGCACTCAATCTAGTGGATATCAAGCCTAGCAATGGATGATTTACTTGGAACAATAGAAGGGTGGGTGATAGGTGCATTGTTGAGTGAATAGATCGAATCATGACCTCTTATTATTGGGTGGGTGGAATGTGGTCTTCTAGCTTAGAGATACTTGATTGGAGAGTTTCAGATCATTGGCTCATAAAGCTTGTCATTTCTATAGCCCGCTTGCCTCAGAAGCTACCTTTCAAGTTCTAGCTCATGTGGCTCAGGGACTCAGACCTGTTTGGACCAGTTGCTGAATGGTGGAGGGTAGGCAGGCCTACTTTGGTACAATAATGTATATTTTTGCTAAGCTACTCCAATTTGTTAAGTACCAACTCAAAACGTGGAATTAACAATGTTTTGGGAACATCTTCAAGGGAAAAAATGAGGCTCAAATGGAGTTAAATGACATTACTAGATTCATTAGGGAGGAGGGGATGTCTGAGTTTATGTTGAGGGAGGAAGCCAGGGCTTTAAAAACATTGGAGGAATGGTAGCTAAGAGAGGAAATCTTTTGGAAACAAAAATCTCAGATTGAATGGCTTCAAGAGGGGGATAAGAACACCACCTTCTTCTTTAATTTGGTGAGAGCCAGACATCATGGTAATGTGATATCATCTTTGGTGATGGATAGGCTGAAGGTTGTCTCTTCTACATAGGGCATTTTTAATGAAATAGTGCAGTATTTTGCATCTTTATTTAAGGAGGAAGTGCAAGGGGACTCAGTTGCAGAGGCTCAGGTCCTCTCCTATATTTCTTCTTTAGTTTCTCTAGAAATTAAAGAGCATCTTATGAGCGATATATCCTTAGAGGAGTTAGAGAGGATTGTTTTCATGATGCATAAAGGAAAGGCGCCTAGTCTAGATGGCTTCTTGATTGAGTTATTTTAGGAATTTTGGGAAATTATCAAATTAGACCTATTGGCAGTTGTTCAAGAATCCCAGAATAACAAGCAAATGCTCTAGGCCCTAAACTCTACCATTCTGGCTCTCATTCCCAAGGGGGAGGGGGCTGATCGACTGAGTCAATTTTGTCCCATTTCTCTTTGCAATGTAACTTATAAAATTATATCTAAGTTGATTGTTGAAAGGTTAAAAAAGTGGCTTCCAGTGCTAATTTTTTGGGAGCAAGGTGGCTTTTTAGAGGGCCATCAGATTCTAGATGGGGTGGTGGTGGCTACAGAGACTATCCATTCCATGATCAATTCCAATGATAAGGATATGTTTATCAAGTTGGACATGTCTAAGGCCTATGACAGAGTTTTTTGGCCCTTCTTCCAAAAGGCTTTGCGTGCCTTTGGTTTTGAGGAGGAATGGATCCGTTGGGTTATGAGCTGTGTGAACTTGACTTCCTTTTTAGTTTTGATTAATGGCAAGCACTCTAATCTCTTTAGGGCTTCTCAAGGTCTATAACAAGGTGACCCTCTCTCTCCCTACTTGTTTCTTCTTTTGGCAGAAGGCTTGGGTCAGTTGATCAAAAGGAATGTTGACGGTGGCATTATTCTGGGTTGACAATGGGGAGGGGGCTTTCCTGTACAATCTCACCTACAATTTGTGGATGACATGGCTTTAATGGGTATGGATACTATTAGGGAGGCATCTAATATATGCAAAGGCTTGGATGATTAACTTGCTACCTCAGGACAGGTAATTAATGAGGACAAGTCTTTAATTTTTTTCTTCAACACTCCACCCTCCATTCAATGAAGAGTGGCTCATATTCTTGGGTTTCAAATTAGGATTCTTCCATTGCTATATCTTTAGATTCTTGTCTTTACTGGCCGGTAGTCTAAGGAGTTGTGGCAGGTGATTTTGGACAAGTTTCAAGTCAAATTGAATCATTGGACCCATCGCTGGCTATCCTTTGTTGGTTGGGTCCAGCTGATTCAATTAGTGGTGTAGGCTCTTCCTATCTATAGGTGTATGATCCAAGTGGCACTGATAAGCTTTATTAGGGACCTTGATTCTTTAGTAAGATATTTTTTATGGGCTGGTAATTTATCATCAACCAAGTGGAGAATTATTAAGTGGGAGGCTATTTGTAGCCCAAAAAGGTTTGGTGGTCTTAGATTATGGAAATCATTGTTATCTGGTACTACTCTAGTAGCCAAATTGTATTGGCAATGGTGTGTGGAATAGTACTAGGTGTGGGCCAAAATCTTATCCCATAATTACTTCTTTGGGATCCCCCAAGAGGATATCCCATGGTATAGCTTGACAGGGAAAGGCTTAGTGATTTGGACTACTCTCGAGAAAGGAGTAGTGCTGATTAAGAGGGGCCTATTCTAGATTTGCAAGAGTGGGGTAGAGGCATAGTTCTGGCATGACTCTTGGGATAGCTACCCTCCCATATTTATCTAATATCCTCACTTGAGTATTTTGTCCCAGAGGTTTTGTGAAGCAGGGTGGACTAGGGTGAGTGACTATAAGTCCCTTTCCCTTTAGGGGCAGGTGGTAGATGCAAGTTGGAAGACCCTAGAGGAGTGGCTAATTATTGGTTTGGAGGTAGAATGTGTGGTGCTACATTACATTCTATCTTGTCGCAACTATAGTGCACTCATGGACAATGACGTGTTAGCCTGGTCCCCTAATCCCAAGGGTAAGTACACTGTGTCTTATGGTTATTAGGAGTTGATTTTTTAGCAATATGAGGGGGGAAGTTCATTGGTGGAAAAGAGTTTGGATTAGATTCTCTTGGATAAAGTGTAATTGCTTTACTTAGACTTTAGTTTGGAATAGATGCATGACCTGGGATAATATTTGGAAGAGGGGCTTTGTTGGCCATTTGAGGTGTGTTCTTTGTAGTAGTGAGAAGGAAGATTCTTCACACCTATTCTTCCATTGCCCCTTCACTCTGCAATTATGGCATTTTTGGTGGGACGTGTGGAGGTGCCAGTCTATTCATGCATCTTCCTTGGTATATTTTTGGTCAAGATTGGGAAGACCCCCCTCTTCGGCTCCCTTCTTGCAGGATGCTTGGTATGCTAGACCTATTTTTCTACTTTGGCAAGTCTGGCTGGAAAGGAATTGCAAAAATTTTTGAGATGAAAATTTGGGGTTTCAGCAGGTTTGGATTAGAATTAAAAGAATGATCTGGGAATCTATTAAAGCTAAGAGTGAGATTACTTTGCCACTGGAGAAAGGTGATGCTGAGATGGTGGATATGTTGGGCATACAGGGGATACCTCTGGTCTCATCTTGTGTCAGGAGAGGTAGACAGGGGATACAAAATTTTCAACGGTTGGGGAAATGGCTACCCCCACCTACTGGTCTTTTGAAAATTAATACGGATGGATCTTCCAAGGGTAATCCAAGGTTGGCTGGGATCGGTGGGATTGGTAGGGATTCTTCTGGATTAGTGGTTTTTATTTTCTCATCTAATAAGGGAGTTCATAACTATTAATAGCATGGAAGGCTTGGCTATCCTTTATGCTTTGAAGTGAGCCTATGCCTTAGGGTGGAGGATGGTGATTTGTGAAGCTGACTCTCAAGTCCTGATTAATTTTCTCCTTGAGAGGAAAATTTTGGATGTGAGCTGGTAATTGTCTATGATAGTACAGAAGATATTACAAGTTAGCTCCTTAATGGATTCATTATCTTATGCCCATATTCTAAGGGAATGGAATAGGGCAGTCTATTGCTTGGCAAAATGGGCATCAGAAGATGTAGATGGTCGTAAGGTTGATGAGTGGGAGCAGCATCCCTATGCGTTATGTCAGGAACTAGAGCAGATTCTTGTAGAAGATGTTAGTGGTGCTGGGGTGTGATGCTCTTTTTCTTGTTTTTTTGTGGATTATGGTATGCGTTTGCTATGTTGTATTCAGTTATTCTAAGTTTTAATAAAGTTTTTACCCCTTTTATTTAAAAAATATATGAAATTTAAAATTCATATTACACTAATTTAATATCTAATTACACTTCAGTAATTTAATGATAAAATCATAAATAATATGTATTTAATTTTATCTTTATTAAATTTGTCTTTACATGCATTAATGTCACATTAGGCTAAGCACACAAGGGAATTTATTTTTTTAATTTACCTACTCAAGTAATAACATAAAATAAAAATTTATACAAACATCAAAAGTAATCATTTTTAAATGCATTTCTACCATGACTATCTACAGTGTGTGTGTGTGTGTGTAGGGTTTTGCCATCTCTCTATAGACCTTCAATGTCTCCATATAAATCATGCACGATCGAGGGATGAATTCAAATGTATCTACCTCAAAACACATAAGTAATTATATCATATCACATGATAATCATAAAGCAATACTATAAATGAAATAATATATTAATATTCTCAAAACGTAAACACATACATTAATCTAACTCATAATAAGCAAACTTGTGTCATCATATAACTAATAAATATTCTACTATTCCATAATAACATAAATCTCAAGCTTAGCTATAAATATAACTAAATCTAAATTGTTAGCTGTAGATATCCATGGATAATCTAGCAAGTTTGCCCAGTGAGGAATCAAGATGTAATAGTTTCCAAGGTTGAGAGACCTTCAAGAGAGATTTTAAGATATTATAATGAAAAGAAAGAATATCCTAAATACCTTGTGTTATATGAACCCACAAATATAATCAAGTGAGTTTTCTAGGTAATCATTCTATAGTTAGTGCAACCTATAGCCTCCCCTCAGTGCATCATAAAACCACACAAGGGTTTAATACTAACCTACAACAGTCAAGTACATATAGAAGGATAAGGTTTATTTAAAAATTAATAGGGATGGTAAACATATGGATATGATATGAAAGTTATGATCATAGGTTTTATACCTAGGTGTGTACTCTAAAATAAAACCAAGCTTCTCTTGGTCCTTTTACCTTAAATGAGACCTACAATCAGCACTTCTATCAGGTCAAAGTAAAGGGAGGAATATCTAATAGGTTGAATAAAGGGTCTTTGAGCATTAACAGAGTGAGATAGTGGTTTTGAAAACCTATTTAATGTATTTTATCCTTTTGAGGTCCCCTACAAATAAATTCCTTGTAAATTGGAGTTTCTTCTACCTTGCATTGTTAATGGAAAACACATAGTTGACTAGGTTATTGGTGTTTAGAGTGTGAAATGACTAGAAATAAAGATATAAAATTTTGTACTAAGTTTTGGACATTGAAACAGACTTGTAGAAGGTTATTTACTCCTTTTAATCTTTGTAAAACTCAATGAAATGAATTTTAAAGGATCTCTCCCTATGCAGGATGGTGTCTAGCATTTCAAAAGGAAAAATACTATAAATTTTGATTCAACCATAAAAAATTAATAATACCTAATGATTTTTCTTTTTTTGGTGTAAGGAGAGTGAATCAAGTGGTTTTGGTTTGGTATGGCATTGTACGATATGGTTTCTAGACCTATTAATGTGTTTAAGGGCTAATTAGGCCTAACAAGAGATGGGTTACAAAGGAAGTGTACCCTAGGTGTGGAGTTAGGTAATTTAAATTTAAATATAGGTGAAATTTAATACAAGGTACCTATAAATAGTATCATAATATCTTGATTCATTTTACTTTTTTTCATAAGCAAAAAATAAGAAAAAAGGATATAATCCATAAGTGACCTTTGTGAGCCTTGTGTGTGGAATGGAAAGGTTTATGGTTTGAATTTTTTTACAATTGAGACCTCTTTAGAATTATGAGGATAAAAAATACTACTATAGAGTCACACCAAGGTAGTGATGTAAGGTTGAGGTGTATACAAGCTTATACTTTGGCACAAAAGTAGTGTGCATCAAGAGGCATGAATCCATGTTTGATCTCTAATGGATATTTTGAAAACAAATAAAGGAATTGGTTTTCCATTTTCTAAGGCTACCTAAAGACACCCACCTATATACTCTTTCCCATATATTAACCTATATATAGATGGACATTTGAAGGGTGGACAATCCTAAGGGATTAGAGTTGGTTTTGAGTTTTGTGAATGCCTTATCTAAAAAAAAATAGTATATTTTAATCCAATATGGGTTCCATATCCTAAAAATACTACACATAAGTAAAAATCACATATTTCTACATGTGTAAACCTACAGCCTTACTAAGCTTAGAGTTACATCTATATAACATGTTAGTGCTTGGTGTAGTGAAAATATGCAAAGTACTTAATTTAAGAGTGTTTCATGTTTAATAAAATAGTTGAAACATATGGAAAAATAAGGTTTTAAGCTCATAATTAATGATATAGAGACTCTCAAGGACATGAACATAATCAATTTCACCTATGGCTAGGCATGAGTTGATGAGGTTATGCTACAAACACAATCCTTGCTTCCCTCTTTTAAAGACTTATGTAAGGTGGTCAAATAAAAACTTCATAATATGAAAGATTAATCAAGATGATAATGAGGTTTTTAAATGGTCTAAGTAAGGTTATAAATCACCTAGTTCTATAGCCACAACAAAATACTATCTCATCTACAACTATCATGGAACATAGTTTGCCTTCCAAACTAGGTATGTACTTAGTAGGATAGTAGTTTATTTTGAAGAACTTCATGATGGTTTTAATCATATAGAGTAATAATTTGAATTAATTAAGTTAAAATAATTCTTTTAGAGACCTTAAAAGATAAACTACAATGTTTTCATCCCAGTGTACACCTATAACCATCTTCTTGTAGGGCTCAAACAATAATACCAAAGATTGAGTCCTACATGAGGAAATATAATCAAAGAGTGGAGCTCCCACTATGTAACCAAGGTATGAATAATTATTATATTTAAAAACAATAAGATAATTATTTTTCACCAAGGGAGGAATATGTTGAAAATTGATGAAGATCAATGAGAGCAAACATATCTTCAAAAGGGCAAAAGGTTGTTCAAACAAGGTGCTCCATGGTGGAGTCTCATAGTATGAAAGTTTAATGATAATATGTGGAGATGGAATTGATATATAATCTTGATATATTACTCAAATAAATGAAATATATAGTTAGGAACTTTATAACCATCACCTACATCACTGAGCATGTAGGCATCCCTATATTTTCCTTAAAGAGCTTAAGTCATACATGAGTTGCAAGAGGGTGAAGGTTAACCATTGAAGTGTGGAATAACGAAAGGATAGGTTTAATGACATATTAAAATAAAATTCACCTTTTTATATGTCAAACCAAGTCAAAAATGAGGAAAACTCAGTTGTGAAATTTGACCAAATAGACACATGTCACTAGTTTGTGGCAAAATGGGCATACAGGCTAAAATATACAAGATACAATCACAAAAGTTTGTGGAGATGATAATTATGAAGTAATATACAAATTAAAAATACTTTTTTGAGTTTTTTTTATAATGGTAACTATTAAATATTTTATTACATTCAATCTTATGTCTATTCATGGGTAACATTGGGGCCTACCTTAGAGGAATTGGCCATTTTAGACAATCTAGAGGTCAATTCAAATCATGAAATCTAGTAAGAATGGTCTACATGACCCAAAGAATAATAAAATTCCATATTAAAGTTAATATAAATATTTAAAGTACTCATTGTTCTTACACAATCCTCTTCTATTTAAGAAGGCAACCATTAGAGGCGAGTTGAAGTTTTGTGAATTATGGGTGATAAGAGGACTTTTAGGCCCTAGAGAGGTATTATAAAGGTATAATATGATGTTATAAACCTATATTTTCATATATAAGTGATCATATTTAAGATTTTCAAGAAAATTTTTGAATAAAAAAAAATTTAGGCATGGAAGAAACATGTAGACATCTCAAGGTAAATTTTGGTAAAAAGGGTCTATAGGACAAAGTGTACATCTAAAAGACTTAAAAATTTATATAATTGGTAATAATGACCTATTATACCTATCAATAATCTCATTAAAGTCATGTGACAATTTGAAGTTCAATCTATTTATACATAGTCCCCTCCATGTCTCATAATGGTCATATTTGGTGTAGGCACACTTTTTGGAGTTTTAAGGTGTGGTTAAGGGTTACAAGATTAGATAAGTATTTTAAAAGAATGGAATGTGTATTTTAATCCCCGTAAACACATTTAAAGAGTGATCACACTATAAACTTCATGAAAACCCCATAGGGAAGCTCAAAACCCCATAGGCATCCTTAAAGGCATAAAGAGTAAAGTTGGCTATTGATCATTTGAAAATGTGTTATGAATTGTTTTAGGTGAAACGAAGATTGGTCCTTTGGAGAAATTTGAGCGTTTCAAGCTTAAAACATATAGTTTTTTTCCTTATTTAGATGCTCATATCTTTCATACCATGAAAATTTGTAATAAGTGATTCTAATATATTTTGATTATCCATATGTAACTGAAATTAATTATGGATTGAGATTGGTTAGGGTCCTAAGTTTTATGAAAAATTGATAAGAGCATAAGCATGTCCAAAATGTTTGTAAACCCTATAGGCAATTATCTTTACATGTTTATCTTTTCATACCTTCCACCTAGGACCCCAATATTTTTATGGGTGTTGAAAGGGTATATGGAATAGATATCCATAGAAATAAGTGGTGGAATATAGGTCCACATTGTATAAATAATCATCCTAAAGGTGAGCTTCTCTAGGATACCAAAGGATATTTTTGACCAGTTTTGTGTTTTTGGACTCATAGGTCCCTAAAATGGCCTATAGTAACTTGTAAATCACCTAAAATTCATAGATGACTCCCTCCATCTCCTAAACAATATATTTTATAGAATAATCTGGCATGTTTGGGTGCTTAAGATGCCCAAAATGGCTAAAAATGCTTACTTCTACATGTTTTTGAAGAGAGAAATGGTATAAAGCCATGAAAGAGGTATAATAGGATATAAAAATATTTATATGTCACTTGGATCTCTTCATAAGGGTGTCTATGGTCCCTTATTGAGCTAGAGGGTCAAAACCCCAATTTTTTGATATTTTGTGCATTATTGCAAGTCTAATGGTGATTTTCACCATTGTTTTGGGTATTTAAGGTTGTCCAAATATTCATTTTCTTCATGTTATTCATGCTAGAGAGGTTTGGAAGTCTTCAATCTTTAGGGTGCATAGTGACCTTTAGAGCAGGTTTTAGGGTAGCTAGTAGAAGGGGCTCAAGCTTGTGACCTCCATCAATGGGGTCTATGAGAGTTTCAAGTTTTATGGAGTTTATTTAAGGTTGGAGGAGAAAATTCAAGTTTAAAATAGAAGATAGACTAAAAAATCAAACATAAAATATAACCTTCATGGTCTGTTAAGTATCATATGCCAAGTTTACAAACCATTTGACATAATCTTCTAGAAGTGCAAGTGGAAGGGGGGTGTAGATGTTAGAGAGGAGAATTTTGGAGGTTGGGGAGACAATTAGAGAATTTAATGGGTTTTAAAAGTATCTGGATACTTTTCCCTTTTAAGTGTATCATGACATCATCATCCTCAAAAGTTTCTATATTTAAGTGTGTTTCTAAGCCAATGAGAGGGCTTGAAGGCTATTTGGACTAATAAGGGTTTTTTTTTTAGGATGTATTAGTTATAATTGATATAAAGGTGGTTGAGACTCCATGGAATGTTTTTATGTCTCATTTATTGAATTTTGTTTACTTGTTTATTCTCTCTTTTCCCCCTTTTCTCCTATATCTCCCATTTCTTCAAATTTTTGGAAGATATTATTATTTTAAAGGTAAAACACTATCAAAATTTGTAATAAATACCTTTTTAAGTATTAAAGATAATTTTTCACCTATCACTTACCTCTAAATTATGTTTATCAAGCTTGTGTATAATGGTCTTGTGAAAAAGTATTATTCCATGTCCATTGTCCTTCTCTCTTTCTTATTTTTATTTTTTTCAAGTTAGTTTTAGGTATAGAATTGAGCTATTTCCACTATTAATTTACGTTTTGTGTGAGGTTTGGAACTCCTTTTTGCTTCATGTATTGTCTATTGAGCTTAGTTTAAGAAATACTTATGCAAGTTACCTAGTTTATGAGGTTGTGTGAAAAAAAATTATCTTATGTTGAGTTAGTGTTTATTTCAAGCTTATGTGAGTGTTAATTAATTTTTTTTATCACCCTTTTAGTGTTATTTTTCATCATATACCCAATTATTATCCCTTTTACAAATAGAAGTATTGGTTTAGGTGATTGACTAAGAGGAAGTTGATCTTCTCCAAAGGTTAAACCACACTGTAAGATACCCACAACATGAGGTTACTCCAATATTATATCTAGGAGTGAAAAATCCTAAAAAAATCTCCCATAAGGGTGAAATTCTATGCTACAATAGTTTTTATCATGCCTAGTGAGAGCAATTTTAAAGAATATTTGTCAAGTTTGATGTTGGTTTGATCAATTTGTAGTAGTTATAACTTTCATATTTTAGTATCTAGTGTCTCTGAAGAACACTCAACATTATAGTGGTAGAGTAGTACCTATCCTTCATGCCAAAGGTGACTTCAATATCATCTACTAGAGGCATACCTTTTGAATTTGTTGAATAACCTTTAAACTCAGCAAAAAGGTTAAGATTTGTTAACACTCATCCCTATAAAGGAAAGTTTCCTCCTGAACCAATTTCTAAGTTTACCTTTGTAAGAAGATCTTTTTTGAGTCCTTTCACTACCATGGCTACCCCTACAACTTTGACTTTTATGGAATTTAATGGTTAGAATCCTTTTGACCTTAATTAATATGATCCTATTCTAGTGATAGATCTTAAAATTGTTCCTTAATTCACAAGAGACCAGTCTACAATCCATTCTGATCACCTCAAAGATGTAGATAACATTTCCAATATTCATGACATCAATGAAAAAATGTGGCTATTAGGTTATTGGCCATCTCTTTCAAGGGAAAGGCCTTGAACTGGTATAGAATCCTTACTTTTAATTCCATCACATCATGGGATTAGCTAGGTGATGCCTTATGTAAGAGGTTTGAAGACAAAAATGACCATTTATCACTTGATAAATAGTTAACTATATTCAAGAGGGATCCTCATGAGGTTATGTAAGATTTCAATTAATAGATTTCAAAATAAAAAGGACAAGATTCTATTCTCCATTAGGCCTACTCCTAAGTATGCTTTACTTTACTATCTAAAATCTCTCAATAGTGATATTTTAGTAATGATTTAGTCTGTGGGAGGAAACACACTATTGGATGCTTATGAGGTGGAAATCAAGGTAAAGAATAGTCTATTATAAGTTTTAAATCTTACACCTAGGCCATAAATGCCTTTGTTTTATGAGATCTAACCACCTCTTATTTCTATTCCTCCCCTTTCTTCCATTTTACCTATGCCAACACTTATTACCATACCTACACCAAAGTAGGAGAAGGCTTCACCTATTCAATCTAGTGAGTCCTAAGAACACAACATCTTTCAAGAACTTAAGAGTATGTTTCAATCCTTAGGAAATGAATTAGTGAATGTAAAGAGGCAAAAATATTAGTTCAATGGACCTTCTCAAGTTCCATATCATCCCCAACAATCTTATCAATCAAATAGGCCACCTTATAGGTGAAATTTCCAAGGCCATAGCTAAGGACAAGGAAACCTAACTATGGTAGGAAAAAAAACTATAATCTAAATATGCAAGTACCTTTAATACTTTGGTTTTTGGTCAGAATAACATTACTCAAGAAGGTGAAGGTAATATGCCATGGAATCAGTCTTTTGGTCAATCCAATGTCCCAAACATTGATTTCAATCAAGATTTCAATGATCAATAGAAACAGGGTGGTATCTATGGATTCAATCAATCTCTTATGGCTTAGAACACATAAGTACCTATCATGACAAAACTAGAAGATTCCCAACAAAGCCAATGTCCTAATTAGGGACCAAACTAGTTGGGTGTTATAATGGTTAACTATGAACAAGATGAATGTTATGCATTTAATTAGCAAGCTAGTTCTAACCAAGTAAACATTCCAGTGGTAGGTAATACAAGGTTCAAATGAATGAACATGGATGATAATTAGGAAACAATCAAAGATTCTCCTACTATTACTCCTTTACTACCAAAGACAAAGGAACCCACTATTACTCCAAAAGTTCTAATAACTAAAAATAATTAGAATCAAGGGAATACCTTTATACCCCAAAACTCATAAATTTAAAACATAGTTATAGATCCCAAGAAATATTTGGTGATTTGCCTATCAATATTATTGAACAAATTTAAAAATCCAATGTGAGTGTTCCAATGTGGGACATGATTTCTATGCTTGGTTAGGTGGATATCCTTCAAGAAGACTTGTCAAATATCAATGTTTCTAAGAGACCACCAAATAAGGAAAATGTAGTTCTCACAAATACAGCTAAAGAGCCTAATGAAGGGAAATCAAACAAGGTTGTCAAACCTCCTCCCTTATACATTTTTGTAATCATTGGTGACTTCTTGGTACATAATTGCATGGTAGATAGTGGTGTAAGTACTTCAATGAATCCAATATCAATAGATGATCATCTAGGTTTGAATTATGAACCCCAATCTAAGGGTATTTTATAGCTTTATGGATCTCCTACCAAACTATATAGTATTATCAAAGGTCTAAACTTGACCCTCCATGCTTATCCTAGTGTTTTAGTGGCTCAGATGTGTTGATTATAGAGGTGCCTCCTCATTTTTATTTATGCTTATCTAGAGACTTCATAGATAAAGATAGGGGTTATCTAGTATTAGATTTGTCTGACATGGCTTTCAGGACAAGGTATGGGACTAAGGTGTCTATCAAAGATGAGACTATTTCCTAGTTTCACATTGAGCCTTATAGGCCAAGTATCCCCAACATCAATTGTACTATTCTAGATGAAGATGACCACCTAGTTGGTCAAGAACTAGACACTCATCCTGAGGGGATACCTAATATGTTATTAGATGATTTATGGAGTGAAAATAAACTACTTGAAACTTTGGAAGGTGTTGAATAAAGATACATGAGAGTCTATTTCTTGAATGAAGAGAATGAGTTCATGCCTTCCCTCACTAGGTCATAGGAGGATACTAGTGGTTTGTGGAAATTGTTCTTTGATAGCTTAAGGAACAATCATGGAGTAGGTGTAGGTGTGTTGTTGATATCCCCTTATAATGACAAGTACTTCTCATCTTACAGGATCTAATTTAGTTTCTATTAAAATATAACTAAATATGAGGGCGTTATCCATGGCCTTTAGTGGGATAGTAAGAGGGAAATCAAGAAGTTACAAGTGTATGGGGATAGTGAGATGATATTACATTAGGTTAGAGGCCAAAACACTATAAACAACCCCTTGATGAGGTCCTAAAAACATAGAGTGTGGGACATGCTTGAATACTTTAAAGCCTTCAACATTAAAGTAGTGCCAAGGGAGAAAAATTAGCATGCTAATAGGATAATAGCTATGAAAAATTAGTTTGATGTCCTAAATGAGTTGGAAAATTCTAAAGTATAGCCACATGTCAAATTGGTAGTAAGACCATCAACACCAGTTAATGAGGTTGATTGGTAGGTCTTTGATAGTGACAAGTAGATTATTTGTTTCCTACAGTAGGAAGTAAAGTTTTCCTTAATGAACCAAGGTAAATTTCAAAATCAGTATGAAGATGAAATTGTTTATTTGAGGTCTAATAATATTCCTAAAGGGCCAGTAACCCTTGAAGTTATTTTCCATGAAGGAGATCATATGAGGAAAGACAAGGTAGTGGTGTCAACTGATGAAGAGAAATATGAAATATTCCTTATCTTCAAAGACAAAATCCTCTAGTTTGGAAAGGTAAAAATGAAGTAGAAAGTCATGCTTTCATTAAAATTTGTAAGGAATATTTAGACATCTTTACTTGGGAATATAGTACTATAATAGGTTTTAATCTCAATCTATCTTAACACACTATAGAGTTAGAGGCCAATGCTAAGCTTTTTAGGAAAAATTAAAGGCCTATCAACTCAAAAATTGAAGAGCTAATGAGGAAGGAGCTGACTAAATTGATTGAGTCTAGTATCATTTTTCCCATCAAAACCTCCTCATGGGTAGCCAGCCTGATACCTGTGAGAAAGAATAATGGTGATATATAGTCTTATGTTAATATTGGAGACTTGAATAGGGTATCCTTGAAATATCATTAACCCTTACCATCCATGGAGCAATTCATTTAAATGGTTATTGGTTCAAAATGCTTCTCTCTTTTAGATGGGTATTTAGGATACAACCAAGTGTTGGTAAGAGAAGAATACCAATAAAAGACTACCTTTACCATGAAGTGGGGCACATATGATTATTAGAAGATTCCTTTTAGCCTACAAAATTTCAAGGGTATTTTTAAAGAGACATGGACATGGATTTCAAAGGATTTCTAAATCAAATGGTTCTTGTCTACTTAGATGACATAATAGTTTTCTCCAAGAAGGCTAGTGAGGACTTGGATCACCTAAGACTGATATTCAAAAGATGTAGATAATATGGGATCTCATTTAATCCCAAGAAGTGTGTATTTTTTATCTATGAGGGAAATATCTTGGGACATATTGTCTCAAAATAGGTACTAGTTGTTGATCTCAATTAAAAAAGTGTTATCTTTGCATTATACTTACGCATAGATAAGAAGGTACTTTAGAGTTTCCTTGGAAAGGTAATATTCATGAGGAGGTTTCTACCTAGTTTTTCAAGCTTAGTCAAACCCATTACTACCATGATGAAAAAAATCAAGTGTTCACTTGGTTAGGAAAATGTAAAGTAGGATTTAAGGCTATGAATCAAGGCATTGTTCAATCAAATACACTCATAAATTCTAATATCTCAAGGGATTTCATACTATATGCCTTTGCCAATATTGATAATATATTAGATATGCTAATGCAAAATAATGGTGAAGGACTTGAGAAACCAACTTCATTTTTTAGTTGAGGGCTTGAAGGGTGTGAAGTAAGGTATATTTTTGTATAAAAGGAAGTACTCATAATGATAATAAGCCTTAAAAAAATTAGACCAATGATCTCTAATAGAAAAATCTATGGTATGGTGTCTCAACCTGGAGTGAGGTATTTCCTTCTTAACAAAGACTTGAATGAGAAGAGGTCTAGTTACATTACCAAGGTCATGGAATATGATTTGTATATTAAGGTCACTAAAATAGTGAGAGGTAAAGTCTTATGTGAGTATATGGTTGATGACCTTCATAAATATAAAGAGGTTGTATTGGTGACACAAGACAACTCACAAACATATGCACCCCCACCTCACACTAGTTAGATCTAAGATATGATAATATTATTGATAATAGGTGAGTTCCCTCAAGGTATCGATAGGGAAAATAGATGGTATTTTAGACTTCAATCCATACCTTATGAATTGGTTGATGGGATTATATTTAGAAAAGACCTCAATGGAGTAATTCTAAGGTGCATAGACAATGACCAAGTGACTAGGCTCCTAGACTAATTCCATGGTGAGCCTATAAGAGGTCATTTTGAAAAGAATACAAAAAACAAAAGTGATGAGAGATGGTTATTATTATCCCAATCTATTTAAGGATGCATATTCATGGGTGATAAAGTGTCAAAAGTGTGCTCTTTCCATGTAAGCAAATATTAGCAACCCTTCCTCTCAACCAAATTTAGGTATAATAACCCTTCATGCAATGGGGTTTAAAATTAATAGGAATGATCAATCCACACTATATTATAGGACACAATTAAGTACTCACTAATAATAATTACTTCACCAGTTGGGTGGAATCAATTGATTTGAAAGATGGCAATGAGATAACAGTGTTGGATTTCTATGATAACATAGTAATAAGGTTTGGTGTATCATCAATAATCATTTCAAATAATGCCTTTAATTTGTTAGCATGAGGACAAGTGCGTGGAAACTCTAGTTTGGCATCTACTTTAGTACATCCTCCAATTACTACCCCTAAGGCAATGGAATTGTAGAGTTAAAAAATGAAAAATTGTTAAGGATCATCAAGAGGATAATGGAAAAGAATTAGTGAGTGTGGCACAAAAAGTTAAAGACAACCTTGTGGGATGATAGAGTGACCCCTAATGTTTCCATTAGAAACTCACCATTTTTCCTTGTATATGGGAGGGAAGCCAAATTTCCCATCTCTCTTGAGTTACCTACCTTGTAACTAGCCCATTAACTTGAGTTGATAGACAATGAATATATGAGTGTGAAGATGGTAGAACTCATAGAGATTGAAGAAATAAGAGACCTTGTAATAAAATAACTAGAGTCACATCAACCTCAAGTTAAGAAATCCTTTTGATAAGAGATACATAGTAAAGGATTTCAAATAGGATGTTTTAGTCCTCAAGTGTCATTCAAATAAGGCCAAGGGAGGAAACCATACCAAGTTTAATAGCTTGTGGAGTGGCCGTTATTTAATCCAAAGATGCAAAAAACATAATGCTTTTTAGCTTTCCCAACTATATGGAGAGGTATTACCCATCCTAGTCAATGGGACTCCTCTAAAACATTTCTATTATAATATTTTTTATCCATTGTATATATTATACATTTTCTATACTTTTTCATATTTTCCTCTAAGTGCCTTGCACACATCATTTTTAGTTGTGTGTTTCCCTTCCCTAGGTGCCTTAGGCATAGTGTTATTTTTGTTTCTTATTATCCTTGTTTCTTGAAGAGGATGTTATCAAAAAGGGATAACCTTATATCATTTTCATATCAGCTAGGAAGAAAGGCTTGTAACCTCATATGCCCAATGGATCATACAAGGTAACTAATATGTTGTATAGCAAGCATACAATCCTAGGAGGTCACAAAAAATATTGGCCAAAATTGGCCTACAAACAAAACTTTTTCCTAGATGGAGTAGGCCACTCTCTTAAACCCTTCAGTAACCTTCTACCCCCATGACTTGTCCCTTTCTATTCCTGACATGATGATAAAGTGAGGTATCTTAAGAGGTCCTAATGTGGTGTGAGAAGCTAAACAAAGTTCTTGGTAAGTGGGTGATCTAATGGTGAGTTGAAGAGACAAACCTCATGACCTAGTCACATGTCACTTTTAAGATTTTGGAACAATTTAAGAATGTTTTAAGGTGATTTTGGTGATTTTGAGGAAAACACCTAGAAATAGGTCTAAAACTACAAGTGAAGAATCTAATAGGTTTCCATGGTGTTTGAGCATTCAAAGGAATGAAAGAGTTTTTCAAAAAGTCTCAGATATTTTAATAGGTCAAAAACAAGGCCTAGGGAAGCTATTATGCCCAAAAGTGTATTAGATGACTTAAGGTCCTCTAAATAGAAAATTTAAGTGAAAAAGTAACTTTTTTAGGAATTCAAACTGGTTTTTATTTCCTCCAACCACATTATTACGTATTTTACCTATGTAGACATGTCCAAGGCAATTTTAAGTCATTTGGAGTGGAGGAGAGGAGTTTGGTAGCAAAAGGATGGATTTTGGATCCTTTTAGAGCTTTAGAAAAATAGGTTTTTGGAGATTTTTATTAATTTAGGGGATCATATATCATATTAAGTCATCCATTCTGTCCATAATATCCTCTTATAGTCCCCTAAGATCATATTCCATCATAATAACTAGCAAAGGTAAGGAAAACCTATTGGCTACAAACTAGGCATGAAATAGGTTTTACACCAATAATGGAGGTACAAGCATTTTAAAAGGTTTATATAAATAATAAAAATTAATTTACATCCTAAAAAATATTTCAAAACTATTATATTTCATAGGAAAGCTTCTAGTTCTTCATTCTAAGGAAAACTTATTTTGGGCAGTTTTGGATAGCTCTATGAGAGCCTCAGGTTTTCACTCGGTACAATCAGGAGAGAGAGAATTAGGAAAAAATATTTTGGTTAGTTATAGGTACCATAATTTATTTCAAATTTTTGGAATTATTTTTCTATTTCATCTCTTTATATTTATGAACAATTTCAAATAGTTTAGGGGTGTCAAGATGGCCTACTCATCCAAACAAGGTTTAGGTTTTCCCTTATTTCTTCACTTCAAAATTAAATGACAAATAATTGTTTTAAGTGTGTTTATATAAGTTTAAACATGACATTTTTTTCTCATCACCCAACTCCTCCTAGGAAGTTAATTATGGAATAAAACCTATTTTACTTATTATCCTTGTGAATGGCATGTTTGATCAATTTTAGAGTATAACCTAGGTTAGAGGGATAATGTACCTCCTCATATTTATGAAAAAAAAAATTACTCAAGTGATATTTTTCATGAATCATTATTTGTTCATCAAATACTTGATAGGCCAAATAATCAAGTTATTAGTTAGAACTCCAATGGAGTTGCAGACAAGTTTATCAACTACAGAGGTTTATCTTTCTGATAGTGGATTCAAAATAAATAAGATATGATGTTTTTAACTCTGAAGTTTTTTTTTCAATATCTATTTACATGTTTAGTCTAACACCTATATTTTTCATGGAGTGGTAGTCAAGAACACGGGTTACATAGTCAATTTCTTGTATTTCCACACATAGTTAGCTGAGTGAGGTATGTTAGGTCTTGAATAGGTTCATAGAGATTTTATGAAGAGATAAAATGGGTTTAACACATTATTATTTTATGATAAATAAATAAAGAGCCCTTTAAATGATAAAAGATAAACTATGACAGCCTATTCCCCATGTATGCATAGTCATTCACCATGAATGAGTGCCTACAAGTGCTATATAGAAGATCATCACATTGAAAAGGAGAAATTATATAAATTAAATCAATTCATGGTTTAAATATATTATTTTAATAATATTAGGAGGTTTGAGATGAACCATAAGGTCATATTTCATGCATATTTCCCAAGTCTTATATTCACTTCTTTGTCTGCATCATCAAAGCATACCTATAAGAGGATAAGAGAATTGAGTTGGGAGTTTTGAAACTTGATTCAAATCCTTCAAGGTTATAAGGATGAATTAAGAGACCTTGATAAGGTCTAAACCAAGTTTTAATCCTTTATATCATGCATACTACCCATTGTCTCATTCACTACATGCACATTGAAATGTACACCAACAGGTGGTAGTAATAGAGACCTATACATGTTTATTATAGATGTTGAGACATGTATTGATACCCTTATTAAGGTTTTAAAATGTTAGAGAGTGTTTTACTATTTTTAGGAAACTAAAGGTTTAATTTCTTAATTAGTAAAGAGGTCTGGATTAATCTTGAAAATATGTGAATACAATATGCCTAAATTAACCTATTGATCTATTAAATCTGGATTTGATCAATTAATTAATAAAAATAGAAAACATGGGGATAAAGAGTGAGCTTATATTATTTTTGGCCTGAGATATAGGATGTTGGAACTACAAATTACTAAGCTAATTAGGTAGACTATCAAAAATAGGATCCAAAAGTCTATTTTCTACATGGATAGTAGCACTAGAAACTAGACACTTAGAGGTCCAATGTTATAGTCCCTTTGATCTCCTTTTGAAGTTTATAGTTTGTATTCTAATACTTTAGGAGGATTTATTTTTGGAATCTCAGCTCTCGATCATCCATGAATATCCATGTGTAAATGATTCTATCCTCTAGGGTCCTATTTCCTCCTTAGGTTTGACAAAGTGGTATTGAATCAAATGGAAAAAGAGGTTAGTGTGTATTATGCACTAAACATATGATGACACCCCATTTTTGGGCACATTTCCTACATACCAATACATCGAGGAGGGATCAAGGCCAATGTAGTTCTCCCAAATTGAATATGTATTATGTAATCCTATGTATTCAATGTAAGTATTATATGAATCTGGACAAGCTTGAGATGACTCATGACTTGTACAAGAGCTTGACTAGGCTAGAAATAATAGTGGTTGGCAATATGTATAGAATAGGAATATTTTCATGATTTTGCTTAGTGTATTTCTATCTCATGGATTTTGAATGATTGCCAACCCTTCTAAATTACCCTTGAATAAGCTTTTATAGGGAAAATAATGATCCTAGGTTAGATGACTTCATGTTAGGCTAACATGGAAAATGATAAGGATCCATATAAATTTAACTATTTGAGGATAAGATTGACTTGGACAATAGCACTATAAAGTGGACATCCTAGGGTCTAGCGCTATAGTCCAAGTTATAGTGCTCTTATCCAAGGGGACATGAACCTTAAGTGATAACTTTGTGCCTAGGAGAGGAGTTTGTGGCAACTAGGGCTAATTTAGGAAAGCTTCAGGTGACTAAGAACTAGTGAAAACATGCTTGGTGGGATATGCAAGCAAGGAAGAAAGACCTATGGTTTGGAGTCATTAATCATGATCAAGTTATACAAACTACATTTTTATGTGATTACGTTTTCCCCCACTTTATTCTAAGTATGTAGCTAAGTAAAATACTAGGATAAAAGAAAAAAAATAAAAGCTTACCTAAACTTACCTATGAAGTTAATCCTAATAATCTTTGTGATGTTGGATTTGTATATGGTGAGAGCATGGTGTATTATGTGAATTAGGTATAAAAACCTATTATGTTATTAGGTTATGTTGAGTGATGTTGGATGAATACTAAACCAAGAGTTATATCGATGGATGAGCTGAGTGCTCAATCCCTTGGAAGGTGGCTCAAGAATACAAAGGTAGTCCCTTTGGCTCCATCATCATCAACTATGAAAAGTTAATTAATCATGCATGTGTTATTCGATATCTAGACTATATGTCAAATCCCTCTAAATAGGTGGCTCAAGAATACAAAGGTTAGCTAGAACTTTACATCCATCATTTTTGTGTGATGTGAATCTAAATAGAAAGATATTAGTATAAGATGAATGTCATATAATATGGCTTATGAATCCCATGAATGTGTTATAATCTAGAAATGTTGGTGTGGATAGCTGAATGTAACTGGAAACTAGGCCAATGTTGGCCACTTCAAAAGATAGAGATTATAACTTGTATAAAAATCCCACCAAAACTAGAATCAACTCAAGAACTTAGGTACTCGAGAAGAAAATTTGTATGAAAGTTTAATTAAAAGTGATGCTAACCACCTACAGATGGAGTGGCATGCAATTACTAGGAACATGAAAGGAAATGTACTGAACTCAAAAAAGAGAAGGTCCATGTGCCACACACATTACACCTAATAACTGGTGTCTAGAACATAAATTCTAAACTAAAAGTTATATCAACTACCATATCTAAACTGTAAGTGGAAACCCTCATGCCATGTATGATTCCCATTATATCTAGATTTTTTGAGTTGAAAAGTGCTAAAAATTATTGGATTTTGGACTATAGTATAATGGAAAAACCATGACTGAACTCACCCCTCTATTTGATTCTAGAAAAATTGGAAATTATACTATCTAAACATTAGCACCAAAAACTAAACACTTTAGGGTCCAGTGTTATAGTCCCATTTTTGGTGCTATTATCTAGATCTAAAACTAAAAATTGGATCATGTTCTCTACTATTTGCCTGATATGGCTTGTCTATACTAAATTTTGAAATTGATACTAAACTAGTCGAAAAGTACATTTTTTTTACTGGTAGAAGATCTAATCTCTATGACAAAACCCCTATTTTCCCCCTCTTCTAACTGTAGGAAGGAAGGCCATTTAATGACTTCCCTTAGAAGAAGAATTTATGCAAGTGTGTTAAGTTGTGAATACATTTGATATAACATTGAAATTCATGATCTCAAGATATAACAAAATTTATAAAGAGAGATTGCTAGATCTATAGGGGTATGCTTACATAGATATAATAATGTAATATAATGTGTATAAGAGAAATTTGGAATGTGAGATGTTATTTTTTAGTGTCATGGAGGGATAGAGCATGATGTCCATCATGACATCCAATAAGTAAGATAAATACATGATTGAAATCATGGCATTGCACACAAAGAGAAATGATCAATCAAACAAGCATACAAAGAAAGAAGAAAAAAACACACAAGGGTGGCCAAGGGGTCAAATAAGCATGCAAAACATATAAGGCATGTTCAAATGCCGAATACACACTCAAAATGAACAAGCAAATATTGGCATAAGGGCCAAAAGCACATAAAAAGGCACACACAAAGGACATTGGCAAATGTCCAAAGCCACAAACATATAGATATGATCAAAGGACATTTGGAAAATGTCCTAAAATATAAACATGAATCAAATAGGAACTAGAAAATTCAAACACAACTAGCTAATAAAAGTGAAGAGTGGAAGCATGCAAAGTACTGGAAGAAGTAAACATGCATCTAACTATATAAAGTGAGATGTAAGAGTATACAAGATATGTAATAAAATACTAATTTATATGATATGAAATACATAAGTGTGATAAATTCCCATGGATGTCAATGTAATATCTTTGTAAGCAAGTAAGGAACATACTACAACAGGATGTCTAAAGTGTGCAGTGTAAGAATGACATAACCTAGATGGTGTATTCATGTAGAGTGTGCCCCTAGTGGTTAAATGTATTTATATGTATCTGTAATGTAGATTTAAGATGACCCCTCAATGGGTGGAGTAAAGCAATAAAGGATCTATATTCACTACACACACTTAAAAGAAGATCAAGTGAGGCCTAGTAATATAGATAAATTGACAAATTAGTAGCATAGAATAGCGTAATGTAAGTCTAGATTAGTGTTTTAGTAATGTAAGAACATAAATAATTCATACAATTGACATATTTTTGTAATTTTTGTAATTTTTATTGTTTTTGTATTTTTGGAATAATCTATGTACAATCATGTAAAAGAGACTATATAAAGGAAATACTATAAAGGAATGATACTAACTGATGAGTCTCAAATGAGACTCCCTATCATGGTGTCTAGTATAAAAAAGTGGAATCATGCATGATCAAGAGGCATAATGGAAGTGCTACGATTGAGGCTCTAAAAGATGGATATGTTGTAAATGCTCTAAGATATATAAAGTAGAGACTGCCTGTAGGGATCCTCTATAACTTTGAAAAGTAGATGCAAATATAGGGCTCTTAAGAACCCATCTATAGGTAGGATAAACTCTTTGAACATGTGCTCAATGTGTAGATTACTAAGATCTCAATGAAACTACTATGGGTTTGAAAATTATAGCTAGATCCTCTATACTAGTAACGGAGCTAGAACGAGTGCTAGAACTAAAACTAGCTCTAAAACTAAAAATGGAAGTGGCAAATCTTATGGAACTCTAATAACTATAATAACTTCATTAATATGAATTATTTTCATGCAATGATGCACTATAGATATACTTTCTTGAAGTTTTTGTATCCAAGTTCTGCTAAGTAACATGTCAAAAAGTCATGTCCTAGGAACTATAGTGAATGGGGTGGTCATGCCTGTAAGTCCAACTTGTAATGGAATGAGTATCTCACCCAATATAGTCTGACTATGTACACTAAATCTATTTATGATTATGTTATTTGGAGTGATATCCTACTTTTTATATCCAAGTGTTATAGTAGTGTCATAATACACATGTTAACACTTGATCCATTGCCAATTAAAACATTGTGAATGGAATGAACATGAATAAAAGCTCTGATGAAGAATGCATGATAATACATGTCATCCTCAATAATATCCTACTCAAAAAAGGATATATAGGGCTGAACTAGAAAGTTGGAATGAAAGGTTCCGATCATGTGGCTCAATGGAAGTGAATCATCTGCCAGTACCCTATATGTAGCTGGTAGAGGATGTGCTTAATATGAATGATGTACACCTAATGTGTCTTGTACCTATAACTTTATATGATGTGGAAAAGGATTTGAAAATATTTTAAGTGACTTATCCTACATTGGTTTGGCTTAAGGAGGCTTAAATGAAGTGCCTAGATCAATCTGGTTGGCATCAATTAAATCCTATATGTTATGCTTGAGACTAATACATTTATTTTTAGTATGGCTTGGTGCTCTGTGAAAGTCAAAAAACTCATTCTAATCATATCCCCATGGAATAGGAATTCTGAGATCAACTTCTCTAATAGGAGGTAGAGAAATGATACTACATTCTAGTAGTCATTATAGAACTTTGGCTGGAGAAACTGGCAGATTTATAAAAGGTCATCAAGGAGGTGTTGATAATGTGAATCTCTATGGGGGCTGTGAATCTACATTGACTATTTTTTTAGTATATCCTTTATTTCATTAAACTTGACCTTATATGGTACTTTGTTGTTACTCTTATTAGTTTTATCTAATACACTTGTGTATTTGAGTTTTCCCATTGATATGAGTTTGATTTCTCATTCTTTTAAAGTGTGACACAATTTAGTGAAAGAAAAGAAACTTTTGAACATGATTGTCTCATTCAAAACTAGTAGAAGACTCTATTTGAAGAGGTCTTATAACTCTTGATCTACCATAGGGATATTCATCTTATCCAATATGGTCTTATATCTGAGAACATACTTGGTGAGAGGCTCATTTGACTTTTGTTTAAGTTGTGCAATTTCAGCATATGACACTTATCACTGATGTTGATACTGAAGTATGCTAGGAATATGTTAGCAAGAGGATTGAATGCATTGAATAGCTAATTTAGTAGACTGTAAAAACATTGTAGTGCATAATCCTTGAGGCTCCTTGGAAATAACTTAGTTAATAGCTAGTCATTTGGTACATAATCCAAACATACAATATGAAAGGCTCTCAAATGTGTCTTTGGATCACCCTTTCCATTCTAAAGAGTGAGCTTATGTTGTATAAATCCAAGTGGCAAAGGTGTTGTAACTATATGTCATGCCAAAGGTGTATGCAATAAAGTGATGGAATCCAATGCCTATGTAGATCTAGTGGTACCTTGATCAAGATGTTGCATCTTGGATTGAAGAGATAGAATCTCTTACACAAGGGCTACCACATCATGAATTAGGGATGTATTAGATATAGCTAGTGGCATAGAATAACATTGGGATACTATAGGGGTTTGTGACATAATTATCCCCATAGTGTCATGTGCAAGTAGTGTTTTGGTAGTTTGAGAATATTCAACTAGTTTGGCCTTCTTTAGTTCCATGATAGATTTCAATATGTTATCATGATCATGGGGCTATTACCTAATTCTTTCTCTAAAATTTTGTAAAATAAAAATTTTATTGAGTAAAACTTCATTGTCAACAACAGGTGGAAGTGGATTGGTAGTCCAATGTGATAGAACATGAGCATCAATATGTGTCTCATTTTTATTATTCTCATATTTCTCATTATAAAAATCATGTTCATTGAAATTAGTGTAATTTGGATGTGTAGGATCTGTAATAGGGACCTAAGTTGGTTGTTTATCCATGTTATAAGAATGAGTTGTAAGAATCTCATTGAATTTAAGAGGTTTGCCACTAAGTCTTTCACTTTGTCTCAAAGGGAGAGATGAAAGGAGATTAGAGGGAATAAAGAAAACAATTTGAAAAATATCAGAGCATATTACATAAAAATAATCTAAATAATGAACTAGAGTGTGCATAGAAAAGGAGATCGAACTCCAAGTATGTACAATGATAGTTTAGAATAAAATAGGACCTAGTGTATGCACCTAGGGATTTTTTAGGAATATTAGTTTCATAATACTATGAAATTTGGAATTTAAAAATCATTTTATTATTTTAATATTCAATCATAATTTGTAAAAAATAAGAGGAATATTCTAGAAAATTATGGAAATTAAGTGATGTAACTAGGGTTTGAAATGATTTTTTTTTCAAAATTAATGAAATAATTTTTAAAATTTATTGAGAATTAGTATATTTTCCTTCAAATATATTATTAAAATATGAAAATATTTCCAAAATTAGTATAATATGTTTCCTAGTGGCCTAGAAGTGGTTTTGTACAAAAAGGACCTAGTATGTGGAAACTAGGGTTTGAGTGAATTATTAAAAATATTACACTAAAATTTATAGTTTAATAATTTTTAAATTATATAAAAATCATAAAAATATGTAAAAAAATTAGAAATAAATATCCTTAGGGTTTCTAGGTTTTTTGTGTAAATATTTGAAGTCGGGTTCACCAAATGTTTTACTATTTTTGGGAAACTAAGGATTTAATTTCCTAATTAGTAAAGAGGTATGGATTGATCTATAAAATATTTGAATATATCATGCTTAAATTGGCCTACTAATTCTATAAATCTGGATTTAATTAATTATTTACTAAACATAGCAAATAACGGGATAAAGAGTGAACTTCGTTGATTTTTGGACTGAGATGGAAGATCCTAGAACTACAAATTACTAAGCTTAATGGGTAGACTATAAGAAATAGGACCCAAAATTTTGTTTTCTACTTAGGCAATAGTGTTATAAACTATAAACTTAGAGCTCCAATGCTATAGTCTTGTTATGGGTGCTATAGTCCCTCTAATATGCTTCTTTTGAGCTTTGTAGGTTTTGTTCTGATACTTTAAGAGGCTCTGTGTTTGGAATCTCATGTCTAGATAATTAAAAAAGGTATATTTGTAAATGAATATGTCCTATAGGGTCCTATTTCCTCTTTAGGCTTGATAAAGTGATTTTGAATCAGCTTGAAAAAGGGGTTAATGTGTATTATGCACTGAGCGTATGATCACACCTCATGTGTGGGCACACTACCTACATACCAATACTCTAATGATGGATCAAGGCCAATGTATTTCTCACAAAATTAAAAGTGTATTATTAATCTTGTGTATGTATTTCAAGTATTATATGAATTTGGGTAAGCTTGAGATGACTCATGACTTGTGCAGGAGCTTGAGTAGGTTGTAAATAGTAGTGGTTAGTTATATATAGAGAATATGAAGATTTACTTGAGTGTGATTAGTGTATTTATATCTCATGCCTTTTTAATTATTTTAAACCCTTATAAATGACCCTTGAATAGGTTTTTATATGTAAATTGATGATCCTAGGTTAGATTACTTTGTTTTAGGCCAACTGGGAAAAAGATAAGGATCCAATGAAATCTAGTCATTTGAGGCTAAGAGTGACTTAGACAATAGAGATGGAAAGTGGACACCCTAGGGTATAGTGCTAGATTCAAGCTTATGACACTATTGTCTAAGGGTAAAATAACCTTAGGGGATATAGTTTTTCCTAGGAGAGGATTTTGGGGTAGTTGGGGCTGATTCAGAAAGGCTTCAGGTGACTCAAAAGTAGCGAAACATACCTAGTGGGTTGTGTAAGCAAGTAGGAAAGACATATGGTTTGGATGTCACCAGTCATGATCAAGATGTAAAAACTGAATTTATATGTGATTAAAGAGAGACTATAAAAATAATGTATATATTCACTAATGGGTAGGTAGAGTTAAGAAGCCATGATCAAAGATGAGAAACTCAATTTGGGGATAATTTCCCTAAAACACCAAAATAGATGCCATATCCCTTTTTGATGATGTCAAATAGAAATGTTTTATGGAGTCTTGAGGAGTAAAAGGGAATTTATCTTGTTTACATATCCTAGGTGAAGATCCTTACAAAATGAGGTGGGTGTGTGACTAGAAGAAAGTAGTGTTTGGAGGCCTCAAAGTCATGAAATTGTTCACTGCACTTCTTCAACATTGTTTATAGGGTTTGAGATTCAAACTGACCTCTACAACCCAAAGTTGTAGTATGGAGGCATACGTTTGTGTTCAAGTGGTCATATATGGGTATATAGGACACTAGTGTTCTAAATAACATCAAAAAAGGTGGAAATGGAAAGTTTTGAACCCATTAACACCTACAGACACTCTTTTATAAGGAGAAACATGGAACACATACTTAGCATCTAAATTTAGTCAAGATCAAGGTGTATGTGAAAGTTTCTAGAAATTTTGGAATGGTAAGTAGGTTGGGAACATTGTCACCATGGTTTTAATAGCCTTAAGATATTCTTTCCACATGGAAAACCAATAAAGGAATTGGTTTTCCATCTAAAAGAGACCTATAGCAAAAGGAGAATACAATCATGTTTTACATAAAATGCATCCTTAAAGTACTAATTAATATATATATCCATATCATCTCCATACCATGTTTTCATAAAGCATATTAAGAGAGAAACAAGATCAAATCAAGTTTAAGGCCTTGGTTAGAGTCACATATAGGCTAATTCATACAAATAGTACTAAAAAAGTGTAATTACAGCTAATATACACATTCCTTATAAGGTCTTGGCATGATAAAAAGGCTTGACAAGGTTGAGAAATCATGAAAATGTTTCTAAACCATAACATATCTCCATTCATACCATATACCCTAGGAAGCAGTCATGTTTGTAATTTTGAGGATAAGGAACTACACCTACATGTCTACTCTCAAGCCATTACTTAATAGGCTTTGACTTGACAAGTTTCAAAAAACCCTTTAAGGTCATGGTGACTATTTAGATCAAGATAATAAATAAGATAAATCAAGTTCATGCAAAAATAAATAAGGAGGTAGACCAATGTTTTCAAGGGCTAATGAGCCTCCAAACATCACCTACAACAACCATTAAAACATTATACAGTCAATAGGATACTAGGGGCCTATGGAGGAGGGTTTTCAAGGTTGAAATACCTTCAAAATAGGTTTTAAGATATTTTAATGACAAGAAAGAAGATCATAAATACCTTGTGGTGTATGAACCCACCAAGATCATCAAGTGAGTTTTCTCATTACTCATGCTACAGTCAATGCAACCTATAGCCTACCTTCAATGCATCCTATAGCCATATAAGGGTTTAGTACTAACCTACAATAGTCATGTGTATGTGTGTGTGTGTGTGTGTGTAAGTAGAAGGTATGTTTCAAGAGTAATAGAGATGATGAACATATGGATGTGATATGAAAGTGATTATCATATGTTTTTTACCTAGGTGTGTACTCTAAAATAAAATGAAACTCTTTTTGGTCCTTTCACCTCAAATAAGAATTATTATCAGCACCTTTGTTAAGTCAAAGTGAAGGGAAGAAACTCTAATAGGTTGAACAAACTATCTTTTAGCATTTTTAGAGTGAGACAGTGACTATGTATACCTTTTTAAGGTTGTGTATCCTTGGGAGGTCCCCTAAAACAAGTACCTTGCAAATTAAATTTTCCTCTACCTTACACAGTCAATGGAAAATACATAGTTAACTGATTTTTTGGCATTTCGAGTGTGAAATGAGTGGAAATAAGGTGATAACCTTTTTTACTAGGTTTAGGATAGTGAAAAATACCTATATAAGGTCATTTGGTCCTTTGAATCTTTAAAAAACTAAAGGAAATGAATTCTAAAGGCTCTTGGCCTGTGTAAGATGGTGTCTAGGGTTTCAAAAGCAAAAACCCTATAAATTTTCATTAAACCATAAAAAATTAATTAAACTTCATGATTTGTCGTGTTTTGTTGTAAAGAGAGTGAATCAAGTGGTTTTGGTTTGGTAGGAGGTTGTATGGTATAGTTTCTTGACCTATTATTGTGTTTAAGGGCTAAATAGGCCTAATGAGAGATGGGTTACAAAAGAAGTGTACCCTAGGTGTGGAATTAGGGCATGGAAATTGAAACAAAGGTGAAATTAAATAGAGGGTACCTATAACTAGTTTTAAAATATCTTTTTTCATTATAATTATCCATACAATGGAAAAAATAAGAAAATAGGTTGTAAGCCTTAATAGACCTTTGTGAGCCTTGTGTGTGGAATGGAAAGTTTTATGGTTTTAATTTTTTTTAAATTGAGACATATTGAGCATGATGAGGGTGAAAAATGATATTAGAGAGTCATACCAAGGTAACTATATAAGGTTGAGGTGTATACAAGCTTATACTTTGGCATAAAGGTAGTGCGTATTAAGATGCATAAAGCCATGTTTGATCTCCAATGGATATTTTGAAAAAAAATAAAGGAATTATTTTTCCTTTTTCCAAGGCTACCTAAATACACCAACCTATAGGATCTTTCCCATATAACAACCTACATCTAGATGGACACTTGAAGATTGGATAATTCTAAAGGCTTAGAGTTGGTTTTGAGTTTTGTGAATGTCTTATCTCTAAGACAATAGTCTCTTTTGATCTAAGAGGGGTTACATAACCTCAAGATATTAAAAAATTAAAAATAAAATATATTGACATGTGGAAACCTACAAACTTTCTAAGCTCAGATTTACATGTACATAGCATGAGAATGATTGGTGTAGGCCAAATAAGTAAAGTTCTTAATTTAAGCAAGTTTCTTGTTCAAGCAAACAATTAAAGAACAAAGGGAATAGTTATATTTTAAGCTCATCATGAAGGATGGAGGGAATCTCAAGGACATGAACATAATCAAGTTCACATAAAGCCAGGCATGAGTTAATGACGTTATACTACAAACATAGTCCCTGCTTCCCTCTTTTGAATACTTAGGTAAGGTGGTAAAATTATAACTTCATGATATGAAAGATTCATGAAGATGATAATGAGGTTTTCAAATATTTTAAGTGATTTTTTTAATCACCTAGTGCTATATACACAACAAAATACTATCTCATCTACAACTATCATGGAACATGGTTCACCTTTCAAGCTAGGTATGTACTTAGTAGGATAGTGGTTTATTTTGAAGAAATTTTTGATGGTTTTGGTCATCTATGGAAATAAGTGGACTTAATTTATGTCTAAGTATGATTATTGATACCTTAAAAGATAAACTAAAATGTTCTCATCTCAATTTACACCTATAATCATCCTCTTAAAGGACTTTAAAAATAGTACCAAATGAGGTTGAGTCTTGCATGAAGAAAGAGAATTAGAGAGAGTGGATATCCCACTATGTAACCAATTTAGTCATCATGATTATATTGAAAACCAATAATATAATTTGTTTTCACCAAGGGAGGACTATGTTCAAATTTAGATATGGTCAATGAGAGCAATCCTTTCATAAAATTGGCAAAAGGTTGTTCAAGCAAGGTGCTTCATGGTGGATTATCATGGTATGAAAGTTTCATGAGAACATGTGGAGATGTAATGGAGTATATAATCATGATATAGGACTTTAATAAATGAAATCTACAGTTAGGCACTTCATAACCATCACCTACATCACTGAGTATGCATGCATCCATATATTTTCCTTAAAGAGCTTAAGTCATACATGAGTTTCAAGAGGGTGAAGGTTAACAAATTAAGGGTGGAATAATTCAAGGTGATATTTCATGACATATTAAAATCACATTCACCTTTTTATATCTCAAACCAAGTCAAAAAAGAAGAAAACTCAGTTGTGAAATTTGACCAAATAGACACCTCACTAGTTTTTGGAAAAATGGGCCTATAGGATAAAATATGTAGGATCCAATCATTAAATTTGGTAAAGAGGATAATTATGAAATAATATAAAAATTAAACATATTTTTGGTTATTTTTTACAATGGTAATTATTCATTATTTTAGTATAGTCAACCCTATGACTAATCACAGTCAACATTGGGGCCTACTTTGGAGGAATTAGCCATTTTGGGGATTATAAAGGTTTATTAAAATAAAAAAAAATTGTTATAATGATCTAAATGAACCATATAGTCATAAAATTACATCATAAATTTCATATCAATAATTAAATTACTCTTTGTTCTTACAGAGTCCTCTTGCAGTCAAGAAGGCAACCATTAGAGACCAGTTGAAGTTTTGTCAATTTTGGGTGATAAGAAGAATTTTTCACCTTGAATAGGTATTATAAAGGTATAATATAATATTTTAAACTGATATTTTCATATATAGGTCATAAAATTTAGGCTTTTAGTAAAAAGTTTGAAGAAAGACAAGTTTAGGCATGGAAGAAGCATGTAGGTTGTTCAAGGTAAATTTTGGAAAAAAGGTTCTACAGGACAAATTATTCATCCAAAATATTTTAACCTTGATTTTATTGGTAATAATTACATATTATATATATCCATAATATCATTAAGGTAATTTTATAAGTGTAAGTGTATGATGTTTATATATAGTCCACTCCATGTCTCATAACGGTCACAATTAGTGCAAACACACTTTTTGGAGTTTTAAGGTGTGGTTAAGGGTTACCAGATTAGGGAATTATTTGAAAATAATATAAGAATGTTTTTAATACCATTAAACACATTTAAATAGTTTTAACACTCCAAACTTCATGCAAACCTCACAAGCAAACTGAAAACCCCACAAACAATCTCAAAGCCATAATGAGCAAATTTGGTTTTTGATCATTTGAAAAGGTGTTATGAGATTTTTAGATTATGATGAATATTTTTAAAATAAAATAATATAAATTTAAGGTTAAAATTTGTCCTTTTGAGAAATTTGAGTTTTTCAGGCTTAAGACACCCAGTTTTAGCCCTTCTTCAGATGCTCGTATCTTTCATGCCATGAAGATTTGGGATAATTAATTCTATTATGTTTTGATTAAATATATATAATTTATATTAATTCTAGATTTAGGTTATTTAGGGTCTTTATTTTTATAAAAAAAAATTAAGATCATAATCATGTCCAGAATGCTTGCAAACCCTCCAACAATTGTCTTTACTTGTGTATCTTCTCATACCTTATGTATGGAAGCCAATTATTTTTAGGAGTGTTTAAGGGGTATATTGAAAATATATAAATTTTAATAATTTGTTTAATATAGGTACATATTGTGTGAACAATCATCTTGAAGGTGAATTTATCTAGGCTACCAAAAGAGCTTTTTGACTAGTTTTGTGTTTTTAGACTCATAAGTCAATAAAATGACCTATAATTAATTTTAAATCACATTTAATTAATATAATAATACTTAAATTTCCTTACCAACATATTTTTTATAATAATTTGACACGTTTGAGTGCTTAGGAGGCCTAAAATGGCTCAAAAATGCTTGCTTTCGTAGGTTTTCAAAGAGAGAAATGGTCTAAAGCCATGGAAGAGGTCTAATGGGACCTAAAACATATTTATATGTCACTTGGAGCTCTTCAAATGGGTTTTTATGGTGAATTGTTGAGATAAAGGGCCAAAAACCCATTTTTTAAACATTTTGTGCATTATTGTAGGTTTAATGGTGATTTTCACCATTGTTTCAAGTATTGAAAGTTATCAAAATATTTATTTTATTCCTCTTATGCATTATATATATGTTTATAATTATTATAAAGGTCTATAAATGGTCTTTAGGGTGACAAATAGCCTCGATATTAGGTTTCAAGGCAACTGGTTGAAGAGGGCTCAAACTTGTGACCTCGATCAATGGGGTCTATGAGAGTTGCAAGTTTTGTGGAGTTTATTTCAGGCTCGAGGAGAAAATTCAAGTTAAAAATATAATATATCCTAAAAATTCAAACATAAAAGATAACCTCCATGGTCAGTTAAGTATCATATGCCAAGTTCACTAACCATTTTTCACAAGCTTCTAGAAGTGTAAGTGGAAGGGGGGTCTAGAAGTCGAAGAGGAGAAGCTTGGAGGTTGGGGAGAAAAGTGGAGAATTCAATAAGTTTTCAATTTCTTTGGAGAAATTTCCCTTTTGAGTGGATCATGACATCATCATCCTCAATTTTTTTTATATTTTAGTGTTTTTCTAAGCCAATGATTAGGATTTTAGGCTATTTAGACTAATGAGGATTATTTTATTGAAGATGGATTAGTTATAATTAATCCAAAGTTGGTTGAGACTCCATGGAAGTTGGTTTTGTCTCATTTATTCAATTTTGTTTGCTTGCTTCTTCTCTCTTCTCCCCCTTTTCTCCTATATCTCCTATTTCTCCACTTTTTTGTATGATATTCACATTTGATAAGGCAAAACCCTATAAAATTTTGTAATGCATACCTTTTAAAGCAATAAAGATCATTTTTAACCTATCTCTTGTCTCTAAATTATGTTTATCAAGCTTGTGTATGACTTTTTATGAATAAGTGTTCTTCCATTTTTATTGCCCTTCTTTATTACCTCTTTTTATGTGTTTTCAAGTTAGTTGCAGGTCTAAAATTGAGCTCTTTCCACCAGTGATGGATGCTTGGTGTGATTTTTTTAACTCCTCTTAGATTCATTTATTGTTTGGTGAGCCTAGTTTAAGAAATACTTATGCAAAATAGCTAGTTTGTGAGGTTGTGTGAACAAAATTTGTCTTATATTGAGTTAGTGTTTATTTCAAGCTTATGTGAGTGTCAATTAATTTGGTGTATCACACTTTTAGTTTTCCTAGTCATCCTATACCCCCTTTCTATATTTTTTCCAAATATAAGTATTAGTTTAGGTGATCAACCAAGAGCAAGCCAACCTTCTTCAAAATTTCAACCTCACTACAGTATACCCATAGCCTGAGGTTGCTCCAATATTATAGCTAGGAGTGAGAGAGATTGAAAAAATATCACATAAGGGTGTAATTATATGATACAATAGGAAATAAATAATCATATTATGAAACTTATTGAAATTTTTTAATTTTTTTCATCATTATCATGTTGTTTTCTTAGCAAATGTTTCTTCTCTAGAATGGGAGGGAACTCTCCATCAAAGACTATAGGTGGTGCCTTGCAAAGTTTCAAATTCACAAAGATTTACCTATTATAGGCCTTTATCTCCTAGTGACCTCCATGATTATGTTAATCAAATGGTACTTGAAAAATATCAAGGAATTAATTCTTTCTCATGTGAGTTATACTAAACCCTTTGGGATACTATTGGTCCTGATCTTCATCGAGTCTAATCTAAAGTTATTTTAAACAACTCTTTAGGATCCCTTATAAATTAAGGTAACATTAAGTTTATTATAAATTATAGTGATCCTAAAATTATTGCCAATTAGAATATTATTACTTCTCTCAATGTCTCCTACAAGATTATTTCTAAGGCTTTATCCCTTAGGGTCAAACGTATTTTCCCTTTAATTGTCAAGAGTGAATAAACTAGTTTTTTAGAATAAATTCAATATGGATAATGTCATTATAATTTGGGAAGGTATGTAATTGGTTAATATTTATAATGAAAAGGATCTATTTTTCAAGATTGATTTTTAGAAAGTCTATGATTTTATTGAGTAGCCCTTCATTCTAGCCATGTTGCAGGCCCTTAGTTTTGGCCCCAAATTTATTCATATTGTTAACTTATTATTCCAAGGTGTTGGGCTTTATATTAAAATAAATGGAATAAAATATTGTTAGTTTTAAGTTAATAATTTTATCTAAAAAGGATTCCATTTATCTCCTTCTTTATATGTGCTAGAAATAGAAGGATTTAGCTACCTCCTAGCTAATTACACTATCAAGGGTTTGGTAAAGGGCACATCCCTCCCTGAAATTGATAGAAAACATTTAAATGGAAAATTCATGGATGATTATTTTCTCATTATTAAATAAGAAGACTAATATATTAGGAATTCCATGGAATGTCTCCAAATTTTTTGTTTGGCTTCAAGCTCATCTATTCAATGGAGGAAGACTTGGTGTTACCAAGAGTCTTTGGGACCCAAACCCTTTTGGCTAGAGGGATATCAATGGTAGTGGATTATTCCAAGGGTGTATTTTAAGTGTCTTGTCATCCCTTGGAATCAAAATTATTTAGGAGGGTGAATCAATCTTCAAAAAAACTTTGTTCAATTACACCTAAGCAATCATGAACCATTCATTCAAACATATATATCTAGCAAGCATAAGTAACTATCTACATATTCATGAAACACAAGAAAATATAAAATTGTGGGAAACAATCAAGAGTAATAGAAAACAATGATATATAGAAATGAATTATAATTATATAATACAAAAACCAAATTTAGTGAAGCACCAAATCAACATGAAGCACCAAATCTAACTATCCAAGCACCCACTTATCTAGGCTTTAACAAGCACCTACTTCCAAGGAGGAACTAACCCTATAGATGACTCAAAAATAGGTCAAAATAATGACTAATTTTATAAAATTTAGAATAATATGTTTCTAAACCAATATATGATGACCACCTGTTTAAATCTTCACACTCTTATCCCTCTCAAACTACCTTTTAGGCCTCTTCACTTAATTAGGTCTCTTCAAGACTGATTAGGTCATATGATCTTGATATTCATATGTATACACACTATAATATATTAATTATAGATATTATAAAATAATATGATGGTATAAAAAACATTTGTTTACTCAATAATATGATTTTTCATTTGCTTTCACTATTCTTACACAAATAGGCCTAAAACTACCTTGTACATATACCATGCCTTGTTCATATACCACTTAATTGGAATACACCATTAATATATTATTTTAGACATAAAATATTTCTTATAAAATATTTTTAAAAATATTAAATAATAATTTGGATCCATCTTGTTCATCCATAACTTAATTAGGCCTTATTTCTCTATTGGGACTCATTGAGACCTAATTGCATTAGGCCTATCTCATAATGCCAAAACTTTATTCTCTTGGGAATATATGGATTTATCAAACAATTTAAAACCATTAAAAAAATTATTCAATGAAATCTTATAACCTCCACCATGTATTTTTATATTTTCATCCTTTGTTCATACCTTGAAACCTTCATTAGGGCAAATTGCCCTATTAGGCCTGTGTGCCTCAAAAAATTGTCTTGTACGAATGAAGCTCAAACATACTCAAGATAATAAAATATTATAAAAACATATATAGAGAGAGTAGTCATTACTTAGGGCCATCATTAAGTGAATTAGACATTTCCACTCAGAATATAAGGCTTTAAGATCACCTTTGCAAATCAATCACTCAAAACTACCAGATTACCTCGAGATATAGTCATGGTAACATAGACCTCAAAAACCTATATGGCCAATTTAAAAGACTTAAAATTCATTAAAATTATCTTATTAAATTTAATTAATGTATTTACATATAAAAATCATATGTTTTAATGGTAACTATTGGTCTTATATACCAATTTGTTGACCTTACTACACAGATCTCATTGAGTCAAACATGCCATTTTGGATTCATCATTTTCACCACAATACCTAACTTATAAGATATATAAAAAGAATTAATAATATATACTAGTATTAAATAACATATTCATGCCTGTGTTTTCATCATTATATCATGAAAACACATTTTGATTCATCTTCTCATTGTTGCCTAGGTTTTTCACTATTTGCACCATTTGGCTTGTTAGCAATTGGCTAAATTGGATGAAATATTTAGCACACTTCATGGATATAAAATATATATTAACCTTCACTTCCATAAAAAATGAGTCTTTATTTTCTTCCTCCATCCATTTTCTTATTATGCCTAATGTAACTTTTGACTTTCATAATAACTTCTTCAAAATTAAATATATAACACAACATTTTCTCCCTTTTATCTCTAACCAATAACACCTATAGGTAATTTAGAGAGTCAAATTAAGTATCCAATATATTACCTAATAATATCAATCCATTATGGTCACTTTTGATCAACATATTCAACATCAGGTCCTTATTAGGGTTATAACAGGGTTTAAACCTCTTTGCACTCATAATAATTGTTCATTAAGAACAACCAATCAATAAAAAAACTAATGCCTAGAATTTTGATCTAAGATCCTTCCCTGTCTACCATGAATTTCTTAAGTTGCCATGAATTTTTTTTATGATCTAAGAATCACAATAAAATCCTTTTTAGGTTGAGAACCCTTCATTCTGAGCACTCGAGAGACCTCCAAATAACTTTTCATGCCTTTTCATTTACACTATGACATCAAAATGAATTAATAAACTATTGAGAAAATACCTAACCTCTAAAAATTCTTACATGATCTCAAACATATTTAAATATGATGATGATCCTTCATTAGGCCACACTCTCTTTCTTTACTATCTAGACCTTGACCTACAAAACATATTAGTTATTAAAATTGACCTTCATGCCTCTGTCCATGAACTCTATACTTCACACACATATTAAATAATCCTATCTCATTATAAAACACTACCACACATCCTTCACATGATTTAACAATAGATTTTGATAGCTCATTAGGCTAGACAAGATCTAAGAGTGGTCTAGGTGTAGAATTAGTTTGAAGGTCTTACCCTTGTGGGCTCACCTAAAGACTCTTATGAGTGTTCTGATGCCTCACATACATTATAAAACAACCTCATATAACCAATCATGTTATTTTTCACTCATATCACTAAGCCACCATACTCATACCTTATCATAAGGTCTCTTCATGCTGTGGTTAGGCTTGGGCTACTCAAGCACTTGATGCCTTCATCTGTTCATTACATGTCATGACCTCAATAAAACATTAACCAAAAAGATATAAGACATTAAACCTTACTCATATAACTACACTAATCTCTTTTTGATGACAACAATCTTGCATATGCTTATATAGAATTAAAACCACCTAAACAAGCATTATATGAGTTGACATCTCTCTTCTATGTACCTGAACATGTTTGACATCTTTATCTATGCCTTCATTTAGCCATAAGACATTAGTTTCCTTCAAATTATTTATTTCCTTCAAATTCTCTCTAGGCTTCAAATTATATTTTACCTTCATATTATCTCTTATCTTAAAATGCATCTTGTCACATGGTTTCATATGTGAACATTAGTTATCTTCAAACATATTCCATGATCTTGTCACATAAAGTTCATAGGCTCATACCTAAAATACCACTAACCATGCATCTTCACTAGATGCAACTTGACATTAATTACATCAACCTTGACATCAATGACAACACTTCTCAATAAATTCACATTTGTCATTGATGGAAAACACACTACAACTTGATCATTCTCATATCCCCATTCTAATATTTCTCCCCCTTTGACATTAATGACAAAGGATCTTCTAAAAACTACTATCTAGAATCACACCTTAAAACAAAAGCTTAATACATAAAATATGAATCATTACATGATCATGCTCCCCCTTACTCCATGCATAGCTCCTTTAAATGAACTCAGATCATAACACCACTCACTTTGTCATTGACATGATTGATATGACTCAAACCTTAGATCACACACTATCCCACCATATTCTTGACATCATATAAAGAATTAGGGACTCCCATTTTGTTTTCATAGCTTGAGTTCACTGCATGTGTCATTAGGACTCTTAAACCATCCACATATTACTTAAAACATCTTAATACCAATAGACTATTTTTTGAACTCAAAATCTAGATGTAAACCTAAGATGTTTTACCATACTACCTACTAACTTCAAACCTTAGACCTAGCAAGATCCATGAACACCTAGGCTAATCATAATAATGTAAAAGGAAATTGTAAAATGAGTCATGTACAAACTTTTGCATTCCATACCATGAATCCTTATGAACTGATCTCTAGAATCAAGTCCAAAACTCCTTTCACCTTTTTATATACATACAAGCTATAGGGGAAAAAACTTATATATCTTATAACATAGATAATCCTAAAATTATCTCAAGATATGTCCATCATTAACTATAAGCTCATGCTTATGTAGATAGAAGAGTCTCTCCATGAGGCCTAATGGAGGCACCCCTTTCAATAGGGCTCTCAAAAATCCATAAACTCAAGATATTCTTGGATATCCAAACCACTTTCCTCATCTATATTTCAATCATGAGACTCATAATCCCTCTTTAGAATCTATTTACGCTTGACTTCATATTCAACTCATCCACCTTGTCAATCTTTTTCTTTTCTTTATCTACCTTGTCAACACATGTAGATAATAAGGGTTATTGAATTCCTTCAATTTTTACCCTTGATTTATCTTATCAAATAATCCATCTTGACCATTAGACTAAATATGATAAGTCTTAACTTTATTTGGCTCCCATACCAATGTTTGACTCTTCTCATACACTCTAGGAGTTCCATATATCTTGTTAAGTCTTGAGGTCCTTCTAAATCCATTAGAACATAATCTTGCAATGTGTCCAATGTTATGATAATTATAGTAGAGAACATCCCTCATACATCTTGACTGATTTGGACTATGACTCCTTCCATAGTCCCATGAGTACTCATTCTTGGAGGGCCTTTTACACTCTCTTGCTCTATGACCAAATTGACTAAATGAGAAACATTAATTATTAAATTAATTTAAATACCTTATGGAATTAGGATATCTAACATAATTTTTATTCATATTGTTGTTGAGGTTAACCTTCTTGTTCACATTAGCATTCTCCTTGTTCTCCTTTTAATCTACTTTGAAACCAAGACCTACCTTATCATTTTTAGACTTTTGACTACCCAAAATGTCATCTATATCCTTAGTGAATTTTCAAGACTTCTCATAAGTATTCATCTTTCTAGTTTCCTGATCTAATATTGACTTTAAGGACTTCATTTCTAATTCATACCTGGTGAATTTTTCTTCCTTAGCCTTTAGGTTATCAGTGTTTATCTCCATTTGAGTTTCTATCTATTTGATGATATCCTCATGTTAATTGGTGTTTATGTTTAGTATCTATTCAAAGAAATTGATTTGATCCTCATAAATATTAACCAATTATCTTAGTTTTTTATTCTTCCTTATTTGGAACTTCAACTCCTCTACATTACTCACCAATTCTGCATCAAGTTTCACATCAACCTCTTCTTCATCTGATTCTTCATCATTCATAATACCTTTACCTTTTGATTAACCCTCATTATCTATTTATATGGACATGAATGAGGTTTCATTATTGTCATGTTAATTACTATCATCATCACTATCATATTTACTTGTGTCATTTATATCAGATGAGCTATTATCTTCTTTGGTATAGAAACTTCTCTTGTTATTGAATGGCCCTTTCTTACCTTCATACATCCTAAAATATTTATTAATTACATTAAGCTTATATAAATTATTAATATGACCATGATGTTCATCATTTTATTTATCAAGCTCAATATTATCCTTTTTAGGACACTTAAATGTAAAGTGACCAATCTTACCATAATTGAAACATTTGAAAGACAACTTACCCTTGTACTTACTAGATCCAAACCTCAATTTCCTAGAAAACATGGATATCAATTCATCATCTATAGTATTTTAACATACCTCATCCTTGAAATTTTTGGATTTTGAATTCTTCTCATCTTTTAATGCTTCTTCCTTCTTGGGATGTCCCCTTTCATTTGTTCTCATCTCATAGGTAGTCAAGATTCAATGAATCCCATCCATCTAAAGTGTATCTAGATCTTACATTTCTTATACTATAGACACCTTTGAAATAAATTTATAATTTAGGGATATTAATTAATTTTGAAAAAATTTAGACTCATTCACTTCTTCTCCAAGACCTCTGATGACATTGAAAATTTCATCAACCCTTAAAAAATAGGATGCAATGTTTTCATCCTCCTTCATTATCAAAATTTCAAGCTACCTACTATGAGACTGTAACTTTTCAAACTTCACTTTGGTGTCTCCTTCATAAATATTTTGAAATATTTCATAGATAACTTTAGTTTTATCATAATGCATGAGCTTTATAAATTATACTCTGAAAGACCACACAAAATAGAATTCATTACCTTAGAGTTTTTCTCATATACCTTCGTGCCTGTTACATCAGTTGGTGGTGTAGAAGGTGGAGTGAAACCATAAAAAATATATTTTCATGTCATAACCCAAGTAAATTATATAGGTATTCATGTTAATGTTACCTAATATATAGTTAGTCCCATTGAAGAGAGGAGCCTTATTGTTGAGAAACATTATTGTGTTTATTGACTAGATATGCTTGTTCTTCAAGAATCTCCTTCAATATGTTAGGACTAATTCAAAGGAACAAGATATGATATCAATTATTTAAATAATAATGAATAAGAGGTGAGGTTAATTAGTTTTTAAAAAAAATTAATTTAATTCCACTTAATCAATCATGAACCATTCAATCAAACATATAGATCTAGCAAGCATAAGTAACTATCCACATAAGCATGAAACAAAAGAACATGTCACATATGTGAAAAACACTCAAAGGGAATAAAACCCACTAATATATAAAAATGGAATAAAATACTATAATAAAAAAACCAAATTTAATGAATCACCAACTCTACATCAAGCACCAACCCCAAATAGCCAAGCACCCACTTGTCTAGGCTTTAACAAACACCTACTTGCAAGAAGGCACCAACCTCCTAGATGAATCAAAACCAACTCAGCCACCTGATTTTTTTGATCACCTTAAAAATACTATGTTACTCAGCTAATATATGATTACCACCTCTTTATCTATTCACACTTTTATCCCTCTCAAATTTCCTTTGAGGCCTCTTTGCTTAATTAGGTCTCCTCAAGACCGATTAGGTCAGATGCTCTTGATATTCATATGAAAAAACACTATAATATCTTAATTAAAGATAATATACACTCATTTTATGGTCCAATATACATATTTATTATCAAAAATATGATTTTTCATTTGTTTGCATTATTCTCACTTAAATAGGCCTAAAAACTACCTTGTATATATACCATTCCTTGTCCATTTACCACTTAGTTAGACATACATAATTAACCTCTTAGTTAAGCCATATAATAGGTATTAAAACATATTTTTAACAATATTAAATAATAATTTGTATCCATCTTGGTCATCCATAACTCAATTAATCCTTATTTATATATTAGGACTCATGGAGACCTAATTGCATTAGGTCTATCTCTTAATACCAAAACTTGATTCTCTTGGGCCCAAATGGATTTATCCAACACCTAAAAACCATTTAAAATTTGATTAAATGAACCCTTATTACCTTCTCCATGATTCTTTTAGATCTACATCCTTCATTCATACCTTGAAACCCTCTTTAGGACAAATTGTCGTATTAGGCTTGTGTGCCTTAGAAAATTGTCTTGAAAGAATGAGGCTCAAACATTATAAATCCATTCAGTTATAATAAAAATAGTATATATATATATATATATATATATATATATATATATATATATATATATATATATATAAAATTAAATCATGTTCATTACCAAATTAATTAGACATTTCCACTCAGAGGATAAGGCTTCAAAAACACCTCTATAACTCACTCACTCAAAACTACCATATTGCCTTAAAACACAATCATGGTGACTTAGACCTCCATAAACTATATTAACACTTAATTTTTTTATTTTTTTTTAAATTATTGTATAAAATATCTATACCATCTTAAAATATAAACATCATATGGTCTAATGGTAACTATTGGTCTTATAGACTAATTTGTTGACCGTAGTACACACAAACCTCACTAAGTCAGACAAGCCATTTTAAATTTAGAATTTTCACCACTATAACTAAACTTAAATATCTATAAAAAGAATTAATAATACATAATAGTATAAAATAACATCTCCATGCACTTGGTTTCATCATTATATCATGAAAACACATTTCAGTTCATCTTCTCACTACTGCCTAGGTTTTTCATTATTTGCACCATTTGGTCTATTAGTGAATGGCTAACTTAGATGAAAAATTTATCACAATTTATGGATATAAAATATCCATAAACCTTCATGGACATGAAAAATTAGTATCTACCTTCTTCATCCATTTTCTTACCATGTCGAATTTAACTTTTGACTTTTACAACTTCTTCAGAAATAAGCTTGTAAATCAACATTTTCTCTCTCCTCTCTCTAACCAATACCACCTAGATGTACTTGGGAGAGTGAAATAAAATATAAAATATCTTATCTAGTAATACCAATCCATTTTAGGCACTTTTAATCAAAATCTTCAACAACAGGTCCTTATTAGGGTTCTAAGAGGGTTTAAACTTGTTTCCATTCTTAACAATCATTCATAAGGCATAACCCCTCGATTAAAAAAATAATACCTATGATTTTTATATAGGATATTTTTAAATCTAAAATTAACTTATTATGTTACCATTAAAAGTTTTGATGAGATAATGATTACAATAAAATCCTTCTTGGGTTGATAACATTTCATTTTGAGCACTTGAGAGACCTCATGTACATGCTTTGTCCTTTACACTATGACCTCAAAATTCATTAAAAAAATTTAAAAAACATACCTCACATATTAAAATTCTTACATGATCTAAAACACCTTGAAATCTGATCATGACTACTCATTAGGCCACACTCTCTCTCTTTGTTCTCCAAACCTTAACATGTAAACCACATTAGGTATTAAAACTAACCTTCATGCATATTTATATAAACTCTCCACTTTAATCACATAATCAAACAACCTATATCATTATTAAACACTTCCATTCATCCTTCACATTTATTGACAACAAAACATGATACCTCATTAAGCCATGTAGGGTCTAGGTGCAAACTGGGAATAAAGGTCCTACCCCTATAAGCTCAACCTAGGAATATTATGAGTGTTAAAATGCATCAAATACATGATAAAATATCCTAATAAAACTAATAATTCATGTGTTTAATCATCTCACCAATCCACCATGCTTTAACCTTGTCATAAGGTCTCTTTATTACATGACTAGGCTTAGGTTACTTAAGCACTTGATGCTTTGACCCATTCCTTCCATGTCATGACCTAAAGAAAACATTAAGAAAGAAGATATAATACATTAAACCTCACTCATATCACTAAACCAATATATTTTTAATGATAAAAAACATCTAAATCATCATACAGACATAAAACCACATGACCAAGCATCATATGACTTGACATCTCTTTTCCATGCACCTAAACACCTTTGACACCTTGATCTATCCCTTAATGAAACCATAAGACATTATTTACCTTCAAATTATGTATTGCCTTCAAATTAACTCTAGCCTTTAAATTATCTCTTGCCTTCAAATTCTCTCTTATCTTTAAATGCATCTTATAACATGGTTTCATATGAAGACATTAGTTATCTTCAAATAGCTTCCATGAACTTACCACATCAATCTTACAAGCTCATACCTAAAATAACACTCACCATTCATATTCACTATATGCATCTTGACATCAATTACATCAACCTTGACATTAATGACAACACATATCAATATTCATTTTGATTTTTGGGCCTCTCCCTTTGAGATATGGTATTATGTGGTGGAGAGAGTTGAAAAAAAAAATAGATCACAAATACTTTATCTCTTATTGGAAAATTTCAACTTTTTTCTAAAGTTTTTTTAGATAATCATGTGTATTATTATTCCTATTATGCCCCTTCTAATGCTACTTACAAAAAATTAGAAAAACTTCTAAAATGTTTTCTATGATCCAACTCTAAAGGGTCATAAGGGTTTTAAAAGAGTTTCTTGGAACATAAGTTATCGAACTAAGAAAGATACGGGACTAGGTCTTCCTAGATATTAAAATTCAAGGCCTTTCCCTTGGTATCCAATGGATTATTAAAGGTATTGTTGGGGATAAAGCCTAAAATATTCTTCTATGCCATTGTATTTCTTAAGGTCTTCCATGTGGTATAAAGTCTTTCCAAGGCATGGGAGTCCACTCTCTACTTATAACACCAATTCCTATTAAAATCAAGTGTACCTTTGTGATTTAAAGCCTATGGAAATCATGAGATAATCTTAATCCTCATCTTAGCTCGATAGGTGAAGGTTTCATAAATGGACTCTCCCTTAACTATTAGTCTCTCTAGGTGTCACCTTGCTTAAATTTTCACAATGTTTCCTTTGCCTTAGTCCCTTGGGTTAAAGGGTTAAGGATTTTCAAGAAAAGTGTGAAGGTTATTAGTGATCAATTTTTCAAGGAGAATCAGGTCTATCTCACTTCACAACATCTTTAGAACAGATTTCATTTAAATAACTTAGATGTAAAGGATACAAAAAAATTTAAGATTCCATACCTATTGAGTATTTGCAAAAAATAGGGGTCAACTCCATTGTTCCATAGTTTAAATAATTGGAACTAGTCTATGTCTACCCCCTTCACTAAGTATTCTTCTCAACTAGGTTATAATTTGCTAGACCCTAATCATATTTTAGATGACATGCTCAACCTTAGATGAAATATCTACTTGAGACATGGGTTTTGGGCTAGATTCTTTAACCTTATGTGTTATTATATTATTGAGCCCAAAAAGGTTCATTTATTATAGTGTCTCCTTTATTAGGTCTTGCTTGTGTGTGATCGACTCAATC
>JARHVA010004015.1:192500-245000 GCA_037957365.1 Torreya grandis | reverse complement strand
CATCTCAATGCTCTACTTACCAAAAAGATTTATAAACATTTATAAGTATTTTTATATCCATAGGATAATAGGATGTCACTATGTGGCATTGATTTATATGAAGATCAAAGTGTAAAACTTTTACAAGTTAAAAAAGGTCTATGAATCTCTATGATGTTTGGGTTTGAATAAAATATCTGATAGATAAAAATTTTGAGGAACTTGTGTGCCACATAGGAATGTCAAATAAAATATCCAAACATAGAAATGTTGAGTGAAACCTTGAAGAACCTACATACTTTGAAAACTTTAAAAAGACATTAATAGGTTAGAAAAATAAATAATGAAAACCTAGATAGCTATGGAAATGGAAAATCTTATTACCATTAAGGTAACTATTCTTAGTCAGAAATATAAGAATAATAACACTTGGGAAATATTATCATTATAAGCACATAATAAACATCAATAAGTGATTAACTCATCATATCTAGTTCTTTCAAGCTAAAATGGTCCCCTACTCAATTTATTTTGAAAGTGGGGTATGTTGGACACAACAAATGGTGACTTATATGGGGGATACTCTAGATTAATTTAATAACCCATAATCTTTGATTAATAATTACAAAGTAGGAATAGATCATATCCTATAATGATAATCAAATCAAATATATGAAATAAACTCCCAAAATTTCTTGCAACATACTAGCCTTGCTTATACCTTGGATTTGTGTGTGAAGGAGTGATTTTATTTTATTCTCATTTTGATATTTTAGAAAATACTTAGAATAAAATATAGGTTTCACAATGATTTCCTTGAAGTATAAATATTAAGCTTAACGAGCTTAGGCATTGCTTTGCTACCAACCATAAATTTATAGTCCTGATATATATACCTTTAGTTCCCCACTTTTTTCCATTTAGAAACTTGCATGATGATTGATAGATTGATGTTATTTTATCATGTGAGTATTGATCACATTTATATTTAATTTTAGGTTTATTTGTTCACTTTTTGGGATGCATTGATCCCTTTTCCTCTTTTTTTTAAATACATAATGAAGAGAGGGTAGGGAACCATAGTGAGATGGTGTAGGTATAGAAGATCAAAATTAAATTTACTAGAATGTCTCTATCATGAGAATTTGTATCAATGGTTATTATCTAAAAACAAGATTGTAGTGGGAGGTGTTTTTCACCCAATGGATGGGAAATATTTATAAATTTGCATGCAAAATTGAGAGTGACTCTTACATAATTGATGAAAATATTTAACTTTGATATGATCATGGTTCCTTTCCTATTACATAGATAAATTTTGTAAATCTCATTAATAGGGATGTGAACTTTGAAAATCAACCAATTTGTGCTTTCCACTATAGGCCTCTCCTAGTTTTAATAGTTAAGTTCAAGAAGGTATAAGAAGTATGGAAGATTAGATATCATTTTGATCAATGAAAAGGGAGATAATCAGGTTGTTATGAAATAAAGGACAACTATTCTAGAAAATAGGGAACTAAACTAAGGAAATAAAATGCAAAAAATAAGAAAGGCTAACCTAGAAAGCAATAATATCTACTCTAAAGAAAGTCAAAAATTAAAAAAAAGAGATATATATATTAAATTAGTAAAAACTAATTTGAATTTTACCTCTACTATGGCCCCCTTATTAAAAAATGTCCTCAGCAAGGGTAGTCCTAAAGTAATGTTTCAAATACTACCCATTAACTCATAAGGCCAGATCTTTTCCTTCAAGATCTCTTATATGGAAAGCATTATCACCTTAGATTTAGGACACCTGATATGTTCCAATACACAAGGGAATGAACTTGTCATGTTTTTTATTATTCTCGTAAGCCTTGTCCTAAAGAATAACTAGGCTTGAAATTCTAAAGACTTTAATCTTGGATCTTTTAATAAATCTTCTTTTAACAATGTCATGTTGTCTTTTGAAGATTTTAATTGCTTCAATTCTTACATATTATAGTTTAATTATTTCTAACAATATATACTAAACCCTTGGATCTTATTCCATATAGTCTTACATAAACTGATAGGTTGGGAGCTTGAGAGAAATGGGGAGCATAGGTTGTCATCTATATACTAACAATAAGGGAAAGGTATTGAGGACCCAATTCTATCTTATTGTATCTAACCATAATTTATATTTAAATAGTAGGTTCCATTCTCTTGGTTTTCTCTATATAGACTTTTTATGGATTCTATTAAGTTATTGTTTTTATATTTAGCTAGTCCATTCCCTTTGAGGTAATAGTTTGAGGAGAAATTGATTGTTAATTAGTTATTAAAATCCCACTAAGTGAATTTAGCTAATTAGAAATCTAGTCCATTATCAATAACTAGGTATATAAGGATGGTAAATATAGTTAGTATATTCACTTCAAGGAGTTTGATGACATCTTAAGCATTAGAATTCTTGGTGGCCACAACCTTAATCCCCCTAGGGAAATAATTTGTGGAAATGAGGATGAAATTGTGCTCCAATGATGGGTTAGGATTGATTGCCCTAATAAATTGAAGGCCCTAGTGTGAAAAAGGGTGGCCTTCTTTGATTGTATGTAGGGTCATAATATGATTTACCTCCTTTTTCTTGAAGACTTGGAATTAATGGTGGGTCCTAACATGGGTTTGGGAATCTCTAAAAATGGTGGGATAGTAGTACCCCATTATCAATATTTTTTGTGTTTTGGCTATCTTAGAAGGGTGTCTATTACTTAATTTTGGTGTAAGTTGTTCAATATATCCACATTTTATTCTCTTGAGACACATCTTAGGTAGATTCCCTCATAGTTTTTGTGATACAAGAATCCTCATTTTATCATGTAGTGGGTGGATCTGAGCCTTAAATATCCCCTTTATTATCTATTTAACTTAGGGGGAATGATCCTATGAGTAAATAGTGATTGAAATGATCATATCACTCTTCTTCATCCATTTATACCTTATTGACTTACTCAACTTGAATTCATGGATCTAACTCAATCAATAGCTAAATTATCCCTTGGCCCCTCATTATCTTTTCCAATCTGATCTCTAGGTTGAATTCCTACACCTTGGCCATCCATTTTCCTCTTCTTTCACATAGTTCATTCTAGTTGAGAGTGAGATTGACTGAATGGTTTGAGACAAAAACATAAGTCTTATTTCTCAATATATAATGCTTGAAATTCTTTATAGATTTAATCAATGCATATATTTACTTATCTATCATTAAATATTTTAGCTCTACCTTTTTAATATTAGTAATCATAAAGGTGATTGGTATTTTCTTGTCATATAATTTTTAAGTGAGTAATACAACAATGGTATGTTCTAAATTGAAGGAATATAGGTAGAAGTCCTTGGTGAAGTTAGGACTAATCAATATTAGGGCCTAAGTAATGCCCATATTTATGTCCTATAAGGAAATATTTTCTTCTACTATCCATTTTATTTTCATATCCTTATTTAGCATGGTATTTAATGGTTTTACAATCTTAATAATCCCAGAGATGAATTTTATGCACAAAGTTGATCTTACCAAAAAATTATTTCAACCCTTTTATACTATTGGGAGGTGTCAATATTGAAATGGCCTAAACCCATTCTAGATAGATAGATATTCCTTCCTTGGTGATGATGTGGCCCAGAAAATTTCCATATATCACCTTGAATATGATTTTCTTTGGGTTGAGGGACACTCCATATCTCCTACATCTATCAAACACATTTTGAAAGTGGTTTCATGATTTTACCTATTCTTAGAAAACATAGTGAGGTCATCCATTTAAATAATTATGCACTTACCAATAAGTCCTTTAAAATCATGGTCCATGTCTTATTGGAATGTTTACCCAAAATTGATGAGGCCATAATGCATCCCCTTATAATCATATGTGCCCCACTTCATGGTGAAATTAGTCTTCATATAGTCTTATGCTTCTACCAGCACTTGGTTGTATCAAGAGAAGCCATCCAAGAATGAAAAAATTGTAGACCCACTAAAAACCTATATTACCTCATCCAAGGAAGGTAGAGGTTATTTTTCCTTCTTTTGATATGGGTTCAAGTTTTAAATTTGAAACATAGCCTTGTTTCTTTATTCTTCTTATTAATAGGTACCAGGTTCGACACTCAAGTAGAGTGCTTGATAGGAAATATGATTCTAGAATTTAATAGATTTTAATCTTAAATCTAAATGATGGTATCCAAGATGTGATTAATGGGTCTCTGATATTGTTTGAAGTGTTTTTTAACTAGTCTTAAGGGAACATTATGGGTGATCACCTTAGGATAAAGATTTATTAAGTCTTCATAAGTCCAAGTGATCACATTCTTATACTTCATTAGTATTTCCCTTAGCTTATAATTTTCATCATGAGTACAAGATAGACCTATGTTAACATATTGATGGCATTTTATAGTTCCAAAATTCTCTTTTTCAAAGTTAAACTAATCTATATTTGGTAACCTTTACCTGTCATCTTATGGATATATATTGAATATTATTTTTAATGATACCATCCTCATGGGGATTCCATTTTCCTTGATCTATATGATACCATCCTCACTAAGGTATTATTATCCCAAATTAAAATTACTTTTCATCTATAATTTAGTATTCAAAGTATCTAGAAAAATTAATGAATTGGATGATTTATTATTCATCTTTGAAGACATGGAAATTTTATACATTGTTAGGGATTAAAGGGAAAGGTACCAGCTCCACAAAAAAATTATTCATCTTAGAATCTAGGAGTGGCATTAATTTGGTAGATATAGATGATAATGAATATTATATTTTATTCTCTTCCCTTGGAACATCTTGGATGTTAAAATCCTCAAATAGTCTAGTCAAGTCCCAAGCTCTATGCTTATATTTCTTTAGATACACTAATTTTCATTGATATTTCCATTTAACCTAGTTGACCACTAGCTCTAAATCAATAAATACTTGTAGCTATTAGACATCATATCCTAAGTATAATAGTAATATTATCATCAATTCTTAATACTTACCTAGTTATTGGTATAAGGTAACTATAATTTCTATGCTGTTAGGTACTACTTTCCATCAAGGTCTATCAAGGCTACACCAATGCTTGATCCTTATTTTGATTGAGAACCATCAAATAAAAGGATCCATAGCTATGAATTTACTTTGAAATTTTAGTGCTAAAACCTATATTTGGTATTGAAGGTGTATATATTAATATGTGAAGTTACAAAGTTGACCTTCTCAATCTTAGCATTATATTATATGATCAAGTAATTTATATTCTACTCTCAATCAATCCTAATTTTATTGGACACACCCTTATAAGGTATCCACATATGTGATAAATTAGTGGATACATATCTATTCAATGTATTTAATCTTGGATGAGTAATAGATTTTAGGCCTTTGTGATGTTGACCACTAGTATGTCGGTAACTTGTTGTACATGTAGTTCAAAATCCAAATGTATGTACAAATTCAATAATTCATTGACACAAGCTACTATAGATTTTTATAATTATAGGACTATATTTTTTGCATGTGTTTGTATGCATCACATTGGTTGACTCTCCTAATTCAACAAAATAATTATAAACATTCTAACTATAAGTAGAAATGCTTGAAACTCAGGTCTATCTTTATAGATCATTACATTTTCTTGGGTAGTCTTCGATTTGTCTGTAGAAGATCTTATGGTCAAGTATTTTAGTATTAGTTCCATTTTCTTGGTGATTTGAGAGAAATTATGTAGGGTGATATTGGATTTGATCTTATTCATATCCTTTATGATATTGTACCCTCCTTTATTTGGTGATTTTGTGGGTTGTATTTGATCCTTCTCCCTCTAAGGAAGTGGATTATTACTACTATATATTTCTAGATGACTGATATAATTATTATTTAGAGGTTTAGAGTTAGTAAAATGCTACATACTCCTTGGAATATAATTATTTATTTAGAACTGATAAAAAAATAGATATTAATTATGGCATCCTCTAGTTCATTATCTTCTTATACTAAAAATGGAAAATCATATGTATCAAAGACCATAGTAGTGCTAGAGTGACTTGAGGCATTAAGAGGAGTTGGTTCAAGTGGATTTTAGAGTATTTATTACATGTCCATTTCCATTTGAAATATCTCAAAGGCTACATATATTTCTTCATAATTTATTTTTCCATGCTTGGTTATGCTATGAACTCTACACCAGTTAGGTAATGCAACTTTCATGATGTTCATCTTTGGCATCTTGTCGGGTAGCTAATCAACATTATTATTAAGATTATTCAAAGGTTAGTTAGATATTTAGTATCCAAATCTCTCGTTGGTGTTCTACCCACTAACATTCCCCATACATTGATACATAGTTAAGAACTCATTAATTAAATTTTATACCATCTTTGAGATGGAATATATAACATCCTTTTTATAATCATCTATATTACCTTGAGTAGTGAAACATTACCTAGGAATCAAATTTGGCTTCTATCAGGATAAAATACTTGGACATGATTATTGAAGAAACCAAGATTCTAGTTCAATGCATTATGAGACAAGGGAAACTATATGTGGGCATGAGTTTGATTATGATCCATAACATTTTGATTAACACTTGGGATCAGATTTAACATCAGATAGGCTTGATAAAAATTTGGTCCTACTAAGACTTTTAACTAAAGGTTCATATAGTTATCAACATCTATAGCCTTGAAATATGCATGGGTCAAGTCTAAGACACCATTTTTACTACATACTAATACTATAGTTACAAGATCTAAGGCATTTTATGCATCTCCAAAGCCAATACAACATGTGGATTATACATAATGTCTATTTGGATATACATATTTTAGAATATTTAATTAAACACTATTATGGCTTCATTATGTTCCCTTTTCATGCTATTAAAGAGTTGGTAAACAATTCTAGGGCTAGTGACTTGGCAAAAGTTTTTTAAAAAATGGTTTGGAAATCAGTCTAGGATGTGATGAAACCCTCAATAATATTAAGGAACCAGTCATAGGTGGCATATTTTGGAATATTTCATTAAACACTATTATGGCTTCATTAATGTCTATTTGGATATACATATTTTAGAATATTTCATTAAAAAATATTATGGCTTCATTAGGTTCCCTTTTCATGCTATTAAAGAGTTGGTAAACAATTCTAGGGCTAGTGACTTGGCCAAATTTTCTAAAAAAAATGGTTTGGCAATCAGTCTAGGATGTGATGAAACCCTCAATAATATTAAGGAACCAGTCATAGGTGGCATATTTAAGTGTAAATGGGAAAATCCATCAATTTATATCCTCATGGACTACATTTAGTATCCCCAAAGTAGTTCAATAGGCTTTCACATGTTCTTCAATGGTTTTAACCCCTAAGGGAGAAAATGTGGGAATGTATTAATCATGATTTATAGGTAGGTCATTAAGACCTCGTATAATATTAAAGGTAGAACCATTCTACCAATGGTGGGATATTAGACATAGAGGTGGTCATCTATTTGGAGAATATTACTAAACCTAGGACCTCTTTAGACCACCTCTATTTGACCTCACTTTTCTATGGGCCTATAAGGGTAGATGTAGCAGGTTATTTATATAGGTAGACATGGTTAGTCTTTGGGATATATCCATTTTAAATTAAGATATATTTAAGTATAGCTAGAAAAATATTCCCTCATTTTAGTTATAAGTTTTGTGTTAATCTGAGCATTACACACACTATAGAAACTATAAAATTGCACATAACAGTTATAGATGTTGAAGTGTCTAATGGACCCTCCTTGACCCTATTAGACCCTGAGTCTATTTAACCACCTAGTTAACTAAAATAACTAAATTACTAACTTGAACATCATCCAAACCTTTTTAACCCCTTTCTTGACCCCTTTTCCTTCAAACACTTGACATCGACATTTAGCGTAATTATCGATGGATAGCCTAAATGTAGATGGTTAGGTCTTCACCTTCTTAACTCATCACCAATTGTGTGCAAGATAACAAAGAACAATTTAATATATTTTCCTTATGTAGTGATAAAAAACTTCTAAGCATCATGATTATTAACCTCACCCTCTAGGGATCCTTCCATCCTCCATCTCGCTTTGCTTATAAAAAGAGGGGAGTAGGAGGTGAAATGATCCATGTTTAATCTATCAAATATTCTTATACACAAGTATACAAGTCTTCCATAATCTAGTCTTCCTTATAAAACTTAAAAATAAAAAAAGAGACCTAAAGCTCTAATGAATTTTCTTTTGAGTCCAAAGTATTATTACTCTAACAAAATTACCCCAGCCTTTAACCATAATCTAACTCAAGCTATAGGTATAATCTAATTGATCTTTATTTCATTGGATTTTGAACCTCCCTAACCTGATCATACCTATTTGCATCTTGTTTTGTAACTTCCAAAACCTTAAGAGAACCATTATCAAATTGTTCACCTATTCTACAAGTCTTTTTGAGTACCTTCAAAAATCCATAGGCAACCATTGATGGTTACCTCAACCACTAATGGTTACCTAACTACCAATGATTATATTAACCACTAATGGTTCACCCAACTACTGATAGTCACTATGGTATAAAATAACAAGATATTTTTATCCCCTTAACCCCAACCAAATCTAAATTTCTATGTTTTAACCTATTCACAGACCCTTTTATGATTTTATGAACCTAACTTCGCCCCCTTTAGAATGAGTATTGACCCACTTTTGATATATCTAGTCATTTTATTTAAAAATCATTCTACTTTCTTCTTTTATTTCATTATATTTACTTTATTCAAATAACTTAATATTATCATTTTTAACTTGATTGCTATTAAGAGTGGATTGATAGACTCCTAGCAAGCTTATGCTTCTTGGATCTAGCTCACGCTAGGTAGTCCAACCAACTATATTTCTAACAAACCCTTTGTTAGTGATTTATTATCTATAGGTTATTCCTTCCAATCCAAAGAGGATTTCTTGACATTCATCTAGATTATGTGTGCATCACCAACTAGGTATTTCTACCACACCATTATTATTAGTTTCTTATCTTCTTCTAAACTTAATAAATGAGAAGAAATTACGAGAATTTTTTTGGAATGCCTGGTGGGACCTTAACATCATCTAAGTTCCCCTTTATTTCTTTATTATTTTCTCACCCAATGAAATATAAAATTTATTTTATTCTTAGAATAAATACCTTGAATACATTATTTAATTATTTTCTTTTAGTTTATATAGTTAGCTTAAAGGAAAAAGTAATAAATTTTATTTTTAATTCTTGTTATCACACACTTTTACCTAACCACATAATCAATCAACACATCAAAACAAATTTGAGATAAGGCCTGACTAATATTTCATCGTCTAGAGGTAAACCTTACCCTTTCTTGACAAATCCCACTTTCAGGTCATTACCAAGGGGAGAACCAACTTAGCTTTACGGTTGAGTATAAAATTTGAAATTCAATATATATTTGATTTACGTGAGATGATAGTCCACAATATCAAGCCGCATACTAAAGATCAATATATATTTCTTTCTTTTGAGCACCTAAACACAACCTAAAACCCACCCTAGATTTACCTTTAGTACTTAATCTACAAGCCCAATTTTTTCTTCACACTTTTTGAGGCATAAGCCAAAAGAGATATAAAAACAATCCTAAGTTTTAAATTCAATTTTAGTGTATGCTTGATTTGTCTTGAGATTATTTTCCTTTTGGTTTCTTTTTGTTTGAGGTGTGAGTTTTCTTCATTTATTTCATATTATTCTCATTGTATTTACTAGATAAAAATTGAGAAATCAAACCAACCAAGAACCAAAATCTTCCTCCTCCTCTTTTATAGTGTATACTTAAGATGTTGAGAGTTATCCTCATCTTTCTCCCCCTCCTACCATGCCTCAGATAGTTGTTGAGGGTGATGTATATTTCACTTCTTTCCTTGATAACAATCTCATGGCCCTTCATAATTACCTTAACACTTTATCTCATTGTAACCCTATTGCTTCAGTTCATCCTATGAATCCACATTATGGCATACCTCCCCCTCTTATAGTTGGTTTTACCTCTACCTAACATTTGATTACCCAAGCATCTTCTTCTAGTAATATCCCATCCACTACCATCACCGAAACCTAATCCAACATTCCAACCAATAACCAAACACACCCTAAACCAACCAACACTTCCAATTTAGTGGTAACCTTACATCTTATTACCTATACCCTACCTACCATGGGGGTATATTATACACATATTTCCACCATTCCTCCTATCACCACCAACCAACTAATTTTTACCCCTCTTCAAAATTTGGTACTTTCCATACCTCCTACCCTTCCACCTATTAGCACAATATTTACCACTCAACCCCAACCATCTACCACCACACCCATACCTATAATTCAACCCATACATATCCATAAACAAATACCCATGACATATTACTAATATGTTCTAATCTAAAAGGATACATACCACCTTCCACCTAGCCTTTTGTGTTCATCAATCCTTATGTGGTGCCATCCCAACCTACAATGACCACATAACAATATGTGGTATCTTCACAACCCTCTACATATTATCCATACATTTATACCACCTAACCTCAACAAAAATTACCATCTAATTATGGATCTTCCCAACCTCAAACAAATTTTGTTAAGATGTTAATGGATAGAATGTCCAATCTTGAATCATCTATTTTTGGGGCTCATAATATTTTATCATATGATCACATATGTAACTAACCTATTCATCAGTCCATTCCTATCTGATCCTATCCTCCTCAATGGGAACTACCCAAGTTTTCCAAGTTCCAAAGCAAGGAGGACCCCCAACAACACTTGAGATCATTTCACCATTCTTTCTATTTGATTGCATATGATGATGCTCTTCTCCTTTGTTCCTTCCCCATGTCTTTATTAGGACCAGGCATAAATTGGTATATTGATATAAAAAAGCACTACATATTTTCATTTTATCAACTTTCCCAATTATTTTTAGATAATTTTTCAATCAATATATCTAAAAAGGTCTCTATTATTGATCTTTACTCCATTAGGCAATTTGATGATGAATCAATCATTGATTTCATAACCAGATAGAGAGGTCTCATCAACTAGCTTTATTTATCCTCACCCCAACCTAAATTGATTGATATTTTCTCTTGGGGTTGTGTCAAACATATTACCCTCACTCTTCAAGTTCAAACTTTCTTGTGTTTTGATGAGGCTTTCACCATGGCACAAAAATTGGAAATATGAGCCATTGATGAGTTAAAACTAAAACTATAGAACATAAATTATAGCTTAAATCTAATGATACTTCCTCCACCAAAGCCACAAGTGAATCCAACCATCCCAATACCAAATCAAAGACATACACCAACTTGGTTGTAATTAAAATCGCTCCACCACCAACTATCATCCAACCTAGCCTAACCAATTCTTCTAACTCTTCCAACCAACCAAAATGAAACCAAAACCAAGTTGGCCCAAACTAATATACTCTTATAGGGTAGTATTATTCTTTTATTTTGGATAAACTAATTAAAGAAAACATCATACAACTTCCCCCAATAAAACCTACCCAACAATTTTATGCTTCTCACCCTACAACTGGTTGGTATGATGAGAATAATCTTTGTGCTTTCCACTATGTCATTGGACATGATGTTAGTAGGTGCAATACCTTTAAGAATATTTTCCAAAACATTATTGATAAGGAATAAATTATGTTTGATAATCCTAATTCACCTCCAAATCAGTCCCTTGATATGTTTTTTAAAGTTTTCCCAACCATGCCCGTTACACCAACTATGAGGATAATAATATATAATCATCTCATGCTCATGAGGTCCATACAATTAATTTCATCATTAGTGAAACTATTATTGAGGAGACAATTAAATCATCTACCCATTCCTCCATGCCACTCATTGAAATGGTGAATTCACTTTCTATTCCTTTGGACATTCAAATAGAGGAAGAAACCACCCCTCTTTCTTTATTTATTTAAACCATGGACATATCCACATCTCCTTTGATATAAATTTCAAAGGAGGCAACCATTTAGTCAACCATATTTTCACCCACTCCACCTACTAAAATGATTGAATTACCTACCACTATTTTGGACATCTAACTAAAGGAAACAACCATCTCCATCCCTTTATTTAATGCCATCACACCTTCCTTACCTACCATGGAACCAACATTCTCTCTTTAGGAACCATCCCAAAAGAAGATATCATACTACCTACACCTTCCATAGAGAAATCATCCTCGTAGACCTTGGAACAATCCATTAAGAACATAGGTGATGATACCATTCCCTCAACCCCGCCTATGGGCTCAACTTTTGAAACTAATAACCAAGAAATCAAACATGTTTACAAGCCTTTTTCTAAATTGGTCCAAAATATAGAGTTTTCTTCTCAACCCAATCTAGATAGAGCCACTTTCTGGCATCATCTCATCCTCCCTTACCAAAACAAACTTGAACCTTCAACCTCACTAGCATCCACCATCAAACATATCATTACCTCAATCCTATCCTTAAACACTTCTTCCTCTAAAACCATAGGAGAACCATCCAACCCACCTCAACCTAAATTTCCAAATCAAATTACACTTTTTTAACCAAACCCATTAAAAATTTAGGAATCTTTCCTAAACCTAGCCTTGCTCATCCATATTTGAAGATGGACGTGACCCCTTCTAGCCCACCAAAGAAAACCCCAACCAAACTAACTAGGAAGATGGACTGACCTAAACTCCCACCTAGAACAAAATGTATACCACCTCCTTCCCACTCACCTTCCATCTTAGGACTCCATCCCTCCACTATCCTCATTACCTATTCCTAATCTATTAAACCTTCTCCTTTTACTCTGCCTATGCCTACTACCAAATCAATGAAATCCCCATCATTCTTGACTAACCTAGCTATGTCTACCTTCCCACCTATCACCAAACCTTCACCCTCTACCTCTAAATATTCAACATCCAAACTAACTATAACCAAATAAATTTAATTGGAACCACCTACCAAAACATTTCCACCACATCTAATTTCTACAATGAAGACTACTCCTATGAAGGCTTCCACTCCTAACACCAATAACCCAACACCCTCAATTCCTTTGATTTAATCTTATTCAACCATTATACAAAGGTTATTTCAAACCTCCTCTTTAACCTTACCACCCATCAAACCTTTTGGCTCTTCACATCTTAAACCATCATGGTTCAATGACAATTTGATTTACTCAAGCCATAGGATTCCTATACATGATACAAAAAACTATAAATATCTCTAAACACTTTTCCATAGCTTATGGGATAAGGATGATCTATTAGCAGATGAACATCCCTTGAGCCCATTACCAACCCAACTACCAATTCAACACATCCAACATTTACCTACTCATGAACTCTCATTTGAAAGTGAGGAAGAATAGAAGCAACCATCTAGCTCAACACCTCCCTTAGTCCACACTATCCCTATGGTTACCTGATCTAGGGCCTAATAAAATGATAAGGGAAAATAAAAAGTGTCCATACCATGGACCTACCCATCTAATCCTCAACCTTCCAACTAAAACCAAGCACCCTTAACTTTTCCTTCACCTTCTCCAAAACCCAAAATATACATTTTGGGTGCCTTGCCTTCCAACCCTTTTGAAACCATCTAAGAAGTAGATTTAAAATAACTCCACAAAACACTAGTGAAGATGAGCCTTTATGAACTAATCAACACCTCACCCCTTCACTATCAAGCATTGATAAAGGCCTTGAAATTTGTACAGGTTAAACCAAAAGATCCTTAACTTCTTGCATCCTTTATTAGATTCCTTCAACTTTCTACCTTTTTCACCTTCTAAGATTCATAAATACCTTCTATCCATTCTAAATATCTTGATCCTCCCCTCTTCATCATGACATACATTAATCAAACCCACATAAAAAGGGTGATGATTAATGGAAGAACTAGTATCAACCTTATCTCTACCCATGCCTATGAAAAAATTTAATTTCCTAAGAACATCATGTCAAAAATTGTAGTGGTCCTCTGCTCTTTCAATGATACTATGTCTATTACCTTGGGGATAATCATCCTCCACATATACTTGGGACCTCAGACAATTCCTAAACTCTTTTATGTTGTAGAAGGCAAGTTTAAATACAATGTTTTACTTAGATGCCCTTAGATTAATGCCATGAGTTGTGTCCCTTATACCCTACATTGATGTGTCAAATTTTAACATGAAGGTCAAGTTGTTACCATAATAACTGAACCTAGTCCTTTTGTCTCATACAATACGACATATCAACCTAACAATGTTCTTCTTCCTCCTTTATCCACCTCACCACTAATCAACAACAACACCACATCATCAACTAAAATAAATAAAACCTTCACCTTTACCATTGATGAAGCTTCCACTAGCTCATCTATCCCTTATTCCTAGATCACTATAGAGGACCCCTTAGAACCCACATTCCAATGCCTCTCACTAGGGGAATATCATCTTATATCCTAGGATGTTTTCCCTAATCCTCAAGAGTATGTCAACCTCACCCATGATCCTAATTATTACCCCAACATCAAAACCATTATCCTTTTGGGCCTCTCAACCATTAAACCAACTTAATCTATATGGACTTTAATACCCACTTCTTGTTTCCATCGATACGTCCATCACTTGACCATTTACCTCTGACTTCTCCTATCTTGACAAATTAGGATTTTGCCAAGTTATACTTTCATAGGTATGCCTAGAAAGGATTTGGCCTCAGATAGTATGAGCATAGACCTCAAAAATTACCTACCATCAAAACTTAAAAACCTCATGAGGTATTTTGCCTTGTATTTGTACCACCAGAAGAGCCCACCTCACCTAAACCCATTATCACCATCGATGAAGATATCCCATCCTCACCAACCCCATCTATTTAAAAGTCTAAGGATTTTGATATCATCCCATATAATTTTTTTAAAATAAATACTATTATTTTATGCCCCATAACTTATAAAAATGATGGCCAAACTAAAACCCTTCGTTTCATCCATCTTAAAATGGTAGAAATTGATTCTCTTACAATCAACACCACCCAACATCATGATGATGATTCCATTGTCACCTACCTCAATGTGGGGGATTCTTCTATCCAAAAATCCATTCCTCCTATTGATCCAAAACTCAAAATTTCTAGTTGATAAATATTTCAATAGCATAGAAATAACACAGTAACAATGAATTCTCTGAGAAGAGATGTAGTATTACTCAAGATCACAATACAAATATATGCTTATCTCTGAGAAGAGATGTCTATCTTCACATTTAAGGTTAACTCTTCCTTTATACACATTTTGAAAGAATGTGGAGGATGTTTAATGTCACCAATCTCAAGGGAGATTAAGTGGTTTGACTTCCAAGATTTAAAACAATACAAAATTTGAGGAATTACTATTTTTAGAAAGTTACTATTTCTAGACTGCACTACTAAAATTGAAATTTGGGGCACTTCCATTTGGTTTTCAAGGGTCAAACATCATTTATAAAATCTCCATGCCATCTAATGATGTTCTCCTCATTCTTAGATTTCTAATGGTTCAAACAACGAGTCAATTGGAGCTATGGTGTAAAAGTTATGGCTCCTAGAAGTTCTGTCATCAATTGGGGTGGAATTGTCACCCGAATTGTTGTTGAAATCACCTATGAACCAAACCATGATGAATGAATCAACCATCGACATAAAATTGGGTACTTAGGATAACCCTTGAATTGTCATAATGGGTCAATCTTTAGATCTTATAGATCAACAAGATTACCCTTATTTCTCTCATGACTGTAGTATAGCATTTGATTGGTTGTATTAGGATATTCCTAGGATTTACCCTCATATATTCCTCCATAACATTGTCACCCATCCTAATGTTAACCTTTTTTAACAAACATTTCATAGGATGTACCCTCACATCTACCTTCTAGTCAAAGAATATATATAATGTCTCTTGTCTATAGAATTCATCTAACCCATTATTTATCCTTAATGGGTTTCTAACATCATTCCCTTCACCAAATCTATAGGGTTCCTTCAAATTTGTATCAAAATTTGTGACCTTAACCTTTCTTTCTGAAAGGATGACTTTCCTTTGCCTATAATTGACTAACTTGTTGATCTTACAACTTTCAACAAGATGTTGTCTATCATCGATATTTTCTCAACATATAATAAAAACTTGATTGTACCCAAAGATCAACATAAAACCTCTTTTATCACCCCATGAGAAATTTTTTTCTATATGTTTATGCCTTTTAATCTGAAGAATGCTAGAGATAATTACTATAATGTGATGACCCACATCTTCTATGATCTAATCCATAAAATTGTGGTGGACTATGTCAATGATCTCCTTAGGAGATTTAAACATCACAAGGATCACCTAGCTATTCTCACCATCATCTTTGAATTCCTAATCCATTTCCACATTTTAATCAACTCCAAGAAATGTATTTTTGGGGTCCTTTCTAGATATCTTTTTATCTTTATCATCTCCCTTCAAGGAATCAAAGTAGATCCTTCCAAAGTTATATAAATTTTATATATGCATTCTCTAACCCACCTTAATCAACACCTTAACCTACAAGGGAAGCTATAATCCATCTATCACTCCATCTCTCAGTTATCTAATAGATGTTAACCTTTTTAACATCTTCTAAAGAAAGACACATATTTTAAGTAGACTAAAGACTACCAACAAGCCTTTGATTCACTCAAATAATACCTTTTTTCTCCCCCCATTCTTACCCCAACTAAAGAGTACCAACATTTATACATTTAAATCTCTACCACTAACCATTCCTTAGGGGTAATGTTTGACCAACATGATGAACAAAAGAAGGAGAAAGTTATTTACTACATAAGTTGAACACTTATAGAGTGTGAGAATCGATATACCCATACTCAAAAACATTGCCTTTCCATAGTTTTTGTGGCTTCTAAACCTTATCACTACCTTATTAATCATAAAACATACATCATCACTAACACTAACACATTCAAGTACATGCACTCTAAACCATACCAAAACTATCATATGGTTAAGTGGCTCATGCTTCTAGTTGAGTTTCATCTTGAGTTCCTTTAGTAAATGTAAATTAAAGGGAAAGTCATTGATGACCAATTGGTTGAATCTCCTCTACTATAAAACCAACCACTTCCTCTTATATTTACTAATGAGTCCATCATGACTCTTTCTCTATAGAACCCCACCTACCAAATGACCATATTCTTTGATGGCTCCAAATACCAATGTGGTGGGGGTGTCAAAGTTATTTCATTCCCCTTAATGGTGAACCTCTTCCCCTTTCCTTTAAACTTGACATTTAATGTACCAACAATGTGGATAAGTATGAAGCCCTTATCATATGTCTCTAAACCACTCTAGCTTTGGTAATTAAGACCATTAGTGTCTTTGGTGATTCCCAAATTGTTGTTAACTAGGTTAATAAATCCTACCAATAAATAATGATGTCTTTCAAAAGTACAAATAACTTGTAGACTTAATCTTAGTATCATTCTATCATTACCTTATCTAGTCAGTTCCATGATCTACCAACAAGTTTGTAGATATAATAACATCTCTTGCTTCTCAAATCCCATCTCAACCTGTTGAGTCTAAACTCTTTTTTACCATTCACCATTTTATCACACCTTCTTATATCCATTCTAAACTTCCTACCATTTTTAGTGTAATCTCCATTTGACATTTGGTATTGAAAAACCTTTAACTACCTCAACCTCAGTATCATTCCTCCCAACCTCTATAGGAATGCCTAAAGAGCCTTTGTTTAGAGTACTTATCATTACATCATACTAGGGGGGAATATCTTAAAAGTGAGGATTTGATAGCCTCCTTCTCCATTGTATACATAGTCATGAAGCTTCCCATGTTATCAAGGAAACACATGATAGAATCTATGGGGGACATTTTATTGGTTTAGCTATCACTAAACATATCTTTCACCTTGGTTATTATTGACCTAACCTTAACCAAAACTACTATGATTATGTAAAGAAGTGTGCTAAATTTCAACAACATGCTAATTTACATCATGTACCTATCCATGCCCTAACAGTAACCAAAGACTATTAACCCTTCTCATAATGGTGACTCGATATCATTAGGGAAATCAACCCTCATGATTCAAAATGACACCAATCCATCATTTTTACCACTGAATATTTCAACAAGTGGGTCAAATCCATTCTTTTCATCTCAACTAAAGTTGACAAGATTATCAACTTCATCAATCACCATATCATTTATCATTTCACTATTCCCCATAAAATCATCACTGATAACCATAAATATTTCAAGAAAAAGCAATTATAGGGTCTTTGTGATGAATTTTGCATCAATTTAATCTTTTACTCACCTTACCATCAAAAATTAAATGGATATGTAGAAGCCTCTAATAAAACTCTAAATAAAATGTTGACCAAATTAGACATTGCTTCAAGTTGGGATTGACACTTGAACATCCCTTTCACTTTATAGGCCTATCAAAATATAATTAAAAACTCTATGGATACTACCCTTTCTCTCTATTCTTCAAAATAAAGGCAATCTTGCCTCTTGAAGTCTGAATTCACTCTCTTCACATATCTTTGTAGGAGATCATTTATAAAAGTGACTATCATCAAGAACATCTAGCATAACTTTAGTTACTTTATGAGTATCACCTCATAATGCTTAACCATCTTCATGTATACCAAAAATGAATCAAGTTTTATTATAAAAAACACCTAAAAGAATGAGAATTCAATATCGGAGATCTCATCTTAAAGGAAAACCAACATGTAGCCAATATGGAGAAAATCAAAAGAGGCAAGTTTTTTTTCAATTGGTTTGGACCCTAAACTATAACCCATAAGTATGGATTAGGAGCTTACCATTTGTCCTCTATTGAAGGCAAACTAGAACTTGAGCATCTCAATGCTTAACATCTACATCCTTTTTTTTGTTAAAAAGGATCAAAATCACCTTCTTGTCTAACTTAAGTTCATCCATTGATTTATGAGATTTTCACCTTCACCTACCTATCCCTCTCCCTTTGAGGATAATAAATTTAAAACATATAACCATGTGATTAACCATCATATTCATATCCTAATCATAAATACGGGTACCATAGCTCTACCCATGGCATGGTTCTCATGGATACTTTTTGTCTCTCATTAAGATAGAATCCCATGATCTTTTATCTCTCAACCAACACTTTTACCTACCATTACCTTTTTGTGCTAAAAGTTTTTCCCTCATAAAGGTAAACCTCTAAGCCTAATTAGACTTGTCCATATCTAAAAACCTTGCATCAAAATAATTTGGGATATAAAAATACTAATTGGGTCACATCTCTCTAGCATAGTAGATTTCCCCCTTAAACGATAGCTACACAAAACTAAATTGGTTAAAATATAGATTGATCCCTTGAAACATAGCTACCAAATGTACAAACCCAAACTCAAACCACTCCCTTAAAGGATGGCTAAGTCAAAATGGGTCAAAATAAATCATTTTAAGCTTCTCACATCGATCATCATCACACAACTTATTAAGAATGAAAGTAATAAATAAAAGACCCTATATCAAAATCAAAATCCCAAGCAAGTTGTAATCAACTTTGATATATAACATTAGTAGACTTCCCACATCGATCAGTCTACACCTTATATTATAACATGGACTTGTTTAATTTGGTTCTAAAGTCACCTATAGAAAGGGAAAATAAACCCACATAAGGTTACCTTACCTATCAACCCATTTACCCATTCACCTATAACCTATATTCCATTTATACCCTCTTTTAATCAAGGGATTATTTGCTTACTTGACATAATGTGATCAAGATACTCTTTTATCAACTAAATCATGCTAATGCAAAGAATTTGAAAGGTTTAGTTTCCTTAAGTCAATCTAACTTCAGTTTTCTTAGGTCCTTACTAATGAAAATGCATCATGATTTTTTTTACTCTCTTATCACTGGTTCATATAAACATGTGTCTCATGATTCTCATTTTATTTTCTCTAAATTTAGTTGGTTATATAATTAATTTATGTATTTGTATTACATCCTTAACCATAATCACATCACCTCTCCATGATCATGAGAAACAAATATCAATGATAAACATAATATCATGAACCATATCCATGTATACATCATATATCTATCTATGATCAAACCATCATGAACTGCATCATACATCATCTACCTATCTATAGTATCATCCTATCCATTTACCATAACATCATAATAATTCATCATATAACATTACATCATAAACCATAATAACATAGCCATCAATCAAACCATCGATAATCATAAATATCATATACATAAATAAAACAAAACATCATCTATAAATCATCACATGCCTAAAACTACTAAGTCCACATATTAGAAGAATGAAGCATAAATCATAAAACATCAAAACATTAAACCATGAACCATGAGCATATACATATCTATAAACATGAATATCATAAAAAATAACCATCATATACATCATGTCCATCAAAGTAAATAATACATGTAATAATGTATAAATCTCTCTCTCTCCCATGTACATCTCACATCATTGACACATAGATTGGTATCAAAATCATGTACATACAACATATCAAAACATATAATATCATGCCCCTTGGGAACCACACTAATAGACCCTCCTGTGTTTCCTACACCTGTACTACCATTTGGTACCAATCCTCCTAAGATGCTTACATATCCATTGACTATACAGGCCCACTACCCTAGAGTCACCACAACTAATCCACCTACTAAACTGACCCTATACTCTCCCCATCCTGGCTGCTCTAGATAATATGCTAGTACTATGGCCTCATAATATCTCAACTCCTCAACCATGGCTAAGTATTATGTCATAGAGATCATACCTAGTGGTCCTCCTATTGGCACTGCCACTACTCCTACCCTCCATCTTAAAGTGTCCCTCTCTTGACTCACCAATCCTAGTGAGGTCCTTGCCTGATCTCTCTCACTAGTCAAGGTGGTAACCTGACCCTATAAAGTGAAAATTTAGACCTATAATATGGCCACCTATCCCTATAAACCTATAATATGGGCCTATGTTCTTTATAGTGCTATTTCTACTTGTCCATCCTAACCACCACCCATACTTGAGTGCAAAATTTTGGGGATCATCTAATCTCTCCCAAACCACAAATTGAAGTTTTAGAGATTATATTTCTCTAACCAACCATTTGACCATATCCACCTTGATGTTACCCATTTTTGACCCAAACTACTTACATGTTTTGCAATGACCTTGAATTGGTCTTTTAAACCATACCAAACATTTTCCATGTTGACCATTTGAATTTTCACCACCTCGTGCGCAACTAGACCATTTATGTTTTTCAAGGGATTACTTCCTACCTAAAATACTTGTGAAAACACCAATGCTATTTATAATACTTTAATGGAATAATCCAATTATCTATGACCAATTATATGGATTGGTTACCCTATCACTTGTACTTCTAGAACCAACCTTATTATTACCAACATTGGAAACCTTAGTTTGTGTGATATCTTAACTATCATACTTAGTCACATTTTGTGTTAATATTTTGTGTTTCAAATGCCCAATCCTTTTATCACCACCTAGTGACTCACCATCAAACCACTTATCAAACCCCAACTTGATTTTGGTTTCACCTCATCGAATCTTAGTTTGAGGGGGAACACCTCCTCCTATACTCAAGACACATAGACCTTTGACTAAGAAATATATTTTTGTTTTTTAGCTTGTTAATTCAAAGATGCATAATCAAAAAGGGAAAAATATAGACACTAAAAAATTGTAGATGATGATTTTAGATGTCAAATTGTCTAATGGATCCTCCTTGACCCTATCAAACCCTAAGTCTAGTAGACCACCTAGTTAACTAAATTCACTAACTTACTAAATTAAACATCAAACAAACATTTTTAACCCATTTGTTTACCCCTTTTCCTTCAAACACTTGACCAATGATAGTTAGCTTAACCATCAATGATTAACTTGACCATTCAAGTTTAGGTATTCACCTTCTTAACTCATCACCAGTTGTGTGTGCGCTAATAATTCATAATTTAATATGCTCACCTTATGCAGTCCTAATGAACTTCCAAGCATCATGATCAACAACCTCACCCTCTAGGGAACCTTACATCCTCCATCTCTCTTTGCCTCTAAAAATAAGTGAGTGGGAGGTGAAATGATCCATGTTCAAGATATCAAATCTTCTTGCACATAGGTATTCAAGTCTTCTAGAATCCAGTCTTCCTTCAATAACTCTATAATAGAAAAAGAGACCCAAACCTCTACCAAATTTTATTTTTATGCCAAAGTAATATTACTCTAGTGAAATTACCCTATCCTTCAACCATTAGTGAACTAGTAAGCTATAGGTATAATATACTTGTTCTTTGTTTCATTAGATTTATAACCTCCCTGATATGATCAGACATATCTACATATTGTTTCACAACTTATAAAACCTTAATAAAACCATTATCAGACCATTCACCTATTCTACAAGTCTTTTCTAAGTACTTTCAAAAATCTATAGGCAACCATCGATGGTTAGCACAACCACTGATGGTCACCTTAACTATTGATGGTTATCTAACAACTGATGGTTAGCTTAGGCACTAATGGTTCACCCTAACACTAATGGTCACTATGGTAGAAAATAATATCAAGTTAGTTTAGCCCCCTTAACCCCAACCAAACATAACTTTTTATGTTCCTACCTATTCACAGACCCTTCTCTAATTTTTTAAACCTGAATTCACCACCTTTAGCATGAGTATTAACCTAATTTTTCTATATTTAGTCATTTTATTTAACAAAGATTCTACTTTTTTCTTGTATTGCATTTAATTTAATTTATGTAAATACCCTAATTTTATCATTTTTAACTTGATTGTTGTTAAGAGTGGATTGATAGCCTCCTAAAAAGCTTATGCTTGTTGGATCTAGCTCACACTAGGCATTCCTCCCAACTATCTTACTAACAACCCCTTTATTAGTGCTTCTTATTTTTAGGTTATTCCTTCCAATCTAAAGAGGAGTTCGTGACATTAATCTAGATTATGTGGGCATCACCAACTAGTTATTTCTACCACACCTTTATTACTAGTTTCTTATCTTCTTCTAAATTAAGAAATCAACAAAAATTAAGAGAAACACACACATAGAAAACACATATGAGGTAGCCTCTAAATTGTTTGGATCTCTATAAAGTCTAGATTCACTTTGAGGCATAACTTGTAGGTATTGGGTCTTGCAATGTCCAATGGTGGCATAGTGTTAAGTAATGTAATTATTAACCTAGTCTGTTTAGATATGGATGTTGATCTTAGCTCTACTTGAATTAAATGGGGTGATGATGGATTTACTCTAAAGTGGGTATGACTCAAATAAACTATAAATAGTGGGTAGGTAAGATAAAAATGGTACATTTATATAGAGAACATGATTTATTTTCAAACAACTTTATAACAAGGATAAATGTCAAATAACTAATGCTTGTAGACTACCACTTTAGCACACAGAGATGATAAACATAGTGAAAAGATATGAGGGATATGATGCAATTAGCTCTAAGTTATTAATTAAATATTATTATTATTATCAAGACTATTATAACATATCTTATCTTCAAAATTATAGATAGTAATAGAGAACATATTTGACTAGATATGGCTCGGTCTAATAAGTTGCACTATATGGTGTCTCTGCACAAATTCCAAAGATTAACTTAGCTATCTTATTACCAAAAAATAAGATTAATCAACCTAAATTATTATTACAAATTCAAATTGATAAAACCTTATTAATTGATTACAAGCTACTTGAAACTACTATTACATATATGAGGAAGGACTAAGTTACTAGTAAGATAAAAATCATAAACACTATAACATAGAAATGAAAGAGATAGGCATACAACATAAACTTACAACACAACCTGTAGACACTAGAAAATTGCACACAAATAGTTCTAGATGTTTGATTACCTTGGGCCCCACCATAGGGACCACCTAAATCTTATTTACCCTTAACCAACCCTCTAACCTAACCAAGTCATTATTCACCTATCATTATTCACATAGTACTATTCAAAAGTATTATTTGAAAACACTATTCATTGTCACTATTCACTTATATTATTCATGAGGATATGGCATGTCACTATTCATGGTGACATGTTAGGTGACTCAATAGTGATATGGTAAGTGACATGGATTATAAGTGAGGTGGCTTGGAGTGGGACATAATACCCCACTTGAGACCTTGCCAAAGGTGCTTAATGACATCATTAAGTATCACAAGGTGCAACCTTTGAATTATGGTGAATTTTATATTATAGGACCATCTTAAAGAATGTACTTTTGTCCTCATGCATGAAATTTGTACCAAAGTATGTGGGGCTCCTTGTTAAGTGCTTGGGAAAAGATAGAAGTGGGTGATGGAAAGTATTTTGGACCCATATGAGCACATGGGCATGATCTCCACCTATTTTAGACACACTTACAAAGTGGGAGACACACTTATGAAGTGGGAATACCACCACCCTTATCCTTTGACTCATTTATATACCCACCTCAAAAATGGCACCAAAATTTTTGGGGAACTTTGTTAAGTGCTTAGAAAAAGACAAATTAGCTTGGTGGAAAATCTTTTGGACTTATATGGGTCCATGGGAATTATCTCCACTAAATTTGGACACATTTACAAAGTGGGAGACACATTATCAAATTAGAAGACACACTTTTTGAAGTGGTAATCCCACCACCCTTATCCCCTTAACCCACTTATGAGCCCACTTAAAAAATGGCACCACATTTCACTATTCCACTCTTTTATCATGTTTCTTGGCATGAAATGCTATAAATATGACCCCTCTTTCATCCATTTAGCATGTATTTGGTTGGAAAATTTTAATTTACAGGTTTTGGAGGTCATTCATCTTAAGGAGAGGAGCCTAGAGCAACAAAACTCTACCAAAATTTCAAGTCATCACAAAGCATCAACATTAACAACAACTTCAAGAAATATTAAGGGTAATATCATTTTATTTCTTTTATTTCAATTTCTTATCGCCCTTGGCCTTCTTCTTTTCTTCACCTCCAAACCTCAACCCCATAACCTCTTCTTCTCTTTACCCTTATTTTTGACCTTTACCTTCTTACCATTTACCCTCTTTTGCCTTCTTAACCACCAATTACCCTTTTACCTTCTTGACCCCCATTTACTCTTTTTTCCTTTTAGATGAAAAATTACCCATTTTTCCATATTAATTATTTAAAAACTTTAACCATCTACCAACCCCAACCAAGCCATCTTTTCTCAACCCTTGTCACATTGCCAAACCAAAAACCACTCCTTTCACTTGACCAAATTTAACATTAGTTTTGACCAACCATTTCTTTATTTTAGTCATTGCATTAACAAGAATTATTGTATATAATTTTAGTTATTTTCTATTATTTAATGTAATTACCTTCTTTTTCATTTATAAACTTAATTATTTAATGTAGGTGGATTGACAAACTCCTAGATAGATCACGCTTTTTTGGATATAGCTCCTGCTAGGCAATCCACCTTACTCCTTGTCTAGAAAATAGGTTTCATTTAAGTGCTTTCTTATTGCAAGTCATTCTTCCCTACACAAAGAGGATTTCTCATATTTTTTCTATATTAATGAAAAAACTTCTATTAGGTTCTCATAACTGCTCCCTTCTTTTTATTTTTATCTCCTCTTCTTTAAAACTAAGAAAATCAAAAAATTACAGTAAAACATTTTGGCATGCCCGATGGGACCCTAGAGTTTTCTTGGGTTCTTAGTTATTTTAGGACATTGTAGTTACAATAGTTAAATCTCATTTAGTTTCAAATTAAATGCTATTTCTTGCATTTCTGAATTGAAAATCTTAGTTTTAATTCTTCCTTTACAAAAAAATATATATCTTAATTGTAAGTATTTTTGCATTCCAAAAAGAAAAATAAAAAATCACTCATCCTAGGATTAGGATTGCATCTTCATACTACATTTAGGTGCATCATAGTTCTTGTTTTCATGAAAATAAATCTATAAAAAAAACTTTTGGTTTAAAATAAACCTTGCATCCATTACTTGCTTGCTTGTTTAGTTCACATAGTTTAAATTTAAATGGTGAATTAATCATAGAAATCAATCTTATCACACACAAACCAAACCAATTTCATCAAATAAAACATTAACATACTTGAGACAAACCCTGACTATGATTTCATCACCTAGCAATAACCTTACCTTTTTTTGTTAATATTTCTTAGATTTAATCATTGAGGGGATAACCAACTCAGATCTCTTATTTAGTATAAACTTTGGATTTCTAAACCAAAATACCTCAACCTCAACCTTCCTCTTTAACCATACCTCTAAACCAACCCATGTTCATCCCTAAATAAACCCCTATAACATCATACCAATATGTTCCTAACCCACAAGGATACATACCCCTTTCATTCCAACCTTCAATGACCACATACCAATATGTGGCATTTTCTCAACCTTCCACCTCTTATCCATACATTGCAGCCACCCAACCTCAACTAAACCTACCACCTATTATGTAGCTACCTAACCTCAAACTGATATGATTAAGATTTTGATGGATAAAATGTCTAATCTAGAATCATCTATTTTGGGGGCTCATGACCATTTATCTTATGAAAAAATTTATAATGAACCCATTCACCCATCCATCACTATCTAACCTTATCCTCCTTAATGGGAACTTCTCAAGTTATCCAAATTTCAAAGTAAGTAGGATACTAAACAACACCTTAGGGAATTTAGGCATGCTTGTTATCTCATTACCTAAGATGATGCCCTTCTTCTCCACATTTTATCTATGTCTCTAGCTAGCCTGACCTTAGATTGGTATAGTGCCTCACCCAAACATTCCACCATCTCTTTCACCCAACTGACCTAAACTTTCTTGGATCACTTTTTTATTAACATCTCTAAGAATGTTTCCATTACTAACCTCTATTCCATCTAATAGTTTAAGGATGAGTCCATTTCCAATTTTGTCACTCATTGGAGGAGCCTAATTAAACAACTTTCCTTTTTCTTTCCTAAACTTAAACTCAAAGAGCTCTATGCTCACGCATGTGCTAAACATATCTCCTCCATCTTGTGTCTCCAAAGATTATAGAATTTTGATGAATCTTTTACCATGGCATGTAAGCTAAAGAATAGAGCTATTGATGAATGGAGGCTAAACTTGAAGAGTAAAACTCCACCTACAAAACCAATGAGGCCTCTTCTTCCAAGACAAACAACTAAACCAATACCAATACTAAAGGAAAAGGAACCACAAATGTAGTTATCCTTAAATCCACTCCCTCAGCATCTACAAACCAACTAAAATCCTCTATTTCTTCAAATCAAAACCCAAAGAACCAAAATTAAAACAACCACAAGCAAATATCTCTGCCTGGAGAATCCTATGCTTTTATCTTAGAAAAGTTATTAAAATAAAATATCATTCAAATTCCTCCTATTAAACCACCCCAACAATTTGAATCTTCTTGTCTTATACCTGGTTGGTATAATGAGAATGATTCATGTGCCCTCCATTGCATGACAGGATATGATATCAATAGGTGCAATACTTTAAATAACCTTGTATAATCCCTCATTGATAAGGGGGAGCTTACATTAGACAACCCCAATGCACCACCAAACCAAGCCCTTGATATATTTAAGGAACCTTTCCCAAACCATGCTCCTACTAAGAATGAGAGCAACAACATCGAGTGCTCTCATGATACCCATACTGTTAGCATGGTTCTTAACACACTTGTTGATAAAGAACCCATTCACCAAAATACCTATCTCTCACCCTCTCTGATTATTAAGGTAGCATAGTTATCTTGTCCACTTTTAGGAACCCAAACCAAAGAAAAAACCCTTTTTCCTCCACTCATTTAGGTATTGGAGACACCAACCTCCCCTTCAGTTGACATACTATACCATGCACCCATATTACCTTCCTCATCAATTACAAAGAACTCTCCACTCCCTTGGAAATAATTTCTAAGGAGGAAATCCTCACATCTACTCCTCCCATAGAGGATCTACCTATCCCAACCTTGCATCCTTTGATTGAGGAATAGGACAAGTTACTATCCCTATGTCTCCACCTAGGGGGTTATCTTTTAGATCCACCATTTAGAGAATCAAACCAACCTACAAACCCTTCTATAAGATAGTGTAGAAATTGGAATTTATCTCCAACCTTGACATGGATGGAGCCACCTTCTATAAATAATTAGGTCTCCCTTATATTAATAAATCAAAACTTCTAATCCCTTCTTTGGTAGACTAACTCACCACTTTGATTAACCAACCTATTACCATATCTACCCAACCAACCAAAACCTCCACCCAACCATCTCAAACCTCCACCAAACTAACCAACACTCAACCAATTAAGCCAACCAATACTAAAGTATCTAATCCCTCTCCTATCACCCAAACCAAATCTACCAAAACCATAGGAGAACCATCTAAATCACCTCCACCCCAACCTATCAAAACATCTATTGATTCTCTTATCAAACTTATTGAGTATTTAGGAATACTTCCTACACCTAGCCATAATCATCCCTCTTTGAAGTTTGACCTAAATTCATCTAGTCCACCAAAGAAACCACCAACCAAAATAACCAAGAAGGTGGAGTTACCTAAAACTCTACCTCAAACTAGACCCATACTACCTCCTTCCCTCTTACCCTCTTAGGAACCCATACCTATAATATCCCTATCACTTATTCCTCATCTACTAAACTTTCTCATTTTTCTTCACCTATAGCTAGCTCAACCAAATCATCAAACTATACATCATCCTTAACTAATAAGTCTACCTCTACCTTCCCACCTATCACTAAACATTCACCCTCCACCTCTAAATCATCTACCTCCAAACCAACCATAACTAAAAAATTGTAACCAAAACCACCTACCAAAACCCTTCCACCACCAAAAAATCCCATAGTGAAGTCTAATCATAAGAAGGCTACAACCCTTAAAACTAAAAACCTATCACCTATAACACCTTTTCTTGAATCCTATTCAACCATTATGTAAAGTTTGTTGTAAAACTCTTCCTTGATCCTACCACCCATAAAAACCTTTGACCCTTCATGCTAAAAAATATCATGGTTCAATGACAACTTGGTTTTCTTATACCATAGGACATCGAGAGATGATATAAAGAACTATAAATCTCTCTAAACACTCATCCACAAGCTTTATGATGAGGATGATTTATTAACAAATAAACATCCTATGTCACCCATACCTACCAAACATGGTGAACACTTACCCACTCCTCCTCTCTCACATAAAATTGAATATGAATCTAACCACTCTACTACCTCCACCTCTCCTATCCATATTATCAATGTGGTCACTAGATTGTAGAAAAATGATAAAGGGAAGGTTAGGGTATCTATTCCTTGGACTTACTCCTCTTACAACTCCTAGCTAACCCACACTCAATTGTCTCCATCTTCAACTAGACCCAAGGTGTATATTTTAGGTGCCCCCCAATCTAACACTACAATATCAACTTGAAGAGCTATCCTCAAGAAACTTTATCAATCCCCATAGAAAATGAGCTTGTATGCATTGATATCTATCTCTCCCCATCACCACCAATCACTCATAGAGGCTTTAAAATCCATTGAGGTCCAACCCAATGAACCTCAACCTCTAGCCACCTTTGTTGGTTCCCTTGAAATTTATAACCTTTTCACCTTTAAGGATTCAAAAATACCTTTCATCCACCTCAAGGACCTAGATCCCACACTTTTTATTACCATTTAAACTGACCAAACCCATATTAAATGGGTCATGATTGATGGGAGATCTAGCATTAACATCATCTCCTCTCACACCTACAAGCAAATCAACTTACCAAATAATGTCAAGTCTAAATCCTTGACTATCCTTTACTCCTTAAAGGATACCATGGCCAATACCTTGGGAACCATCATCTTTCATATCCATGTAGGAACTCACATACTCTTCTAACTCTTTTATGTTGTGGAAGGATAATTCCAATACATCATCTTGTTGGGATGACCTTGGATTCATTCCATGGCATGTGTTCCCTCTACCCTCCATCATTACATCAAATTTAATCACGAAGGCTAGGTCATAACCATCTAAGTAGACCCAAGTCCTTTCTCAACATGCAATATGACCTATCACCCCAATGATGTCCTCATACCCCCATCTAGAACACCTTCAGTAGTTACACCCCAACCTCCAACCATCAATGAATCATCCAACTAGCTCATCCATCCCTTATTCACAAATCACTATAGAAGATCCCTAGGAATATGTGTTCTAATGTCTCTCACCAGGTGAGTAATTCCTTTTAGCTCTTGATGTATTCCTTATTCCTCAAAAGTATGGGAAACTCACTAACTAGACAATTTATGACCCCAATATCAAAACTATCATTCCCTTTGAACCTCCAAATCATCAAACCCATTTTATCTATGGGGTACTCAACAAACCCCTCAATGGTTCTATCACCCCTTCCTTAACTCAGCCATTTACCACTAGTTTCTCTTTCCTAAATAAACTACGATTTACCAAGACATACCTTCATCAATATGCTTGGAAAGGCTTTGGCCTTTGATGATATGAGTAGGGCCTATATGAGCTAGTCACCATTGAGACCAAGAAACCTCATGAGATCCATGGCCTTGGTTTCATCCTACCTAATAAGAAGTGACCTAAACCACCTAACATAATCATTGTTAAAGAGGATACCCCTTTCTCACCAACCTCATCTCCACTTGCATATGAATATGATGACATCATCTCACCCAACTTTTTTTTTCTATCAACATGATCACCCTTAGACCCCTGACTTATCAAAAGAAGGGGGTAACCATCACCATCCCTTTAACCCATCTTGAGATGATAGAGAAAGACTCTCTTACCATTAACATTGTTCAGTGTTAGGATGATGCTTTCATTTTCACCTCCCTCAGTATGGGGGATTCTTATATCCATAAATATCTTCATCTTGAGAACCAAACCATGTTTAATTAATCCACTATCAATGTTAACTTAGGTATTTAGGATAACTCCCACATTTTCAAAATAGGTCAATCATTGAATTCCATAAAACAAAAAGATTAACCTTCTTTCCTTCATGACCAAAGCATAGAATTTTCTTGGTCCTATCAAGATATTCCTAAAATTTATCCTTATATTACCCTCCATAACATTATCACTCATCCTGATGCTAATTATATTTGGAAAAAATTATACAGGATGCACCCTCACATTGCAGTTATAGTCAAGGAAGAGCTTCAATGCCTCTTATCTATCAATTTAATCCAACCCATTGACTATCCCTAATGGGTTTATAACATCATTCCCATTACCAAATCTACTAGGGTACTTTGCCTCTATATCAATTTTTTTGACCTCAACCTTACTTATCTAAAGGATAACTTCCCTTTTCCTAGCATCGACCAACTTTTTGACCTTACAGTTGGCAATAAGATGTTGTCTCTCATGGATGGTTTCTCAAGATATAATCAGATCTTCAATTCTCCCAAAGATCAACATAAAAAAAATTTCAACACCCCTTTAGGAACCTTTTACTATAGGGTCATGCCATTTGGTCTGAAGAACATTGGTGTAACCTACAAATGAGCCATGACCTACATATTCCATGATCTCATCCACACCATCATAAAGGACTACACTGATGATCTATTGGGAAAATCGAAATATTTTAAAGATCATCTAAAAGTTCTCAACATTTTCTTTCAGCACCTAATCCATTTCCATGTCTAACTAAACCCAAAAAAATGTGTTTTTCTTGGTCCTTTTAGGAAAACTTCTTAGATTTATCATCTCTCTTCAAGGAATCAAATTAGATCCCACCAAATTATAATCAATTCTTGAAATGCCACTCTACCCCACCTTAAGCAAATATGTAGCCTATATGGAAGCTCAAATCCATCCATCACTTCATCTCTCAATTATCAGATAGATGTTGACCCTTTCACCTTCTTCTTAGGAAATATACCTCTTTTAAGTGGACCAATGACTACCAAAAAGCCTTTGATTCAGTCAAAGAATATCTCCTTTCTCCACATGTTTTTATCCCTCCTAAAGAGGATTGACCCTTATACCTTTACATCTCTACCACTAACCATTCCTTAGGGGCAATGCTAACTTACCATGGTAAACAAAATAAGGAACAAGTTGTATACTATATTACTTGAACACTTATAGAGTATGAGACTCAGTATACCCATACTGAGAAAATTTACCTCACCTTAGTCTTTGTGGCTTTCAGACTATGTCATTACCTTCTCAATAACATAACCTTTATCATCACTAACACTCACCCACTAAAGTATATTCATTCTAAATGATACAAAACTAGTGTATGGCTAAGTGGATCATGTTCCAGACTAATTTTGACCTTGAATTCCTCTAGTAGAAGTTGATTAAATAGAAATTCATTTACAACCAATTGGATGATTCTCATTTACTAGACAACTAACCACTTTCTCTTGCATTTATAGATGAATCCATCACTACTCTTTCCCAAGAAGACATAACCTACCAAATGACTCTATTCTTCAATGGTTCAAAGTGCCAGTGAAGTAGGGGTGTTAGGATTATTATCATTCCCCTTGATGTTGAACCCCTTCCTCTTTCTTTCAAGCTTTATTTTGAGTGTAACTATAATATGGATGAGTATAAAGCTCTATTCATTGGTATTGAAACTGCTCTAGCCTTGGGAATTAAGAAAATCAATGTCTTTGATGATTCCTAGCTCATGGTCAACTAGGTCAATCGCTCCTATAAATGTAATAATGATTTCTTGAAAATTTACAAACAACTAGAAGATGTAATCTTATCATCATTTGATCATTACCATATCTAATTTGTTCCCCAATCTTTCAACAAATTCATTGATAAAATGGCTTGCCTTGCTTCATAGATCCCTTCTCAGCCTTCTAATTCTAAAATTTTTATCACCATTGATCATTTCACCACATCCTTTTATAACCAGTTTGACCTCCCTACCATTTTTAGTGTGAAATAATCCCCATCAAACATTTGGTACCAAAAAACCTATAACTATTTGAACATTGGCATCATTTATCCCAACCTCTCTAAGAACATTTGAAAAGCTTTTGATTAGATTACCTCTCATTATGCCCTACTAGGGGGAATCCTTTAAAGACATGGTTTTGATGGTCTCCTTCTCTGTTGCCTATGTAGCCATAAAGCTTCTCATGCTATCATGGAAATGTATGTGGGATTTGTGGGGGATACTTTAGTGGTTTAGCTATCATGAAATGTATCCTTTACCTTAGTTTCTATTGGCCCATGCTCAACTAAGACTATTGTGATTATGTAAAGAATTGTGTTAAATGTTAATAACATGTTAATCTACATCACATGATGGCCAATGGCCTCAAAATATTCAAATAATTTTGGCCTTTCTCATAATGGGGACTCGATCTCATTAGAGAAATCAATCCTAATTCTTCACAATGACAGCTCCATCATCACAACCACCAAATATTTCACCAAGTATGTGGAAGCTATTCCTCTCATCTTGACCAAAGTAGAGAGGATTTTTGACTTTATCAATCACCATATCATCTATCACTTTGGTGTTCTTTATATTATTATTGTCAATAATGGTAAATCCTTTAAGAAAAAGGAAGTCTAAGGTTTATGTGACTTACTCAGCATTAAGCTAAGTTTGTCCTCACCCTATCACCCTCAAGCTAATGGATAGGTTGAGGCCTCTAACAAACTCTAAATAAAATTCTCATTAAAATGGTAAATGAATTTAGTTAGGATTAGCATTTTCACATTCCCTTTGCTTTATGGGCTTACCATACTATCATTAAAACCCCTACAAGTGCTACACCCTTTTCCCTTGTGTTTGGAGTGGAGGTTGTCTCACCTCTTGAAATCTAAATTCCTTCTCTTCACATATCTTTTCAAGATCTTATTTTTTAATATGATTATCATCAACACCATTTGGCTTAGATTGAGCTACTTGATGAGAAACATCTAGAATCCCTTACCAATCTCCATGTCTATCAAAATCATATCAAGTGTGCCTATAACAAATGCCTCAAAGTGTGAGATTTTAATATCAGAGACCTCATCCTAAAATAAAATAAACATGTCACCAATATGGAGAAAATTAAGTGAGGCAAATTTGCTTATACCTTATATCTTAACCCATAAGTATAGATCATGAGCTTACTAGTTGTCTTCTCTCAAAGGCCACCCATAACTAGAGCCCTTTAATGCTTCACATCTATGCTCATTATTTTGTTAAGAAAGATCAAGTCTAACTTTTATTTAATTTAATCTCATTCTTTGCTATCAACCTATAATCATCTCCATATTTTAGGGGAAACTAATTAATATTGAATCATGTTATTATATGTGGCTAGCACTACCTTATCTTTAATAATGGGTATCATGGCTCTACCCATGCCATGTTCTCATGGTACTTTCCACCCCTTTTCAATATGGATCCCCATGATCATTGTCACCTAAATATTTTACACACCTAGTCCACCTTATTATTATTATATTTTTTCCTTCATAAAGGTGAGACACTAAGTCTGATTAATCAATTATATGCCAATCAAAATCAGAGAAAAATAACATAATTCTTATCACTAACAATCATGGGTCATTCCTATCATTCACAGACTGCTCACTTGAAGGATAGCTATTGAAAATTTATTTGAAATTGCCAAATATAAGGTAAAATGCTCCCTTGAAGGACAAATATCAAAATAATTAAACAAATAATATAAAATTAGACCACTCCCTTGAATGATGGCTAAGAAAATAATTTGCTAAAAGCCATAGCAATTTCTTGGAAGCTTGTTGCATCGACCAGCTTCCCATATACAAAAATATAACAAGATACCCATTATCAAAATCAAATAAAAAGTAGACAAATATCATGAAATTCATAATTGAATCTCAATCAACATAATAAGGTGGAATCCACAATCAAATTTCACAATTATAATTCTCACATCGACCAGTCTACATAATTTTAACATAGACTTGTTTATAACTGACTCTTTAGGCACCTATAGAAGAGGCGTGCTAGTATCGCAATAGGGTTTCATATTCACCCATCTCCCTTCACACTATATTTAAGGGATTATTAAGCTTAATTAAAATTATTTGTACAAGACACCTTTCAACCAACTAATGACTACTCATGTGAAGCATTTATAGGGCTTATGTTCATTAAGTCAGTCCTACTTAAAGTCTATTTTTAGTCCTTATCAAAGAAGCATCACGCCCTATTCTTATCCTAATATGCTTAGTTGATATTTTCAATTAAGACATTTGTCTCTTGATTATATTCTTCACTTTACCATCTAGTGTTGTTCATTTCCTTACCTCATATGCTTTACCTTAAGTGAGACTACAAAAACCATTAATCATGACTATCTACATAACCATAAGCATAATAACATCAAACTATGTAATATTTTATTTAGGGTGTGAGGTGTTACATGAAACATAAAATCTCATAGATTACACACACATTTCTTAAGGCACATACATACATAGATTTACTACTTAGGCATTATGTTGATTATCCAGTGAATCTAGATTTATGTCAAGACATCCTCTTTATTGATTTCCTGTTGAGATATCCTCAACAACATTCCCCATATCGATAGCCATTGAGGGGATATTATATTCCCCTCTTCCATGTTCCTATCTATATTATGGGAATCATATTTTTCTTTAGGTCTTTATCCTTGCTCAATCATCGTAGCCATTTCCTCCCTTTGCTCTAGTTTTTTTTGCTTTCATGTGTAATGCCTATCATTGCCTCAATGTGCATCCCCTCAGATAGTGAGTATTCCCTCCATGGACTAGGGGAGGGTGATTTTATCTAACCCTACATCTTTTGAAGAAAAATTCTTGCCTTCTTTATTGTTGTTTTGGTTGGAGTTCAGACTTAAGCTCGAGTCATGGGTGCCTTTCCCTTTACCATTGGTTCAATATCTCTTTCAACAATGCCATTACATGTTACAGTATCTAGAAGATATAAATATTATCTGCATAGATAATTTTGGGTCATGGAGGTTATTGATCATATCTACCTCCATTTCCATTATTCACCCTCTCTAACCTTTTACAACTCTTTGCATTATCAATAACCTACAAAATCAAATGACTTCATGTTGAACACTTGTTCTTAACATCATTCTTTAAGTAGAATACCTAAGTGTTTTTCATCATCAACATGATTATCAATTCAACCAATTGAGTGGGTCATATGGTGTCATTAATTATATTACATAGTATAACCACTTGAAATGGTCATGTCTATTTACCTTTTTATGTGGATATGTAGCCCTTGATCTGAATGGTCATCTTGATAAATTTATTATGCACCATCATGATTTCCTTTTGTCACCCATAATTAATATCCTTATCATTTGATCCATATCTAATGACTTTGGTTTACAGCTTACTATCCTCATAGACATGGAGATCTTTTGAATCATTGTCACCTTTCCCCCATCTTATCTAGTTGTATATGGAATATCCTAGGTCACACAACTCCCTGCTGGTAGGGCACCTTCTAGTGGAACCTAGGGTCATTAGCTTTAAGGTATTGGGATAGAGGATGTAGACATGGACACCTTTTTCCCAAATTGGCTATGTATCTATTGAGTAAGGCACAATCTATCCTCTATCACTCACCATACTACTACTTTTATACCACATGGAATTTTCTAAACCTTCAAAGAAAATCTTTTCAAGTCATCACTTCGCTACTACCCATAAAACTTAGCTCGTAGTGGTGATGAAATTTTTATAAAGAGACTATGCATCTCACAATAGATGCCCATCTTCTAAAACTCAGCTTGTAGCAATAGATTCCATCACTGTGCTTATACACTCACATAATTTTAGAAGGTGTAACCTCCTCGTGAAGGCACCTTTTCTTTGGCTTAGATCTATTGAAGGACATTTGTGGTGATTAGAATTATGTTAACCTCTTATTTATCCTACCTTTCCCATCTATGTTTTCTCAACCTAATGCATGTGGGATCATTATGGTGACTATTTATTTATATTGGGTTATCTCTCTCACCATTTTTATGTAAGCTAACACTCTCACCATTACCTTCACCAGAAACCAAAGTCTTAATTTTGAAAACCTTCTCCATCAATCCAACCTCAACCCTATGGTACATCAAATTGGGGCAACCTATTTGAAAACCACTAACCCATGGAGAACTACATTGACTTGATGTCCATGGACTATGTAGGAATTATTTCATTTCTAAGGGTAACTTAACCACTAATAACTAATTACCATCCCCTATTTCTTATCACTAATTTCCATTGATAATAGTTCCCTCTTTCTTAGGGCATCTTACATCAAGAAAGCTTTGAATTTTTCTTAGCATCCTTATGTTTTCATATCCTCTAATACTTATTTGTTTTTCCCCAATTTATGGGAGAATTACATTATCTTGAGGTCATTTTTGACTATGTAGGTATCACTTAGTTACTAAGGTTGGCTCGACCACATTACTCATTTTATTTTCCCTTCTCACTTAAAATCTCTTTCTCCACTTCTCTACCTATCTCCTCACCATCTCCCTTTCTCAAGCTTGTCAATCTCTTTTAAATTTTTTTGTAGATTTTCAATCTATTTGAAAACAAGGATGGATATCATTCCTCATATACCTCTCTTATCTCCTATAAATCCACCATCTACTCCACCTTGTTGCCCTATTTATCACCTTTCATTACATTTGTTGTGATTTCTTCATTTCTCACTCCCCTACCCACTTTTTCTATTTTTTATCTCTCTCCTCTTCTTACCAACCTTTCCCTCTATATCCTTGGTCTTCTTTCACTATCCTCATCATTTCCCCTTACCCTTAGCAATTTTTCGTACCCTCTTCATCACTCTCTTTTCCTCACCAATTCCACATCATTCTATTCCCTTGCACACTGATGGACATTTTTACACATTGCTCTTCTTTTAGACCACCTTATTACTTCTCTTCCACTACTTCTAAGCTAATTTCATTCCAATTCTCAATTTTTTTTCCTCTTTCCTATCTTTTACATCTTGCATGCTTTTTATTTCTTCTATTTTTTTTTCTGCATCCCACTTTTATTCTTACGTGTGCCACCATTTTATTTCCATTTTCCATTATTCCCACCTTTCCCATTGTAAATTCTTCTTGTTTGGTTTATTTTCATTGTTTATAGCTATTTTTCCCTCCATAACTAGCTTCTCATTAGGTATTTATCTTTTGAGAATCCTTTCATAATTACCCTATTCTTCTTATCTATTCTAGCCTTTTGTATTTTGTGTTCCCCTTTCCTCTTACCATATCTATCCACACTTATCTCTTGCATCTATGTGATTATCTATGATTTATATCCTTGCCAACAACCTTACTTATTTCTTCCTTTTTTTATTATCATCCCTGATCTTCATCTCTTATTTTCATCTCATTCCCTTTCATTATGTTTCTCTATTACTTTGCTTATTCCCTTTCCTCTCATCCATTTTACATTTTCTCTCCCCTATTTCTTCACCACCTCACCACTTTTCATCTTGTCAATATCTTATAATCAACCATTCAGCTTGTTAATCTCTTCTAACAAGATGATTGACACCTACCTTATCTCTTCACCTTCTTGTCCACCCATCCTTTACTTTCCCTCATTATTTTAACCCCTTTCCCATCATCCATACCATTCTTATCTCCAACACCACTATCTAGTTTACTTAGTTATTCCTCTCCTTGCCTATCATCATCTATCATATCCATGTTTACTTGGTCATGATACTACCTCCTTCTTCACTCTCCTATCATCCTTTTTGTGTCCTCATTCCACTCCTTTTTCCTTTTACGCTTTTCCTTATTTTTAATTTTCATCACCAAACTATTGTCTCCCTATTCTCTTTTAGACCTATTTTCAATTCTTTCTTAGCTTGCCATATTTATAATCCTTCCCTTCCCCTTCATGTTTACTCACCCTCTCTCACATTCATTTTAAATTCCCTAATCTATCATTTTTTAGTACATTCCTCAAACCTCTATCTTATACCATTTATTTTTTCTTCTTATTTCTTTGTTTCATTTGATTTTTCTCATTTTCCTTAATTCCATTCCTTATGCGTCATGCTCTATTTCTCCCTCCTTATCCATGTCTATATTCTTATATCCTTATCCCACTTCATCTTTATCTATGACCTCACTATTTTATCACTCCTACTCCATCCATATCCTTATCTACCTTCACATCATCCTTTGTTAGATCTCCCTCATATTATCTCATTCACACTCTAGCTCCTCACTCATTAGAGTGTGGTCACTAGTTTGTCTTAATTCTATGTACATATCCATGCCTGCTTCCTCATGCCCTCCACTCTCTTGATTTAATGCACAAAATATTGTTAGTTTCATTACTTAAATTACATCCATTTATTCCTTTTATGTCTTTTTATGTTATGCATGGGTCCTATTTTTATCTTTTCCCTCTCCAACTACTCCCTTCACACTACTTATCACGCATTTTGATCTTAATTCACACAATATGATCAGAACACATTTTTTATCAATCAATTCATGTTGATGCAATGTATTTTCAAGGCTTATGTTCCTTAAGCTACTCTAACCTCAGGTTCTATTTTGTCTTTACCAAATGAAGATATACCATGTCTTTATTCTTATCCTTTCATCATTGGTTTATGTATATGTATGTCTCTTAACTCTTACATTTTTTACCACATCTAAGTTTGTTATCTAACTTAATTTATGTGATTCCAATCAGGTATCATAACCATAATCACATCCATGTACCTTCAACCAAACCCAAGAACATGGTAATTCTAATTAGGGAAACCCATTTGAACACCACTTTCCTAAATACTAAGAACTACATTTGGCTTGAATTTTTGTTGGATACTACATCCATAGAACTATGTAGGTAACATCCACTTGCCTTGTACATATGGATTCAACTTAGCCACCCCCTACCTACAATTTTACAAAACACTCAACCAACCAACCATTCAACCACATCCCATATGATGTTGGTCATTTTGTTTGACCCCAAACTATTCTCATACTTTACATTGATCATGCCTTGGTCCTTTTGACCATACCAAACAACTTTTATATGTTAACCTTTTAAATTTGCACCATCTGGTACCAAATTAAACCATTTTTGTTGTTCAAGGGAGTAATTCCTAGCTTAGATACCTATTAGTAACACTAACTTGATTAAGAGCCTAAAAGGTGTACCCAACCATAGTTGTGGTCATGTCGTACATTAGTCATTTGTCTTTTTGAATAGACCCTTATTATTACCAATGTTAGAAACCTTAGTTTGTGTGTGAACTTGGCTATCACACTTAATCACATTTTGTGTGCATGTTTGTGTTTCTACTACCCAACCATTTTTGTCACCAACCATATTACTCACCATCAACCACTTATCAAACCTGCACCTAATTTTACTTTCCCTCATTGACTCCTAGTTTGAGGGGGAGCACCTTCTCCCATACTTGAGGTAACTAGACCTTTGATCAACAATCCATTTTTTTATATCTTATTAATTCAAAAGGTACATAAAAAAGGGGGAAAATATAAACACTAAAAAACTACACACAAGCAGTTCTAGATGTCTGAATGCCTCAGGTCCCACCCTAAGGACCACCTAAACCTTCTTAACCCTTAACCAAACCCTCTTAACCTAACCAAATCACTATTCACCTATAATTATTCACATATTACTATTTGAAAATGCTATTCCAAGTCACTATTCACTATCACTATTCATGAGAACATGACATGTCATTATTCATAGTGACATGGTAGGTGAATTAATAGTGATATGGCAAGTGGAATAGATTGGAAGTGAGGTGGCTTGGAGTGGGAAATATTAACTCACTTAAGACCCTTCCCAAAGGTGCTTGATGACATCATTAAGCATCACAAGGTCTAACCTTTGAAGTATGGTAGATTTTTCCTTATGGGACCATCCTAAAGCATGTGATTTTATCCTCATGCATGAAAGTAGTACCAAAGTATGTCAAGATCCTTGTTAAGTGCTTGGTAAATGATATAAATGGGTGGTGGAGATTATTTTTGACCCATATGAGTTCATGGGCATGATCTCCACCTATTTTGGACACACTTTCAAAGTGGGAGACACACTTATGAAGTGGGAATCCCAGCACCCTTATCCTTTGACTCATCTATGCACCCACTTAGAAAATGGCACCAAAGTTTATGGGGAATTTTTTTAAGTGCTTATCAAAAGACAAATTATCTTGGTGTAAATTATTTTGGACTCATACAGGTCCATGGGCATTATCTCCACTAAATCTCCACTAAATTTGGACACATTAGCAAAGTGGGAGACACATTATCAAAGTGGAAGATACACTTTATGAAATGGGAATTCCATAACCATTATACCCTTAACCCACTTATAATCCCACTTGAAAAATGGAACCACATTTCAATATTCCATTCTTTTTCATATTTATTGGCATAAAATGATATAAATATGACCTTGCTTTCATCCATTTAGGGGGTCTTTGGTTGGAACATTTGATCTTATAGGTTTTGGAGGTCATTCACCTTACATTCAAGCAAAAAAACTCTACCAAACATTCAATCCATCATAAATTATAAACAAGAAAATCAACATCAACAACATGTTCAATCAAAATCAAAGGTAATATCATTTTATTTCTTCTATTTTAATTTCTTATCCCCCTTAGCCTTCTCTTTTCTTGACCTCCAAACCTACCCCTTGGTATTATTATTTTCTTGACCTCTAAACCTCAACCCCATAACATTTTCTTCTCTTTACCCTTATTTATTACCTTTACCTTCTTACCATTTACCCCTTTACCTTGTTTTATCTTTTTGGCCACCAATTACCATTTTGCCTTCTTGACCCCCATTTACCCTTTTTGCCTTCTAGATAATGATTTACCCCTTTTGTCATCTTAATAAATTTATAACTTTAACCATCTACCAACCCAAACCAAACCATATTTTCTAAACCATTGTCACATTTCAAAACCAAGAACCACACCATTAACTTGACCAACTTTAGCATTAGTTTTGACCAAAAATTACTTTATTTTATTCATTTCATTAGAAAGCATTCTTGTATTCAATTTTAGTTATTTTTTATTATTTTTATTTAATTTTAGTTATTTTATATTATTTAATGTAACTTATTTTTATTTATTAACTTAATTATTTAAAGTAGGTGGATTGACAACCTCTTAGATAGATCACACTTTTTTTTATCTAGCTCCTACTAGGCAATCCACCTTACTCCTTGTCTAATAAACAAGTTTCATTTAAGTGCTTTCTTATTGTAGGTCATTTCCCCTAACTAAAGAGGAGTTCTCATAATTCATCTAGATCAAATCTTGTACTTCTATTAGGTTCTAATAACCACTACCCTTCTTTTTAGTTTTATCTCCTCTTCTTTAAAACTAAGAAAAGTAAAAAAAATAGAGTAAAACACAACCCAAAGTATTTATTATCTATATTTATATGTCAAAAAATTCCTCCATTTGGAATTTGGGAGATACATGAATATATATGCTTGGGATGAGGGATCCTCATCACTAAAGCCATTCTTAAAGTTTACACCTATTTTATAAAATATCTCCCAAAGGAGTATATAGAGGACACTTGTCAAAATATGTCACCAATAAAACAAACTTGTTACAACAAAACTCTGATACCGCTAACTAACATCATTCCTTATATGATGAAGTAGTTTTAGTAGTGGAAACTTGTAATTTGGTGGTTGTTGTCATCAAAGTTGTTGTAATGGTGGACCTAATCATTGAATATGTTGGTGTATTTGATATGGTCAATAGGAATGACATGGTCTGAAATGCTTGCTTACTCACTTGAAAATCATTATCTATCATCCTAAAGTCTAATATGGGTCTATTAAAGAGATAGGGGATCTTGTCTATTAAGTTTTTGTGTGACTTAAATGTAGTCACAATCTCCATATAAAGAGTCTCTATAATAAGGACCCTGATTCTAATTTTTTTTATCAATTATTATAGGTTGTCATGGGTGTTATATATTATTCCCTCAACCTTTGATCTAAAATTATTTGTATTTATCCATAGGATGTCCTCAAAGATGGTCTTAAGGACCAATTCTTCATTCTAGTTAATTAAACCATTGAAACTCATTTTCCCTAAAATGGTGATGGATTTCCCTTCATAATTAGTGAGTTATCACACTAAATTTTGCATCTCTTAATGTCATTCAATCAATTTATCTCTCTTGGTGACCTTATAGTTTTTATCTCATTCAAATTCCAAGGAATTTATCAAATTGAGGTGAATATATGCCTTGTCTCTAGCTACTCAACCCAAAAAATAAATCTTAGCTTCCATCTTCTTCATTTCTTATGCAAGGGAAATACATCCCCCCATTTGGGTTGGGATTCCATTTTTTCATCTTTTTCTAATTAGAAGGCATCATATAGCTTTTGGGATGCTCCTTGTACACTACCTATGAGGTATTTTGGAGGTTGAATGGTTCTCTTTACCTATAAGGCATCCATATATTGATCATTCATAGAAACATCTCCTTTATTACTCACCCTATAGAGTCTACAAAAGTATAGGGGCCTTCTTTCTGACCACCCAAGTTAGAAGGGATATTTCTTCATTTTTTAGTTAGTTGTAACACATCTTCTCATTTTTTTGACTCCACTTACTCCCCTTCAGCAATTATAGTTTTTATATTTAAATTTATCATAGTCTTAGTTTCCATGTTTAAGTGAAACTTAACTATGTGTTGTTCCATAATGACCAAGTCTTACCTACCTACCTCTGTTTATTGCATCTTCTAGACCCACTCAAGTATATTCATGGAATCCAATTTTTGTGAATTTTATAACTAGCTTATGAGATTGGAATAGGGAGACTAAGTAGGGGAAAACATAGGCCTAGGAGAATGTGTTCCTAGTTGAGGGAAATGATAAATGGCTCTTCTCCATCTAGTGACCTTCTTGGGAGACACTATATCAATTACTAGCTTTCCCTTCTCTAACCCCTTTGTTGATGTAATGGTGGTACAATCTTATTGGATTTCCTAGCTAATTAGAAGGTCAAACTAGGTGGAGGGATGAGAAGGAGTGATTGGGGAATCAAATATGGTGGAGATTAAATTCTTAAAGTGCTCTTGTTTATTAATTCCATATGATTAAGTGTTGGAGTCAATAAATAATGAATAGGTAGGAGTGGTATTGATCATGTTTAAAAATAATTAGTTATGGATGTATAATAAACCATAATATGTCATTTAGAAGTTTGTATATGGGGTACCATAGCCTAAATTATGGGGGTTAGGGTTAGTATCTACAAAACTAGCCCTGTAATTTCTTGGGCCTTATTTATTTGGGATAAATAATCAAAAAATTGAGAAATAGCTTCTACAAGAGTACCTTAGAGAGAATTAGTTATTTTAATAGATGGTGAATGAGAATCTTGTGCATTCACACTTTATTTAGTAGAAATATAAGAATTTATTGTTGTAGATATTACTATTGTGTTGGGTGTTACTAAAGAAGGAGATATACCCATTGACTTCCCTTATGTTAAAGATGGAGATTTAGACTCCACTTCATCTCCATTATCTTCACCTTAGTCTTGATGTAATTTAATGGAGCTTTAATTGGTCTTCAAAATTATAGTGTCTCCTAACTGAGCTTACTCTATCAGCTATTCATCCTCCAAGTCATTCTTTGTGGTCTCAATAATGGTTACATATAAGGTGGTTTCTATCATCTTCCCATTATTCTTCATTGAAAAATTCTCCCTCTGTAAACTTCTCCCTATCATATTTACTACTATCCAGTATTTCCAAGGGTTCTGCTTCCCTATAGCCTTTTCTTATATCCTCATATCCTCCTCCTAACTTATCCTTGAATGTTCATTTTATTGGAGTGCCCTAAGGGGAAACATAATGGTCCTTAAACTTTATTTGGTATACAATATGTGTCCCATTGGGAGTGTTTTTGATAAAATTTAATTAGCATCAAGTGTGCTTGGAGGGGTAGTGGGTGGTGATGAGGTAGTGGCAATAGTGGTTGATGAAGGTGAAATTGGGGAAGTAGGTAATCTAGAAATTGGGGGCATGAAATATGGGAGGGTTACCTATAAGGATACCATAAGTGGAGGTAAAGTAAACATAGAAATATCCCACTAGGATGAGCTATTCTCATATTACTTGATGTAGTGGTAACCAAGTGAGGGTGAGTGGACACTAGGATTGGATGTTGAGAAATTCCTTAAGTGATTATTTGTTCACTCCCCAAAGAGGTATGCCTTTATGGTCCATCTTTCCCTTTTCCTTTAATTTAAACTAATGAGAGAGGTCTCAAAGGGGTATTTTAGTCTCAATGCTCTTTCTCAATTCTTTAAGCATCCGCCTTGGTGGTATTTAGATTGTATTATATATGCCTAGTCACCACCATCAACATATTTACTTTGTTCATCCTATCTTGAACTTTATATCATTTAAAGTATTTAGGAAAACCTTAGCATATGGATATGACACATGGCCATAGTCAATTTTTACCTTGGATTATAGTCTATCTAGATAATTCCTAACCCTTTTCCTTGGATCCCATTATTTGTAGGGTGCCCATTTGAAATCATAGGATGTTCTAGTCATACCAACTAGGTGGAAATGTTCCCATTTAGTTTATTAGATTTGAATAATGTTGATAGGCATTGGGTGGATTATTTCCTATTTAGCACTCCTCAGATTGACATCATGGAATCTACCAATTGAGATATAATTTATTACTCTACTACCTTATCTAGCACCCGTCAAGGAAGATACATGGGAAGGGCCCTGGTTCCCTTCATTATAATGATTTTTCAATCTAGGTAGAGTCATTATCTACCAATGTTTTTGAGAGTCCTTATAATTTGATCAAATAATCTAGGCATATCCTTCTTATGAATGGTTGGGTATGCCATTGGATAGGTCTCTATTAACCTAATCATATTCTTCTTAAATCTATGGATATGGAGAGATTATACTCATCACAAATTATATTCTTTGGGTATTCATGGGAGGGATCCAAAGGCTATTCAATATTTGAGTGGATTATTGAAGTTATAACATCCACTAGATATGATATCATATATAAATTGCCATCTAGCTGATTGTCTATGCTACTAACTTGGTGAATTAAATTAGTGCTAATGATTTCCCTAATTATAATGACCTTGGTGGATGTGAGGATGGTGTCTAATAGGGGAATCTAAACCTCAATGATGTTGGTTATAGTTGAAAAATAATAAATTCTATTTTATAGGGCCATAGAAATCATGATTCATAGCCTAAAATTGGAAATTAGGATGGCAGTGACGAGTCTTTTAACCTTGAAGGTGGTTGGGACTGATTACCACTCTTACAACTTGTTGGTAGCATTATTGGCTAACATAAACTGGTTAACTAGGGCTTGTTTATAGCTTACCTCTAGGTTTCAAAGTTGATAATAATTTTCAAAATCATTCCCATTATTGCAAGCCATATGTGTGTTATTCTAATAGACATGTAAAATTTTTATATAAATTGTCCATTTGTAAACAAACTATAAATTAGGTCAATGTAGGGCATTAACTCTAGTTTTACCATTATATCATGTTGGCCCACTTTTTTATTACTACCAAGTCCTATCTATATCTCATGTAAAGATTGAGTTTTTCTCATTAGGTCCATAGGAATATGATGCCTCAACTTCTACCTACATGTTTGATTAGCGTTTAAAGTCATGATTCAGAGCCACTTCATTTAATTTTGTATTCATGTATCGTTAGACCTTGTAATATAACACATAGAAGGGGGACTATCTTTGTAGAGGAATCCATGTATATACACTTAAGATTTGGTTATTCAAAACTATGTGAATACTTCTATATTAGGCCATAGATTTATTTCATGCTCATAATTGTTAATTTCATGGTAATATGATTGTAATTTATTTGGTTAATTCTATGTATTTCCCTTTGTACTCACTTGCATTATTGAATACAATGAAGTCATCTAATTTATGTAGTATAATGACTACTATAACTTTGGATCCTTTTTACTTTTAAATTTTCACATTTGAATTTGATTTTTATTGCACCATATCTAAACTCTTCTACTAGGTGGATTTTCCTTAATAGGCCCTGAGTGCTTTGTCACCTTTTATTTGACACTTGTCAACTTCTTTCTCTTTTTAAAAGCTTTACCTTACCACTACCAAACCTTTATATAGTTTTGGGTACACATGGTGAAATTTTGCCTCCCTATTGATTCTTAGTTATTTTTCTACCTTATTCCATGTTTATTACTATTTTAGGCTCTTAGGATGGTGACACTTTGAAAAATCTCGTGATCTTTCTCTTCCCAAGTGTATTTTATTGTCTTTCATATTTGCATAGGCTCTATATGAATGGAATAGTGACACTTGGAAACATCCTGATGCTCCATTTACCTGGAAGTGTTTTACTAGCCCCTTTTGTTATGCAAACTTTGGATGAGAAGGATGATGACATGTGTCATCATCTTGTCATTCCACTTAGCTAGAAGACTTATAAACTTTTAGAATGTTTTGATTCTAATGGGTTCAAGGGATTTTGACACATGTATGGCTATCTCTAATTCACTTACCCAAAACTTACATATAATAAAACCTTGATATTTTTAATCACCAAGTGAGTGGGATTTTGAAACTTTGCAACATCCCAATGCTTTGCTTACTTGGAAAACTTAGAAACATTTCTAAGTGTTTCAATAACCACTAGATAGTGCATTATCACTGTGTGGCACCAATTTATTTTAAGATTAAAGTGTAAAATTTTTCTAAGTTAAAAAATGGATATGATATCAAGTGTAATAGGTTTATGCACTTGATATTAATCCATTTTATGATGTCAATGGTGATCTTGAATAATATTTTCAATCCTTTTATATGACATGAATTGATTATGTCTCCAATAATAAAATTTTGACCAAATTATTTCCAAAAATCCTAAAGGACTATTATTTGAGGTGGTTATATTATTTACCTATCCAATCCATGAAAGCATTAAAACCTATTTAATACTAGTTTTTAGCACACCTTTCCATTAATATTTCTAAATTTTTTTCCAATGCTCAAATTGCCAAAATCAAACAATGAACAAATGAACCTATTAAAGAATATATATTGAGATATAAAACAATGCTAGAAAAAATGACCAATCCTATGGGATATAAGGATTTAAAATACATATTTAATTAAAGTATAGTTTCTTCTCTACATGAGTCCTTTATTTTTAATAAGTTCAAACCTTTTGATGACTTATGCCACAATATACGGGACCATGAAATGATGCTTATTTAATTGAATAAGATCAAGTATGTAGCAAACACACCATCTATATCTACATCTAGTAACAAATTTACAACAAAACTAAGTTATAACGTAAAAAATCATGAACATAAAAAGGAAACAACTGCCATAGTTAACACAATTTCATAGCAACCTAATTAGCTTGTCCTATCTTATGCACCAAGGAGATAAATTACCTACTCACCTAATTCTACAACTTCATTAATCTATAGGTTACTAGAGTGTTAGATTATACCCCTTCCTCATCATATCAAGGTTGATATTAGTAGACTTTTACACAAAGGATATGATGTTAATTCTTATTGTGATTATCATCAAGGACTAGGGCATTATATAAGCAAATTATTTACCTTGAATCATAAGATCCAAGATATTATTAATGACCAAAAGCTTACATTTAAGGATCATCCAAAGGAATTAGGCTCACAACTTGGTGATCACCACAAATAAAAACTATTTAACAATCATTTGTAATACAATTATAAGAAGGAACCAAAAGTGTAAATAGCATATAATTTGCATCCTCTTACATCACATTATGGCCACCCACTAGATTGGATTATTGGTACTTAAAAATGACATACACCTCATATGGTTTAGATACCCTCTTTTACTTTCAATGATAATGAGATTAAGGATGATGATTTCTATATTCATTCTTGATTCATTCAAGCATACTTTGATAAACATCCTATATAGTTATGATTGATAATGGTGAAAGAGACAACATTTCCAATATGACATTACTTATGCATTTGGGTTATACTCATCATAATTGTTATTATTCAATTTAAATAACTATATAATTTGATGCAACCTAATAAAAATTTATCTTACCACTCATTACATCCACCCACATGTGAATGTCTCTCATGTTTGATTGTGTGAAACTCTTTCACACGTAATACTTTGGACTTATGCACTGAAGAGAGATTATGTGTCTTGTAGTAATAATGGGATTGTCCCCCAATGTGTGGGACTCATTTTCTCTTTAGGATGAACTTTAAGAGTAGTTCAAATTTTATATATTCTAGATGCACCTATTTCAAGACCAATGTGTAGACCTATAGAGAGTAGAATGAAATCTAAAACTAGTGCTAAACCTAAATTTGATAAGGGGAAAAGGGAGATAAAAGTTAAGAGGGTTGTTTGAATGTAAAAATTGATGCATCAAGAATAGATAAAGCACCTCACCTACATATCAACATAGTAAAACTAATAGACTAAATACATAAAATTCAAACCACATGAAATGCATAAGTGTTTCACATAGAGGTAAGGGAACACAATGAAGAACTAAGAGGGATGAAAAATAGTCCACAAATAATGCCTAAAAAGACCTATGTGTACATAGAATATGAACTACAAGGACTCATATATTTGTGTAGAGCTGGGAAAGAAGGATATAAATGAGAGGTATGGACATCCATAGACAAAGATCAATAACTAATAGTACACACATAATGTAGAGAATGAAGAAAAATAACTTGATTCTTATAAATCTCAAGGTCTAAGGAAATATTACAAAGTAAAATAGGAATATATTTCTTATAACAATAGAGGGATATTGGAGGGAAAAAATTATGCATTATGGTGATCCAAATATGTTTACACTTTTATTATAAAAATCAAAGTTTATATAGCACCTGGTAAAGTCCTACATTATTAATTTGAAATCAAAAGTGGTAAATAGGAACTTGAATTCCAAAATGGTGTCCATATCTCATGATTATTTTTAGAGAATCATGACATGAAAAATAATTAAAATAATCCATGCTTATCCAACCTAGATTTGATGATTTTATTATTGAAGTAGTTGGAATGTCACTCATGGATCCATGTGTTTGTTTGAGAATGAAGGTAATTTATTAAACCAAGGGTGGCATGTGGTCATACTATGACACTCTGATAGATTCAACACATTTTATTATATTATAATTTGGTCTCCCTAATGTCTAATTAGGTTGAACTACCATCCCCATTTATGGTAGTCACCTACCAATTTATCTAGACTAGCCTATTGACATGAAACTATACAACTATATCTTTAGGTTTTAATTCATCACCCTATGCATCCCCTTTTGGGACCACATGGAAAATAATCCATGCACACTCCCTTATTTGTAAATTATCATGAATATTTTATGCATATATGGCTAAGTACATTCTATGAGAAGGGTATGCACTGAATATTATGTAGAGTTGGTTGTGTAGTATGAATGTAGTCTTCTGAAAGTCACTGAGAGAGATATTATATGAAAATACATAATGGTATAAAATAATTATGTTCATAGTTTATTATAATCATCTTTGTAGGTTTTTCCCTCATCTATAACATCTGTTAGTCTATGAAGACAATACTATGTAGTTAAGATGTAGTCTATAGTTTATAAGGGCACAAATGGGAAATTCTATGATTTAGCATGGGACTTAGTCATTTGGGTTTGAGTGGGTATTTTAATGAGATTAGAGAATAATATGGAAGACATTAATCATATTCTTCATTATCTCTAATTGTTCCTTATATACTTATCTCTTTACTTGCTTGAACTTGTGGAGACCTGTGCACTTTAACTCACATGTTGTGTTGATGCAATGAAATATATTTACATGGGGTATGCATTAGAAACTATATATAGGCATTGATAAACACTTATTTGATGTGTGAAGTTAATTTTATTATTTATTTTAGGTGAATATGGAATCTCTATGCCTAGACTTGTTTTTGGTAATTAAACCATTATGCAAGCACACAATATCTTATGTAGTCCTTATGAATCTAGTGCCAATTTAAGGTGTGACTTGGAAAGTCAATACATTTTTGACAAGACTAACCTACCTTTATAATTTAGTCGTACACATTTAGTTACTACCATTTGAGTTGTACCTCCCATGGGAATCTTTGATATGTTATTAGGGAGACCTTATATCCATACACTATTAGGAGTACCTTCTATATTTTATGGGTTTTTTTAAATACACTGATGTCAATAAGGTAGTTATAAATTTTGGAATTCCATATTGAAATCCTCTTGAAAAATAAAAACTTATACCTAGACAACTAATTCCAAAACCTACTAAGGATCATTCACTATAAAAAGGTAAGCAAAAGGAAACCCCCTTTACTAGGTGGCTTGTATTTGAGAGACCATTAAATCATATACATATAGTGGATTCCATAAAATCCCCATATACTATGTACCATGTTCAAATATCCATAACACATAAAAAAGTTCCTATTATGGTTATTTTAAATAAACCATAGAGTACTCAATGATGGGTTCCATGAACCCCTACCCCTATTACTCCTACTACTACTTCATGACCACAGAGTCCTATTTTACATATGTAGATCATCATTGATACTACTATGAAAAATATTGAACTTATATGTGATCCTTGATAGCATCACAATATTATTAGACCAGGTTCAAATTGGGGACACACACACACACACACACACACACACACACACACACACACACACACACACACACACATAAATACATACATATATATACATATATATACATATACATATACATATACATACATACATATATATATACATACATACATATATATAATGGATGGTATCATATAATGATATTTCATTTTCAAACATTCTAAAATACTAAAAAAAACCAAAAACATTCAAAAATCCAAAATAATTTTGGCATATCATCAGCACCTATGTGGTAGTTCCATGTTAATGTATGACATACTCAGTTAATCCTACATACACATGTGTGTCACACTTCTACTTAAGTGTGATACAAGCATACATAAAATGCATGACCTATTCCTATTTTATATGTTGGGCCTTCCCTCTATTCATGTCATTTAGACATTAGAGGCTTCCA
>JARHVA010004015.1:150000-187500 GCA_037957365.1 Torreya grandis | reverse complement strand
CCATACTATAAGAAGGTATATGTTATCAAGCTATACATCATGGTTCTAGGTATTTATATATTATGGTTGTAGGTATGCATTGTAGAAATATCCATAATTATATACTATTGACACTAGCTATCATTTCTTATGTTTCATGATTTTGAATGTTCTTAGCTATTTATTATCTTCATTTCTGGTTGTAGATGAGAGTGGGGTATTGATCTCCTATAGGATGCATGAGATAGCATAGGATATAGAGGATCATGGTACCATATATTCATGGGCTAAAATTATGTTATCCCATATATACTAAGATTTATATCATTTCACATAAGAGATGTGTGGTGAAGGGATTTAATCATCTACATTATTACACTATTGGGTACATGAGCAAATAATAATGATTAGGTTAGTGTTTCCTTTATGAGACAATTGGGGCCACCCATAGTCATTTAAAAAGAGGTAGACTTGTATGTATTGCATGCCCAAGAGGAGCATGATGTAGTGTCAATATGTGATAGATAGTTTGAGAAATAGAGACATTATTTATAGGCCCTACAAGGACTGTGAAGGATGAATTAAGGATCGTACTCAAATTAGATGGATTAGAGTGATATGTTGTATGAATGACTATTGTGTTATTGTGTATGAGTAATTATAATATGAATAGGTTACACAATATTTTAGTATGATTCATAATGTACCCCTAATTCTAGTGGTGTGATTAAGGAGTTATTAGACTCCTAAGAGTCTAGATAGTATAGCTAGGCCATCAAAAACTAATCTATCATGGATTAATTTGATAGAGTAAGATATTATGATTGACATACCATATGTAGATGATGTAGGATTAATTTATTCCTATGCAACCTAGTGTAAAGATCATAGATGGGAGCCTCTATTTTCAAGAGGTGGGATTATCATAGAGGATATACTTGATATGGATCCCTTTATGGTTATCGATGATGAGTTGTTATAGTGTGTTTGTACACTAGTGAATTAGGTTACCAATTTATTTGGTTAGGAATCTAATGTATTTTGTGGGTATGTGTAGGTTCATATGATGATGAGTATTAAGAGACTACCATCAATTTTGTGCTCTACATATTAACAAAACATATTCCTAATGATGTTATGAAGGATGGATTAGTATAGAGGGTCATTGATGTTGATGGTGTTCATTACAATTTTTTTGATTTAGTGGAGATAGCTACTACAATATATAGATGAGTGGTGGTGAATAGAGACGAATCACACATAGATTTATATAGATAGACCATGCCCATAGTTGATGCTCTAGGTGGGGCGAGTGTCTAGATAGTGGATGATTACATACATCTATATAAAGAGCATATAGAGTATATGGCTAAGTTGGGTATGTATCATGAGAGATAGAGAAGACACAGTCATCGATCAAGGTCATAGAGGGAGATTGGAGCCTCCAATTATATCATGGATATGTTTGAGAGTGAGAGTGAGGAGGAATGTCTTAATGTCCATGTACATATTATTGAGTGATGTATTATGATTTTATTGAAACTATATTTTGATTTATATATATGGATGTTCATTTTTTATATTGAAACTATGTATAATATTATTTGGATATTGTTATATTATGTATGTTGAGGTGTTTAATTATTTTGATTGTTTTAAATGGTGAGATTGGTATATGGTATTTGTCTAAGTAGATGTAATGAATTTTTAACTATTTAAAAATGTTTAGGTATATATGTGTAGTGGATTAGGAATTTTATTTATTTGTATAGGTTTTACAAGTTTTTTTTAAGATATCTATGTGTACATAATGTGATTGTAGTATGCCTTATCTGAACCTAGATGGCAAGACCAACTAATGACCATATTTCTCATGCTATGTTAGTGTATAAGTAGACTTTTAAAATGAAACCACATGTGATACACTACTAGTTTCTATGTGTGTATAGTTTGTATAAAAGAGCTTTATTGGTTAGTGTGCTAAAATTATATTCTTAGTTCTATGATCTATAGAAAATATCTTGATCGATGATCAAATTGAGGTTGTATTTTGATCCTTATAATTTTTTCTAAATAAATTGATAAGTGTTTAAACTAATGTTGTACTCTGATATATATATATATATATATATATATATATATATATATATATATTTATATATTTATATTTATAAATATATTGATATGTGTTTGAACTAATGTTATGATCTGATCTCTATAATTATTTTCAAATATATTGATTATTGTTCAAATTTATGTTGTATTTAGATCTTTGTAGTTGTTTCCAAATATCTTGATATGTGTTTGAACTAATGATGTATTATGATCTATGTAATTATTTACAAATATCTTCATATGTTTTTGAACTAGTGTTATGTTCTAATCTCTATTAATTGGTTGCCACTCTATTAAATTTATAGTGCACAAGATTGATTATAAATAGGTTTCACAAAAGCCACATGGATCATATGATGAGTAACCAATGGTTCCTAAAAGGGAACATCTCAGGATAAATATATCATAGATGAGTGTGATCTAGGAGAGCATGGAGACTAATATCGTAGTGCCCCCTATGTGAATACTATAATGACCCGATTGACATATTGGTCAATGTAAGATTAAAGTGAATAAAAATGATCATATAAATGTCCATTTATCTTGTGAAAATTACAATATGGAATTTTTTACTATATGAAAATGGTGTGTTAGGTGTGATCACCTCCTTATCTAATAATGTAAGAAAGATTTCATGAGGCCTATCCATATCTAACAACTATATAGCCACTCTATGTATGTCCCATGTTCTACTCATTATAGGAGGTGTTCTATGAAGTGGCTATTTTCCCTTTTTTAGTATTTCTATTGTTTTTTTATTCCACTGGTTTCTTAATTAGAAGTGGAGTAGTTTCTTATACCATGTCTGACGACTAGGGATCTGAGAAGCCTACATCCAAATCTACCTATGAATGTGTACCACTAGTCCCAAAATTTTCTCTAATCTCATATTTTTGTAACATATATGTATAAATGACTATGATGTCTCATATACTAATTTCACTTGAATAGGGAGAATGAGAACTCTAGAAATAAGGTAATTTACCTCTAAATCTATTGGCTAGTAGATCAACTAATCCATATATGTTTTGAATATTATAATGTATTCATTAAATATTTTTGATTGGCCCTAATGTAATGAAGGAAACCTCTCATATGTAACCCAAGGTCCCTTATTCTAATTGTAACACATGAGAAATACCTCTTCTAAATCATTGTATGTGTATAGTGAACCACTATGGAGTGAATGTTGAAACCACTCTATTGTCTAACCCTCTAGAGTCCTAGAAAGTAGTTGTAAAAGATTCAAACTACTAGTAACATGTGCCATAGCTTTTTTTTAAACTTCAAGATGCAAGTATGGATATCCATGTCCACCAAAATTTTGTAAATTTGGTATATATAGTTTTGATGGTAATTTTGCACTAAAATTATTACACAAATGGGATTATTATGGATGGCAGTGGAATCCACCCATCGGTGGTATGCCTTACTTTCTAATTTGAGATGGTGTACTTGTTATAAAACACCCATAGCATGTATTAAGGATATTTCTTATTGTGAAGCTATATTATAATTATCAAGAGGTTCATTTAACTTTTGAATTTTGTTATTTTTCTTAGCCATTGGTATATTGCATTGGGAACCTTTTTGAGGTAGGATTTGTTTTTTAGATGTAACCTTCAGAGGTGTGATGCTAAGAAGTAGTTAGAGTCAGATGAGTTATCAACCTTATTTATTTTAGTTTGAGAAACAATTTCTATTAGAGTAATTGGGGTTGATGGAGATTCATTGGTATATTTTATTTTGTTAATTTTTAAAGAAGTATCACATGCTAATTAATTATAATGTACTTTATTCTCAAGAAAGTATAGGATATGAACATAATCATAAGTGTGTGTGTGTGTGTGTGTGTGTGTGTGTGTGTGTGTGTGATTTTTTACATGTGACATAGTATTTGTTTGAATAAGAGAAATAGGTGAAGTATGAGGAGACCTATAAGGTGTATAGTCCATTTCCTCTTCATCATAATCATAATAATCATCATTGTCCCAAGTTTCATCAAAATCAAAGTTTAATTCACTTGTAGAAGTAACAGTAGAAGAAGTATCATCCACATGATCACTAAAAGAGAGATTAGGAAAACATTTCAACTTTTTATTACCATGTAATTTTTTAACATGTGTAGGTGTAATGCAATGAATTTTTTCACTATGTGGGGAATGCATGAATGATTATCACTTTCAATCTTAGAGTCAAGGTTAGAATAAGTAGAAATTAGGTTTTCTTTTTTCATATTATGACATGTAGGGAAGAGTTAGAGACATTTATATTATAAATTTATTTTAAATAATCATCGCATTGAGTTTTTAAATTAATATAAGGTGATAAAATAATTTTGTATACCTTAGTTTGTACATTACTAAAAGGTGGAATATCATTGGTCCATGTTTATTAGAATTTAATTGAGAATAGTAAAGAAGATGAATTTTTCTTATCTACTTTACTTGAATCACGAAAAAATGGATTTTTTGGATTGAACTTATATTTATTTAATTTGAATAAATAGGTAGCAAAAGTAGTTGAACAGATAGGATCACATTACAACAAAGAACTACTAACAAGAGGATCTTTTGGCATTATATTGTTCTATTAATTTTTAGGTGTAAGATAAGAGGGAGAGGAAAGAGAAGATGATGTATTTAATATATCCTCATCTAAATTTTAATTTTCATGCTCATAGTAATCCTCATATCCATAATTATAACAATAGTCATCATCATCATTATAAATGAAGTCATTATTATATTCTAATGTATAATCTTGAAAATTTGTCCATTCATTATTATAATTATGAGATAAATTTAAAAACTCATTAATTATGGGAGGGCTATAAGACTTATTATATTCCATTTCAAACTTGTGAAAGAAGATAATGTAAACAATGAATTAAAAACACATAAGAGGTAGAATGTAATTTAACATAAGTATATATACAATTATTATTTTTAAACCAAGTGTATTATTGTCACCAAATATTCCACCCTAGAATAGGGTTTTTAAGCCTCTTCAATATTTGGGCAACATGATAACACTTCCAAGTATGTCGGTGTACCTATAGTGAAAGTGAACCTCTATGTTTAAGGGCTAGCTCCTTGAATGTAACTAAAAGTGTTTTCACCTATGCTAACTATTTAATTATGGAAAAATAGTTCAATGTTTACATGAAATAAATCTACTCTAAGGGGGTGATACAAAATAATTATTTCCACATGACCATCATACTCCTATCACAATGAAACAAGACATACAAACTAGCTTCAAAGTCCTGAAGGATTTTAACATCAATGTTTCAATATAGAGTCAAAATGCATGAGGCAATACAAGGTGAATGAATCATATGGTAGATTACACACTCCAAATAAAAATAAACACTTTAAAATATCCTAACACACTTGAATACACTCTATATGACCTATTAGAATACAAATTCTTGCATAAACATGAGAGGATAAGGGAAGAAATGATAGAGGATTATCACTTTGTTTCACCATACATCACTTTGAACACTTATAAAATTATTCATGAACTCAAAACTAGACTTATATTGATATTCAAAGGAAAATTATGATGTCATTCTAGTAAGGATTCTACATACATGGTGTGGTATTAACTTCAAAGATCCAAAATAGATAATACTTATATAATTTCAGAGTGAGGAGGAAATAATGAAGACCAAGAGTCACTAAGACATGTGTCATGCTAAGAGGAATAAGTTAAGAATAAAAAATAATGAGTATGAAATAAACCATGAAAGGTTTGATAGGATAATCAACCCTTAAAATCATGAAACTTCATGAAATGTGGCATATGAATCTCTTTGATTGTTCAAGAAACTACCTTCATAATTTAGCTCTTTTGGAACATCCCATAACTGACCAAGGATAAAAATGATGATTGAATTGAGGGAGGAGAAATTTTAGACAAACCCCACAAAAGGAAAGTTCAAAACCTTCCTCATCATTAATCAAATATCTTGATTCCTCTAAAAAGTGTCTAAAAACATGTGAGCATTTCAAATTACCTACTCAAGATCTACATTCCATTCCCTACAGGCCTTAATTGGTCCTAAACCAAATATGGCTTCCCTATAATATGAAATGGTCTTGGACTGAGCTCACATAGAAACATACACAATCTTATTTTGATCTCTTTTTTACGTGTATACATACTCCAATCCATAAAATCCCATTGATCTAATGTGTATGTCTATGTTGCATCCTCTTATCATGTTATTTTCTTTAGACATGTGTCTTTACCATGTGACTCCTATCAATTCGATCAAACTTGCTTCATTGATCCTCTTAAGAGTTTCCTTGCTTTAAACTTCAATGTTGGCCATTGATCATTGATCCAAGTTCTCAATATTATGTAATTTGGTATTCTCACATGTAATCTAGATCCTTGACTCCTTAACTTTATGTGCACCATCAATCTCCTCAAAATTATTGAACATGTGTTGTTAATCCTCCTTCTACTTGATTAATTGTGTACCATTGATCTAATAAGTCACCATGATCATGACACTTGTCATCAAAATGTTCAATCTTAGGATACATTGAACTTTTGACCTATTTATCACTATTGAATCTTTGTTACATGATTAAACACACACCATTGATTTATGATCCTAGTCTTTAATTTAAATCATCGATCTTGGTTTGTACACAAAAACATGTATCATCCATATGATCCATGAAATTTTAACTCATTGACTACATATATAATATTGATATATGATCCATTTTTATTAAATATTACAACTTATAATTTATGCATTTAATCATAGGATCCTTTTGAATATTTGAACCTAAATAGTTATTTCTTACAACTTTAATTTGGCATCCTCTGCTCTAGCCTTATGGTTTATTTTAAATGTCTTCACCTTATTAAAATGAATTTTTTTCAATCATGAAGTGATTTAATCTAGGAAATTTCACCTTTTCACATAATTACCTTCTTCATAACACCTATATATGCTTATTCATGGAAATAAACTCACTCAACTAACTAGTTTGACATATCTTGAAGGGAAATAAAGGATCAAAATGGTTTTGAACTTGTATTTTTTATTTTAAGTTATCACCTACTAATATTTAGTTATAAACTAATATAAATAGAAAATACAAACATATTAGACATTAAAAATGAACTTGGAATGTGTGGACACCCCTCAAAACTATACCATTTGTGTATATGACTCTAAAATTACCCCTAACTAACTCAAAATAACATAAATACTAAACTAGATCATGACAAAGGTTAAAAACATATGATATGACATCAAATATAACTATTCAACACCCTATGATGTTATATTTAACCCCTATATAAGATTTAGAATATAATGGGTTAGCCCATTTTGACCTATGGTTAAAATGGTCAACATTCTTGGTGATTTCCCAAGGGTGGTATGTTTGTTATTCCATAACTAGTTACCTAATCCTATCCATTGGGATATGGAGTCACATGTACACTAGATTGACACATAATTTTATTTTGACAACACACCAAATACAAGAAAAGGCACACAAAAGAAGACACACTCAAAAGAAACACATGTGTTAAATTATAATACTTATGGAACACAACACACATAATTGAGACAAATCACACATCTAATCTACTATTTATAAAAATTCCCTTCACTCCTCAATAACAAGGTTTCAAATGTATCTCATTCATAGGGATAGGTAGATCTTCTCCATTCATCCTTGCTAATTGGAAAGATTTGTTTTCTTTCACTTGATGATAACATATGGTCCATTCTAACCATAAAATATCTTGAAGAGGATAGGCTAACAATGTATTTAAATTATAATCTTGTTAGTTTTGGTTTTTAGTGAGAAATGATCTCCTTCTATTCTATCATGGAACTTCTCAAGCAACACTCTAAATTGGTCATTATCAATGCACCTAAATAATACACCATTAGTATCTAATTTAAAAATCACACCATATACATGAGAATATATTTAAATATAAAATATCTCCTTTAAGATATACTCATATCATTATGATGCTCACCACTTGAAGAACTCTGATCATATCTTGTGTCTAACTTTGTATATGCAAGGAACTAGCTAGTTGGGGGAAATCATGATTGATTAAAACCTCTTATTTTGACTCATGAAGATTTTAAGCTAGATTTTAACAAATTACCTTACCTCTTATCTATTATTTTTACTTTTATATCAACATCATATTCAATTTCTTTTGGTGATCTACCTTGTACTCTTCTCACTAAGGTATTTGCTCAAAAAAAACTCCTTGGTATTAGGATGAGAGACCATAACATGAATTTTATTTTTTTAAACCATATGCCTAAACCTATTTATTCCTATTATAATAGAAAAGACTTGATTCTCTATAAAGGTATACTTGGTTTCACAATCTTCCAATCCTTGACTAAACAAATGCAATTAGCTGCTCTATACTCTCATCATTCTTTTATATTAACATAACTAAGATAATATCAAGGTTAGAAAATGGATATAATATGAAGTCTTTATCAAAATTAGGATTTACAAGAGTATGATATTGTGCAATTAATTTATTAATAGCCTTAAAACTATTCTTAATTTCCTTAGTCCAAGAAAATGCTTGATTCTTTTTTAGCATGGTTATGATAGGTTTCACCTAAGATGCAAAATAAGGTATGAATCTCCTTACAGAATTTATCTCTCTTAAGAAACTTTGGAGACATTTATTATGTAAAGGAATTTATATGCCTAAAATATCCTTTATCCTTATAGGATCAATAATCAAACCATCCTTGGAAATAATATGTCCTAAGAGCTTACCTTCATGGATATTAAAGATGCATTTTTTTGGATTACGAGATAATCCATAGTGCCTAAATATTTAAAACACTTTCCTCAATTTTATCATATATTCATTACCATATTTATAAAACATTTTTATACCATATAGATAAACTAAAAACATCTCATTTATCAAACCTTTGAAGGCTATGTCGATTGCTCTTTAAAAAGTCACACTGGCATTTGACAAACCAAAGGGCATCTTCCTATAGGAAGAATTCCTACATTTGGTAGTGAATGTTGTATTAAAATGATCATCCTCATTCACAAGAATCTGATTATAACCTTAATATCCATCTAAGATGAAAATATGTTGAGACCCTAAAACAAATTGAAAAATATACTCTATTGAAGGTAAAGGATGGAGATCTTTGCATGACACTATATTAAGATCTCTAAATTCTACACAAAGTCTTATCTCCCCATTATTATTTATAATATAAACAATGTTATATAATGATGTTGAATGCATGATAAGAAATATTATTTTAGATTTAAGGAATTTGGTAATCTCTGACCTCACGAGTTTCTTAACCTTGGGGTTGATGGGTCTTTGTTTCTATCTAACTAGTTTAACTCTAGGTTCCAATTCAATGGTATGGTGTGCTAGGATAGGATAAAATCCTTTGAGGTCCTTATATTTACAAGAAAATATATCATGAAAATCTTTACACAACTCAATGAATTCTTGTTTCTCTAATGTACAACATACCTTACCTAGTTTGAGAAGTTTATCTTTGAAGATCAAGACTCTTTCATAGTTCTCTTTTGTAGACATACTCAATTTTTTATTCTTTTGATAATTCTCTTTTAATATACTTTCTAAGGTAACCAAACCCTTAGGTATCTTATTTTTCCTTAGATACATAATTTGATTACCAAATTATTCTTAGAGTCTCCTTTGATTCTTTGAAGAAAACTCAACTTCAATTTATAACAAGCATGCAAAGTGTTTGTCACTATAAACCACTTTCCAAGACACTTCATTATTAGGTACATAAGGTTTGATAATTATCTTAATGTGATATTTATTTCCCTTCTCTTTTATGTTATTTGGTGTATCAAATTATGCTCTTATGACATCTAATCTATATGCATGATTATTCTACTCCCTTAGGACTCATTATATGTTAAATGAATTTAAGTCTTCAAGAAAATTCCATACCCTATGATTATATGAATTAGTAAAAGGTTTATTGGTATAAATCACATTCCTAACCTAATGAATGACCAATTCACTATCTCCATATACTTACAAGTTCTTGATTTAATTTTTCCTTGCTCATTGAAGGCCATGAATTAAACCTTCATACTCAACCACATTACAAGTACAACTAAAATGGAATATATATGAAGAATAATATTGTTTTTTATATGGGGATATCAACATAACACCAACTCTTGAACCAACTTTACTTCTTGAACCATCAAAAAATATCTTCCACATCTCATCATCTTCACCTTCTTCCTTGGCAAGTAGAGGTGTTGGTATTCCTTCTTCATGTATGAAATATAATCCTAGATTAGTTTCCTCCATAAGTACATAAGGATCATGATCATAAGTGTTGGTACCATATTCATCATGAAATAAATCAAATGTTCCTTTCATCTTGGAATAATTACCATCATCTACAATATAATCTTTCTCTTCATAAACAACATAATTCAAATCAAAAGTTGTCTCAATGTAGGGATCAATATGAAACCTTGCAAGATTTTGAGTTCTTATGATCACCTTGGTTACATATCTTGTTTTAAAGGATAAAAAATACCAATCAGATAAGATATAGCCACCTATCTTAGCTGTAAATTCCATTGATAAGTAGATTGAAAAGTGGGATATGAGGTCAACAATAACTATACCTTGAAGAATAGGAAAACTAAGACAATCATGCAAAAAAAACCTTCAAGTTTTTTATTAGTCTTATTGTCTTGGTGTGTGTACTATATATTTGGATAAATCATTTTCTATGAGGTTCATATTTTATGCCCAACTTATTAGATACAACTTTGGGCATGACTGAAGTAAAAACTCTAATATCGACTAGTTTATTACCCACTATGAGAGTGAGATAGAATGGTGGAGGTTTCTCATCCCTAGTAGATGGTTTAATAATGGTATTAGGATAATTTTATATATAAACATGACCATAAATTTTATTTGAATTTTGGACACTAGTAGGGATAGTAGATAACTACTTTTATAAGATTTATTTTTGACTAGGCATATGCAGAACATCCCAAAGGGAATTGGATGTTTCAGTACTCTTCAATGAATAAAATAAGTTTAGGGTATTAGTAATCACAATATCTTGAGTCCTTTAATGAAAATTATTTCTTGTAACTTGAGGAGTTGAGACACCTTGAGCATACCTTACCACGATTTGATTTGAAGGAGGTGTAAGTGCATTTAGAGATACCTTAGTTAAAACCATGCTTTATTGACTTAGATGAGGATTGGATGAGATTTTAGGAATGATATTTTCACCTCCTAGATAATCCCTCTTGGACCTTGTATTCTATGAAATATATTCTCTTTAATTTATCATAAAAGTGTCTTCAACTAGGAAGTTGGTGAAGATCTCTCCTCGAGGCTATCCACCTTCACTTATTTCCATCATGACTTCATCTTCAACTAATAAAAGAGGAGTAAATAATCCTTGAGAAAAAATAGCTTGATCTTCACCTTCATTAGCATCCATGAATTGTCCTTGTTTCCAATATTCTCCTTACACCAAATTGGTATGCACTAGCACCATCTCTTACATTGGTGGTGGAGTTAGGATTGTACACATTGGTAGGCTTGTTCAAGTCAGGTTTCCATTGACCTCTTCCTCTTCCATATTGATGAACATATTTATCCTAATAAGGGTATGGATTTTGATATTCACTTTTTTATATATTCCCTCTCCCAATCTTAGCTTCCAACCATTGAATATATGCATCTCTGTCCATGGCATTATCTACCTTATTAGGAGTATCCTTAGGCTTTATATTAGCATCAAGAATTAAAGCCACGTCTGGTGTATTAACATAAGTATGAGAAAATTAATTAATAAACACCTTATGAATTAACCTTATAACTTGGATGAGACCACTTTCATCTCTGATATCAAGATCATACACTTTGGGAAGAGTGGAACCACCCATGGATTGAAGCATGATAGTAATTTTAGTACCAATGGATCTCAAGTAGGGAAGACAAAACTAGTATGAAAACTCATGAGATGAGGTAATATATACCAATTATTTTGAAGAATTTCATTGAAATAATGAATTATTTCTTTGGATCTTCTTTTCATCACATTGGACTGATGTATGAGAGAGGCATGGTAACTTTCATCTCCAAATCTTAAGGTCAACAACACTCCAAAATAATCCCATGATGTGATACATCCACCTTCTAGAGTCCTATACCAATCAATAGCTTTAACTCTAAGGGAAATGGCAAGGATTATAATGAAAATGTTCTCTTGAGTAACATTGTGAAAGCTAAAAAAGTTAGAGATATCCCTAATTTGTTCACTAGGTGTAACATGACTCTCACCATTGAATGTGGGCACACCTTTTGTGGCATTAAGGGAAATGACATCATATAATTGAAAATGAATTGTATTTTAAATATTAAAGTTATTTAAGGCATGAGGCCTCTCCATATTTTCCACAAAATCTTTAATTTCATAAAACTCATCAATCTCTTCCTCTCTAACAAAATATACTTATTCTTTAAATGAAAGATTAGGTTGAGGATATTTAACTTCAAGAGGAATTTAAAGTTGAATAAGTGGATTAATGGGGACAAACACTCTAATAGATGATGACCTAGTAAGAACCATGAATTATAAGAGAAATTTTATAGAAAAATAATGGCCTTGAACCAGATTTTTACCTTGATGGAGTTTCTAAATGATAAGTAGCACACCAATTTATAACTAATGTTTTCAAGATCAAAATTCACCTTGAGATGTTATCTTGAACAAAATGGTTCCCATTGAGCATGCAATAATTATTGTCACCTAATATTTCACCCTAGAAGATGGTGTTCAAGCCTCATCTATATTTTGGCAACATGGGAACACTTCTAGGTATGTGGGTGTACCTATAGTGAAAGTGAGCCTCTATGTTTAAGGGCTACCTCCCTAGATGTATCATGGAGTGATTTCACCTATGATAACTATTTTCTTATGGGAAAAGAGTTAGAAGTTTTCAAAAATAAAACCAATATAAGGGGGTGATACACCAAAATTATTTCCACATGACCATCATGCTCCTATCACAATGAAACAAGACATAAATTATCTTCAAAGCCCTAAAGAATTCTAACATCAATTTTTTAATATAGAGGTGAGATGCATGAAGTAACACAAGTTGAATGAATCAGAGGGTAGATTACACACTCCAAAGATATTTTCACATTTTAAAAGATCCTAAAAGCCTTGACTAAACTATATATGACCTATTAAAATATGAATTCTTTCATAAACATGAGAGGATAAGGGAAGAAAGGATAAAGGATTATCACTTTATTTCACCATACATCACTTTTCACAATTATAAAATTATTTGTGAAACTTAAAACTAGACTTGAATTAATCTTAAAAGGTATAATATGATGTCATTATAGTAGGGATTCACAATACATGGTGTGGTATTAGCTTTGAAGAGCCAAAATAGATGATACTATAGAATTTTAGAGAGAGGAGGAAAGAATGAAGACAAAGATTCACTAAGACGTGTCATTCTTAGAGAAATAAGTTAAACATGCATAATAATGAGTATGAAATAAACCATAGAAGGTATAATAGGACAAGTGGCCATCCAAAGCATGAAACATTAGGAAATGTGGTGTAGGACTCTCCTTGTTTGTTCAAGAAACTACCTTCATCATTTACCTCTTTTAGAATACCCCATAACTGAATAACTATAAAAATGATGATTGAATTGAGGGAGGAGAAATTTCAGACAAATCCCACAAAATTAAAGTTCAAATCCTTCCTCATCATCAATAAAATCTCTGAATTCCTCTATAAAGTATCTAAAAATAAATGAGCATTTCAAATTGCCTACTTGAGTTCTCCATTCATTCTCTACATGCTTGAATTGGTCCTAAGCCAAAAATGTCTTCCCAATATTATTAAATGGTCTTTCACTGAGCTTACATGGTGACATAGACATTCTTATTTTGATCTCTTATTTACACATCTGCATACTTGGGTCCATAAAATCCTTTTGATATGATGTGTATGTCTATGTGGCATCATCTTATCATGTTATTTTATTCACACATGTGTCTTTACCCCATGACTCCTATAAATTTTATTGAACTCATTTCATTGTTCTTCTCAAGAATTTCCTTGATTTTACCTTCAATTTTGGTTCTTGATCATTGATATAGGGTCCCAAAATTATAAAATTTGACATTCTCACATGAAATTTAGCTCTTTGAATCCTTTAATTTATGGGCACCATCGATCTCCTTGGAATAATTAAATGTGTGCCATTGATCCTCCTTTTTCTTGATCAAGCATGTACAATTGATCTGGTAAGTCACCATTATCATGACACTTATCATTGATGAATTCAATCTTAGGATACACTGATATTTTGAATTTTTACTCACCATTGGATCTTTATTGCATGATTGAATGTGCACTATTGATATGCTCTAGGAAATTTTGACTCATTGACTACCCACATTTCATTGATATATGATCCAATCACGTGATATCTTATCACTTGGTAGTTATAAATTTAATCTTAGGATTATTTTGAAGATTTACACCCAAATGGTTATCTACTATGGATTTAATTTGATTTCCTCTACTCTATCCTTATGGTTTATTTTGAACGTCTTCACCTTCTTCAAATGATATTTTACAATCATGAAGTGATTGAATCCAATAGATTTTTCCTTTTGATGCAATGATATTTAACATAACACCTGTATATGCATATTTATGGTGGTATATTCAGTTGATTGGTTCTACATATTTAGAAGGGCAATGAAGGAGAAAAATGGGTTTGAACATGTCTTCTTGATTTTTAGTTATCATCTACCAATATTTAGTTAGAAACTAACATAACTAATAAGGACTTACATATTAGACATTGAATAGGAACTTTGAACATGTGGACACCCATATAAACTATATAATTTTCATAGATGACTTGAAAATGACCTGTAACTAACTTAAAATAATATAAAGACTATACTAGATTAGGACTACAGTTAATAACATATGATATGAAATCAAATATAGCTATGTAACACCCTATGACATTATAATAAACCCATATATAATATTTTGACTATAGGGGGTTGACCCATTGTGACTTATGGTCAAAATGGTCAACATGTATAATACAATTTAAAATTTTATGTGAAACCCTAATTGTTATTATTTGAGTGTATAGGGACCTAGAATGTGAATCTAGGGTTTTGAATGAGGTTTTCTTTGAAAACTTAAACTACATTAAATTAATGAAACCATAATATAGGAATGATTTAATGAGATAGGTTATGCTAAAATTTAGGAAAAAATAGAATTTTGTAACCGTAATTTAATTTTAAAAATTGGAGAAGGTAAACCCTAGGGAAAACTAGGCTTTTAAGCAATATTTAAAGTAAGTCAGGTCCACCAAATATTTTAACATTTTATAACTTAATGAGTGTAAATTCCATGTTTTTAAATGGATGAGTATGGAAACAAACTAGAATGAAAATTGGAAATAATTGATTTAATTAACCTTTCCCAAAATAGCAAGTGAGAAGAGAAAGAGTACTTATCTTGAATAAAGTAGGTCTTTTTATGGATCAAATAACTAAAATAGGATGGATAAATAGGTAGACACCTTATGTTATATGACTATGGTTCAAATATTGTCTCATAAATTAACACTAATATCAATACAATAGTTCTATGTGGTGTTAGTGTCTAATTATGGCACTAGTGTCCCTCTTGTATAAACTATCTATAACTTTCATAGAAGCTGTGAAAGGTTATGGGGGTCTTGTAGGTAGTCCTATGTCATCTAGGATCTCACCCTTGTCTTTTTTTTACATAAATATTTTTCAAATCCCTAATGAGTACCTGTTGATGCTTGGATTTGCACCCTTGAGGAGATGCTTAGTTCTCCTCATCCAAACGACAAAATGGAATCATCTCTCTTGCTATGGGTATAAATTTCATTGAGATGAATCTCTAGATTAGGGTCTAGCTCCCCTTGATGCACCTTTAAAACTCTCTCTAATCTATCAAGTGTTTATGAAAAGAGTTCAAGAAAAAACCTAAGAAAACAAATGGCGATGCACCAATATTTGTATCCTCCTAATTAACTATAACCACTACTTTAAAGACAAAATAAGGTGTTTTATTGCAAAAGACTCACAACTCAAGATCCATGGCTACATCAATATTTCATATAGATTAGAGAAGGTATATCATTATTAAGAAGGAAATGAATAATGAAATGAAATATATAGTTATGAATCACTTATAAGATATCTATATACTTAGAAAAGAATACTAGCAAAGTCTTGAAACAATCTTCTTTATATAAATTGGTAGACCATCAAGAGTGCAAGTTATAAAAGACAATATTTCACTAGACTAGACCAACAATGATTCAATCATTACTCAATATTACAACATATGAGAAGGAATCACACTTGAGTATCTCTTCAAGAGTTCTTCGAGTACAATTTTGGGTAGAGTTTCCCTAATAACCAATGAAGGATGATGAACAAGATAAAAAATGCATATCTATAGCCTTTGAGAGGTAGAGCAATCAAAGGAAGTTCAAGGGTCACTTGGACATGTGTCATCTTGAAAGAATTAGTTACATTTTCATGGGAGAGAAGTGGGTGAGCTATGCCATGTCTTTGAATGATTTAGTTACAATGAGTTACAACTGAACCAAAAGAATTAGTTATATTTGTTACAACTGAACCAAAACCTTAGTTAAAATTTCCACTTGTTACTTTTATCCTCACCTTTAGGTTCTTACTGATCATTTCTTTTAAACTCCATTGGCTAGTTTTTGTAGTCTAAAATTGATGTTCTATAGGTTATCCCCTTTCACGTATTTCTTTGGAATTTTATTTCCTCAAACTTCTTATCTTAGCACTTTTCATGAAATAATTTATTCAAGTCTTTTTTTTCCTTTGTTCTTTTCTTTTGGCTTTTCGCTTGGTATTTTATGCCTTAAAAAAATTTTGTGGACAAAAAATATGAAGGAAATCATTTCTTCTTTTTATCAGACAAAATGTCTCAAAGAATTAGACTTTGGAACCTTTTCAAGTTTTTCAAAATAATTCCTCAGATAATTTGTCTAAAATAATTCCTCTAGACTTTCTGTTTGGCCCTTTTTGGTTCTTTGAAATGACCCTTCAAAAAAGTGAAAAAGACCCTTTTTGAAAGGAAACATACCCTTCAACTTCTTGCAAGTGACCCTTCAGAACAATTTTAAGTGTTTCTTCCAAAAGGAAAATACCCTTCAGATTTTTGAAATGGTCTAGTCTCCTATGGAAACAATCTTTCAAGCTTTTGAAAACATCCCTTCAAGAAAGTTGAAAGTGTCCACTTAGCCTAAATAAGTCATTTAGAAAAATTATCACCTACCCTTTGAAAAAGTTGAAATGCCATTCGAAAGAGTTTTAAAGTATCCTTTATAAAAAATGAAAGTTTCTTTTATAAAAATTAAATGATCCTTTGAAAATTCAAGTGGCCCTTCGAAATATTTGTATGTATCCACTTTCCAAAGAAAATACCCTTCAAGAAAGTTAAAATGCCCTTTAGACTTTCTGAAAAGTCCCTATTGGCCTTCTTGAAAATGACCCTTAGAGAAAGTTGAAAGTGTCCTTTATCTTGAATAATTCCTTCAAAAAAGTAACATACTCTTCACAAAAGTTGAAGTAGACCATTTCTTGTGAGGAAAATACCCTTCAAGAAAGTTGTTTCAGACAAAATGTCCAAAACAATTCCTTCAAAAAACTTTCAAGTTTCCCTTCAAAAAATCTGTCTTGGATAAATTGTCCAAAATAATTTGGCACTTAAACAAAAACTTGAAAAAAAAAATTGAAGACTAAAACCCAAAAGAATAAACACTTATCTACAAACCAAAAAAAATCCCTTTGAAATAATTAGACTTGTACATTTGTTGGGGCTTGACAAAGAACACTTCTTTTGAAGAAAACTATGTACTAGACTTGGACAAAGATATAGACTTTGATGATTTTTTGAAAATAGGGGTGACCAATTATGGCTTGAAGGACCAAAATTTGGTCAATAGTACCTACACACATGAAATAAAAACTAGATAAAATGAAAAAAGAGAAAAACTCAATTTTGGGATGTTATGAAAGTACATAATAGAACCTCTATTATCCTAGTCACTGCCTATATTAACTCCATTGCTAGGGGTCTCATATTGCATGTAGTTTTTCCTTAGTTAACATGTATAGTCAAATTTCATGGTATGCTATAACAAATTTCACTTAATCCATTCTTTGATTGAGCATCCAATGTTTAGATGTGATAACTAAGTAATATGTAGAGTATTGAGATACACTGTCAATTAATTTTATGTAATTATGTGATAAAATAGTAAGTGATAAATGTAAAATGACTTGTGAGGCTATTTATATATAAGGAAATTTGATTTGAATTTAATACCTTGTTCATTGGCTGATAAATTATAAAGGAGGGATAAAAAAATAAGAGAAGGTTCACAGTAGGGTTAACACTCAAACATGGGAGAAAATGACCATCAAACACTAGAGCCATAATTTAACACTAGTGCCACAAGGAACTATTGTCTTGAAAATGGTGATAGTGTCTTGAGGTCTAAAAATAAATCTAAGACCAAGTAGGATAGACTAGGGAGCCCTATGATTGGGAAGAGGTGACTTAAGACCACTAGGGGTGAACAGCTAGGGACAATAAGACAAAAATATTAAAAGACTCAAACTGCATACATAGATAAGGACTATATTCATCATTAAGACCTTAGTCTGAAAGAGAAACAAAATACATAGTAATTGTGGTTGCTTAAACAAATTAGTGTCTTTACACATGCCTATTATCCATTATTATATCTTACATAGGGTACTTGATATGTTATACACTTGACATTTTTTTCCTAACACATTTGATCCATGGGATACTATGACATATTTTTGTTGGTTTTTTATTATTCACTTTGTGTAATTCCTTGATTATCTTACATTACCATTGCATTATGTGTTCAGTCATTTGAATATGCTTCTTTTATTTCAAACCCCATGCCTATGTAAAATTTCATTGACATTTTCATATGTCATTTTTTTAATGGACATTTGTATATTTCATCCTTGTTTTTGTGTACATTTGACCAAGTCATGTCCCTTTGATTGTGTGGAATTTGAACATGAACCTTGTTTTTAGTCTCCTTGGATCACTATCTTTTGACTTGATTTTGAGTGCTCTAGTGTGTGCGCTCAATTTTCTTGTTGAACTTGTAATGTTACTATCTATACATTTCCATGATATTTATTATGAATATTAGGACTTTATGTGATCACATTGGTTTTATGAGATTCAATTTTATATCTACCTAGACATGTTTTTTCAATATGCTACATAGTTACTATTGTCACTTTGAGTTACACCCTTTGAGGAGGTGTTTTAGGCCTCCTCACTAAACTAAACAATGGGAACTCTCTAAGGCTATGGGTATCCTATAACTAAAGATAACCTCTATAGAGGTTGTTTTCCTTGATGCTACACCTATTTTTTCACTACACCTACTCAAATTAAAATGAAAAGGGAGAAATAAAATTTAAATTAAATAGAAAAAGGGTGATGCACCAAAATTATGTTTTCTCCTATGGTCTATGAGTTGATAACAAAGATAAATAAGTCTAAATCTAATGACACAACTTCAAATGGTTCTCTAGCATAAGTATTTAAATATTTAGGTTTTAATTGATACATCAACTAAGAGGGGTATTTAAGAGGCTTAAAACAAGTCACTAATGAGATTTTCCCACACTTAAATTTTGCATAACAACTTAATACACACCATATAACCTAGAAAGAGATAAATTACTCATAAATAGTCAAAAATGAAGAGGGTAAATTCAAGGAGATTGAACACAACACTTTTATTCATCAATAATTCATCATGAGAACACTAAGTATGAGATTATGAAGGCAAAATTAGTTTTCATTCACTTCAAAAACAAAAAATATCAATTTTTATAGGGCTTCACCATACTAACTTTGAGAAACTTTTACAATTCCATTTAGGGCCAAATTTATATAAAAATAAGGAGAGAGATGGAGGGAGGATGTGGATAAATTTCAAGGGTATGTTAATCTTGAGGTAAGATTGAAAAGTTAAAAAAAATTGTAGGTGTCTTTGAAAGCTCTCAACACTATGAAAACATTAGATTGCATGTCAGTAAACCATTTAATTCTACTTGTAACCATTTATAATAACTTGTATATGTCCTTAATAATATTCCAAGGATGTCACCAAGTGTATAAAAGAGTTCTCTAAGTATTTTTTATGCCTTTTATGACTTCAAAAAGGTTTGCAAACTCACTTTTCTATGCAACTAAGAAGACAATATTCATTTGTCTTGGTTTAAAGACTTGAAACCTATTATGATAACATGTATACCTCTTATAATTACTTATGAAAGGTCATTAAACCTTTGTCTAGACCTATAAACCTCATTCAACTAATTAGGAAGACCTTACTCAATCAAACACCTATAAACAATCTTTAAAATGTAATTTCTAGGCCATTTTCTTGTCCTTTTCCCTCCACAAGTGCCAACTTATCACTCCAAAAAGTGTTTACAAGGTGTATATATGTCTTTTATGTTATTAAAAAAATCATTTTAATTAAATTCATTTAAAGTAACATTATCTTTCATTGAGATCTTTGAGGGCTTTAAAAGGGTTTTAGAGGGGTTTATCTTCTTAACAATTATTCATAAAGTAAAAGCCTTTGATTAGATAAAAAATAAAAATAAATTGGAGTAGTATAACCTATTCAACATCCCCTAATTTAATTTTTCTCCATGCACTTACTTATAAAATTTACCACGTAAGCAAGATGACCTTATTGACTATATAAACATGTGGACGAAGGTTGAGATGAATATTTTGAGCATAAAATATTTAAATAGATTGAGCCTAAATTTTAAATTCCAAAATTTGGTATAATACATGTTCCATGAGGTCTAAAAATACTTCTCCAAGATCTTTATCCTCTCAGATGTTTTGAAACCTATTTTGGCCCATGTCAAGGGTTTGTAGGCATTATGATTATTCTATCCCAAATGACCTCATTTTAATGTTTTATTATTATTTCCAAGGGATAAAATCACTATTTAACTTTCCATATGATCTTACACATATATAAAAATCTTATTATCCTCCCATTGAATATAAAACATGTGTTTTTTCTTTATGGATTCACTTATAGACTTGACACAATCAAGCTGAGCATATATATTTACACTATTTTCTTGGTATTTTGATCTATATATGGATTATTGTGAGTAATAAGGTTTATAGAAATGAGGGGGGATGAGGTTAGGTATTTATATATCAATTATTTTATTTTTCCACTTACTTAGTGCCCCTTCTTTCCAAAGTGGACACTAAAATGCTCTATAACCCATATTTCCCAAACTATGTGTATATAGTTGTGTACATTTTCCCATATTGGTGGTCATGAAAGTTTTAAAAATTGTTAGATAACTTTAATAAGGTTTATTATATCATTATAATCAATAATAATCCAATATCTCGTTGGTTTCTTTAGGATTCAATCTCAAGGGCAAAGTTGTTCTTTTTAGGTTTCACATAAGCCTGATACACCTTTCAAGTGATATTGACTGAAAATGACTATTTCCCATTATCACATTAAATATAAACATTTAAATAACATTCTACAAGGTATATTAGACCCTGAATAACCTCTCAAAACTCTTTTTTAGCACCAAAATGTACTCTTTTCTACATTCTTGCAATCAGACTTATAGGTGCCTCTGTCAAGCTTGAACCCTTCCAAACTTGCCTTTTGACTAACCTTAATGTATTTTATGATGTTAAATGTTTATATAATATAATTTAGGTATATTTTTTTTAATTGAAACTCCTTCAAGTGATAAAATGTATATTTATTTTTCAATAAATAATCATCTTAGACTGCATCCTTAGCACAATCCACCTATACATGCATATTATAACCATTTCATCTTTCAAAATCATAGTCATGAATGAAATTTAAGGGTTTTAAAGTATAAATTATTTTAATAATAACTATGTATACTTTAATAATTCACTAAATACCTTTAACAATGATCACATGTCTTTTATTTTCTTTGATACACTTGAAAACCTTATTCAAGTAGAATAGACTAATGATCTTGAACCTCTATTGGGCCCCTTTTTTAGATAATTATGGATCCATGCAAACTCAATAGATATCTCAAAGTGAGTAAATCATTTCTTATGATTTCCATTTTTTTATCTTTTGTGCTACCTAGAGGAATCATCATAGACATAATACTACCTGATAGGTGGTTAACTGGCACCTAGTTTTTCATCAAATCTTCTTGAGTTGTTGCACATGGTGGCTGCTACACAAAGGGTGAAAGATGATGGAGATATAATAATGATAAACCAAGGATACATATTATCACTTAATGTGCACTCTCTACCTTAGCATGAATATGTTCCTATGGGACATAAAGTTGAACTTGATCCAATGAGTAGTAGGACACAACTTCAAGATATCAAAGCCCTATAGAATTGGTTCTAGACATTATAATCTGATCATCATTAAAAATTAGGACTATCATGTGTGCCTTTGAGGCTCTAATTATGTTTCCCAAGATTGACTATGAGCTATTTAGTTATTTATTAGAGTAGATAAGCATATACTATATATTTAAATCTTGATGAGTGAAGAATGGTGTTGCATCTATTTGAGTTTAATCTGGTTATGTGTCTAACTTAGATCCATTTAATCTATAATTTTCATAGTATTTAAATAGATATAAGAATGATAATTGAATATTATATTTTTATTTAATCTCTAGTCTAAGTTATTAATGGCATCCCTATGTAAAAGATGACATTAGCCTACTTTAAAGAAATGGATGAAGTATAGATAAGAACTTACTCCTAATGATGATATCCTTGCATAAATCAAGAGCTTGGTATGAACTTGATTTAAGTCATTTCATTGACCCATCAAGCACTGGATGATTCTAAGATCACCAAAACAAAGGCTTGCACCCTTGAAATAATAAAATTAACCCAATATGGGTTTGTGTTGTGATGACCAAAAGTAGTTCCCTAAATAGGCTTTGTGCCTATAGACCATCATCCTAGCATAGATATGGATTGTACCAATGAACCTACCAACACCATTTTTATAATGATCAAGTCTTATGAATAATTAGTTATACTATAGCACCATTATCCCAACACAGTCCCTGGTTCTTTTTCTATTATGTTTAGGGTGAGTGCATAAGGATTCCACTTTATGTGAATTGATGTCAACATAGTCAAGTGATAAATATTGAGTGCTATGGGAACATAAATTATTTTCACCTAGTTGTAATGAGTTAATAAATGACTTCAAACAACTGGATAAATGTTGGATAGAGTAAATGAATTAAATCCTTAATTAAACTACAACATTTTGGTTACGTTGCTATGGCCCATGTTGATTTTTTTATTAAAATGGTGCAAGAGAACAATTATTTGACTCTCACTTGAGAAAATCAAGCGTTGGATAAAATAAGTGGAATATAGCTTTACGATAAAACATCCATCCTATAAATGACAAAAATTAAGGAAATGGGTACAAAATATCACGTATGATGCTCTGTATGATGTTTTCTTTTTCAAATTACCTAAGCATGTGTACTGATGATTGAATACCTATACAACCCATATAATTTAAAGCTATGGACAATGACTTGAGTGGACCTAAGATCATCTAGAGAGGATTTAAAAACTAAAAACTAGTTGGACCTGATTTATAAATAAATGGTGGCAAGGAGTGCTAAATAATTATATGTTTGAGTTCACAGTGTCAACATACTCCTGCCTTGAGGAAGTAGAATATCAATTTTTTCATGAGCCCAGAGTCATGTTTGTGAAATATTTTATCATAGAGCTTAAGAAACTAGTGGTGTATTATAGCTTTATATATGTGAGAATGGAAGTCTATGTCCTTTCATATATGAGTATCACAATAGGGAAGAAGGGGATGTATAGGTGAAGCATAATAGAAGGGGATGAGCATATTGACACCCAATAGCTTAGGTGATATAACTATAACAAGAGGAGGCATATATTGATGGAAAATTTGAAACCTAAAAAGTGATGAGAAAACTCATAGTGAGTGAGAAGGGCATGGGGAAGGATCTCTTGAATTATAACAATGTGAGAAGAGGAAAAATGAATTCATAGATCAAGTTCAACTATTAATGGGTGAATAATGCACTAGGTCCCTATAGAAATTAACCATTGAAGATGTACCAAAGGTGACTACCCCATTTGAACCTATGGTGATAGATAATGTGATAGAACCCCCATGTGAAGAAAGAAGAGTGATAACTAACCCTATTGTCAATATAAACTTTGACCATTTTGTAGACTTGGACTATAATTTCATGATTAAACAAGTTGTTACTTACAAAATGTTAAGTGAGGATACCTCTATATGTTTGGGCACTAGTTTGAAAATATAGAACATGAGTGAAAACATTCTAGTTCAACCAATGTTAGTTGTGTAGACTAGGAAACATCCCATAAGAAGTGGCCTAGTGTCACAAGTTAGTAGTACAATGCCTTCATCATGTTTGGTATTAGTAGTAATAATAGGGAAAATACCAAAGCTAATGGTTAGAGGCATTAGAGGATCACCACCAAGACAAGTACCAAGGGAAATCACCTCCAATTCCATCACCCCCCATATCAAATTTACTATGAGATGGCCATGTACTTTTCATAATACCATGGCATGGAAAATAATATAGAGCATGTGATAAAATGTGAAGTACATTAGTGTGATCTAGGTATAACCCAATTAGGGCACAAGATAACATAGTTTGTGATAACTCTACCTGATTTCACTCATACCTAGTATAGGAAATTTGATCCTAACTAGACTATGATTGACTATGACACCTTGAAGGAAGTATTCTTGAAGGAATTTGACATACTCAAGTTTGAATAACAGAGCATCAATGTACTCAAATAAATCAACCAAGGGCTCTCCAAAAGCATGAACTTGTATGATGCTAGATTCAAGATACTTCTTTCTAAGCATCATTATGATATTCACCCCTCTCAACATGCACAAAGGTTCATTGGTGGATTTTTGGTACCATTCTGAAGAGTATTATCCATGAAGACATTCATTAACTCTTGTGAATCGCTTGAAGCCATGCTTAGATTTGAGGTAGTTGAGAGCATCGGTACTAGAACTATCCCATTCATGGAGGCGTAAATTTCATCCATGGCTAGCCAACTGCAAAATTTGATCACTATTTTGGTGTAAGATGCTCAAATTGGATTATGGTACACCAACTATAAAATAGAAGGCCATAACATGAATAATTACCCTTAAAAGAATATGTACACATTGCTTTTAAGATGTGAGGTTTTTCATTAAGTGCATGATGTTCATAACTACCCTTTATTAAAATACACCAATCAGGTTAACACAACAATATACTACCATTTTTTTGATGCCTACACCCATACCATAGTTGATTTCCACATGATAGATGAGATGCATGAAAACATAAAGAGAGTCACCAAACATGCAACTACAATAGCCAAAGGGTAGGTGACCTAAGGAAATAATGTATATGGACAATAGAAAAAAGGCTATGGAATGTAAATAGGCATGAGAGGTTGAGTTGAAGGATGTAGTGGATGAATATTCCCTCTACATTCATGTTATAATTATATTTCAATAGAGCATTATCAGTGTGACTGCTTTACACATTTAATGTGTGGGTATTGTTGAGGAACACATAATGTCATGGAATTATTTGAATTTTATAATAAATTGACCTAAGGATAGCTTGGCATAGACAAGGGTGTAAGAATGATCAAGCATGATCTAAAAGTATAAAAATGGAATCTCAAGGTGCAACTGACCCACATGAAGCCAATCAAAGTATAGGCAACTACTCATAGTATATTCACCACTCAACTACCATTTGTGTTAGCACCTAAGTTATACATATAATATGGGGAATAAATCCATAATGAGCATACAAAATGACATAAACCCAAATATATGCCTTACCCAAACCCTATACGCTATAAAGATGTATTTTAGTAGGCTATGAGTGTGATTTAGAACCTGCAACGAGATATCCAACTAGCATGAGACCTAGAAGTGCAAGTTATTACCTCTCATAAGAAGTAATATGGCCAAGAGGATAAGCTACAAGAGTTAATGGATATATTATACCTCTTATAGATATAAGGGATTTTTTCCCAATTAAATATCTTGATTTTATCACATATAGGATAGAATCTAGTTGAAGTCATTATGCTATGTATATAAAGGGCACAATAAGTCAAGCATACATAGAATGCATATTAAAACCAATAAATCCTAGTGAATTTCACCATTGATGGATGGTCTATATGTGAGGTCCATATGGACACAATAACTAAGGTCAATATCTTAACAAAGAATGCATGGCAAAATATGGGTAGGCCAGCCTTGAGGCCTTCCACTCATGTAATTTTCATGGCCAATAAATCCAAGATGTAAGCAATCATAATTCTAAAATGTGCCATTATAGATATCATGGTCACCTAGTTTCATGTTGACTTCAAATTAATCGATTTGGATGAATAAGATAATTATCAAGTGCTCATAGGAAGTCCATGGTGCTATGTAAATAATGTTGATATGAATTTTTAGAAGAATTATATGACCTTTGAAAATGGCAAGGAGAGGGTATTGATCCCCCTCTCAAGTGACTAAGGACCCCATATGTATAAAGTGTTGATCAAGAAGATGAGATAAACCATATCTACAACATCATGGTGTAAGGCACTAACAATCTCAACCCTAATATCCCAGGAGTACTTTCTTAGGATAATGGATAGTCATCCTCAAACACCATCAATGTTTCTTATGACCTATGGGTTGAATAATATTATGAGATTACTAGTTGGAGGTGCTAATTTTGAGCACAAATGTGAAAAAACCTATGAGAACTTGTTGGGTCCAGATTAATCACACTTAAAAGAGATGGGTCCCTTGCAACATATAGAATGGAAAGAGATCATTCTTCTTGAGTAAAGGTAAACTTTTCAAACTCATAAGGTATGATGGTAGTAATCCTTTATAATAATATGTCTATGACATTTATTCATGCATCCCAAAGGATCTAGATAGGATGGGCACATTGGTGTATACTTTAAGGAGTACTTATACTCATTAGTGGGTAGTACAAAGGCCTAGCTTATCAATGTGAAAAGATGTGAAAATATTAATATGCATTAGTTTTAAGAAAATTAATGAGGATCTAGATATTATATATACTCTATAAATTCCATCACAATAGTGCACATATACTTGTGTGAAGAAACATGGATTGACTGTGGCATAAATGCCCCCAAGGAACTTATGGGTGGACACCTTGTATAAAAACTTAAATATGTGGGCACAAGTGTGGTATGTTTTTAATGAGATGTGACATGAGACAAAAAAAATTGGTATGAACTTAAGGAGATGTTTTTATACACCTTATCCTTTTCTTCACAAAACCTATAATTGATCGAGCCACTGGAAGTAGTTTGAAGGGTAATGTTTGAGGACACTAAATCATAGAGGAGTGCCTAAAGGACATTTTTATGGAAAAAGGATTGGTGCTCTTTATTTTATTTGAGGATCACATGGTCAATAATTACTAAAATGAAGAAGATGATGAAACCTAGGAGTGAAACTGGGTGACCTTGATTAGTAAGAATAAACTAGTACACGAAATAGAAGATATCACCCCCAATGAAGAAGACCTGACTAATCTTCACATAGAGATAACTAAGGGGATTAACAAGTTGAGGATTCCTATCAATAGAGGAATGATCCCTACCACACATTTCTCAATATTATCAAGGTATATATCAACATAAAAGGGGAATCAAATACAGCTACTTCGAGCACATACTAGTCTATTATAGAGATGACACAAATTATGGATCTCCTAAAGGTGTTCCAATACTTAATCCCTTGAAATTATCAATACATGAAGGGTAACCAAACATAACTTAAGAATACAAGAATAAATTTGGGGTATGACACAAGACCTATCAAGAAACACCCCTATAGAATGAACCCAAATCTCTATGCCAAGGTCAAGATGGACATTAATGGTATGCTAACTATAGACATTATCTACCTGGTGTAGGAATATAAATGGATGATACCCATGGTGATTAGTATCAATAAGGATATGAAAATTTTCATTTTCATTGGTTATATAATTTTTAATGTTGATTTCATCACTGACCCCTCTCAACTCTGTTCATTGATGAAGTATTGGATGGTGTTGTAAATTATGAGGTATACACCTTCATTGATGGGTTTTGAAGATACCACTAGGTCTAAATTTAAGAGGAGGATAAGCCCAAAATAACCTTTGAAACTAAATGGTTTTATTCCTCCTATAATTTTATGCCCTTTGGACTCAAGAATACATCATTTATGTTCTCTAGAGTGGTGATCACTGCATTTTAGGACTCCATCCATAAATTCCTCCAAGTGGACCTAGATGACTGGACTATGTATGGGCTTGCAAAGGACCATTATTATAACTTGTGCCTAATGTTTGAAAGGTGAAGGTGGATAAAAATATACTTAAACCTCAATAATTAAATATTCAAAACATTATTTGGAACCTTTCTCAAACACATCATCTATAAAGATGGTCTACTCATTGATCCCATAAAGATTTTAATATTCATTTAGCTCTAGACCCATTTAATGTAGAAATATGTTCACACATTTATAAGACATTATGACTAATATATTAAATTCATAAGGAGATATGCAAAGACTAAGGTTCTAATATAGGATATCTTATGCAAGGATATCCCATTCTATTATGGCACATTGTAAGAGGTTGCCTTTGAAACTTTGAAGCTCAAATTGGCTATTGTGCCTATTTTATAATTTCTTGACTAGACAACCCCATTCCACATCCATTTCAATGCATATAGGTCTATAATTGACACCATTATGTTGAAAAATAACTAAGGTAAAATGGATCATCCCGTCTCCTTCTCAAGTATAAAATTTACCAAGAAAAATAAAACTATACAATTGAGTACGAGGCACTAACCATGGTCTCTACACTACAAAAATTAGGTGACACTTGTTGGTGACCTCATTAATATTTTTCATGAACCATGAGGTGTTTAAGTACCTCATAAAGAATCCCATTCCCCATGAGCACATTTATAGATGGATATTTCTATTTCAAGAGTTCTAGTTCTCATTTATTTTCAATCCTAGAAAACAAAACTCAAGCCCAAAATAATTATCCCACATCAATTTTAGTGTACTAATGCTAATCAAGAATAAAATGATGGATGTGAAAATATATATATTACATCACATACCTAAGGAATTGGTATAAATATACACTTTTCTAATGTCTAGAGCTACACTCTAGACTATGAAAACCAAGAGCAAAACTAACTTGCAGTTCAGGAAACCCCTTTTTAGATCATCCATAGGGAACTATACAAAATAAAAAAAGATTAAGTCTTATGCTAATGTGTCTTAGAACATGAAAGGGAATTTATTTTATGTTAGGTACATGAGGGGATAGCATGAGGCCATTACATGAAAGAGACAATGATGGGTAAGGTGTTTTAATTAGGCTTGTGATGACCAAGTTTGTTCCAAGATGCAAAATATTGTGCCAAGTCATATGACATATGCAAGTACACAAGGAATCCCAATCACCAAGATTATATTCCTCTCATCCCCATTATTTCCTAGGTGCCATTAAAAAAATGGGCCACTGATTTTTTGGGCCAATCACTCCCATAGTAAGGCACACAAGTGCAATATACATTCTATCAACCACCAATTATTTTACCAAGTGGGCTGAGGTAGCACCAACAAAAGATTTTACATCCTCCACAACCATGAAATTCATATGGGAGAATATCATAAGTTGTTATGGGTGCCAACTTAGTTTGAGTAGCAATAAATGCACACACTTCAACAATGAAACTATGAAAATATTGCTAACATAATACATGGTGGCACACCACAAGACCATACCATATCATCCACAATAAAATGGAATCATTGAGTCATTCAACAAGATACTAAGAATGTGCTTCAAGAAGATATGCAACATTGGTCTTAAATATTGGAATGATCAAGTGTTATCACTATTACGTGCATATTTCACAACCTACAAGTGCTTAAATAAGGCTATACCATGTTAAATGGTGTTTGGCACTAAGGAAATTATACCAATAGATTTTATGGTGCCATCATTGTGAATTATTCATATTAGTCATTTGGATGACAAAGAATCATTGAGTAAAAGGTTGGAGGACTTGGAAAACATGGATGAGGTGTGCGCCAAAGCAAGGTAGAGCTAGTAGATAGAGAAGGCACACAAAAATTTATGTATTTACAAGAATATTAAGCACAAAGTGTATACACATAATATTTTCACACTTTTGCTGATTACTAACACTTTGTATTTCATAATAACCTACTGAGTCTCAATCTCTCTATGTTCATTCTTTAAGGGGTACATTGGGAAAGAGCTGGGTAGACCTTTGGTGCTTTGTAAGATTTTTGTTCCTTTTTCCACTTTATATATACACTCTTGCCTCTTAAAACATTGAACCCTAAGATTATTTCTCTCTTTCCTATCTATTCCCACCATTTGTCATGTTTTATCCCTCATTTCTTACCTTTTTCACCTTTTGACCTATTCAATAAGCTAGGTTGACTTGTTTGACCTAGATTATTCTGGGGATACTTTTCTTTTCCTTGTTGCCTTGCATCCTAGTTGACCTAACACTAACTTTAGGCATTAGCCTGATAATGTGCTAGGTCAACCTGGTTAACCTAGCATAGCTGACATATCTGAGAGTGTTTGGGGTGAGATACTACTATAAATACAAGTTCATTCCTTACCATTTCATAAGAGATTTTAATTAAGTGAATAAGTGAGAATGAACATATAATTATTGACCATTTTACTTAAGGAATAAATATTTAGGGTTCAATACTTTTCTTTGGAGCTTTGATCTTTTCTTGTGGAGAATTATTTTGGATGCTTAGGTAGGTCATGTATGTTAGATCTTATTTATCTTGGTTGTCTTTGCAAGCCACAAAAATCTCTTACGAAGCACCATTGGCTAAGGGAGAGGTTGAGACTTGATAGGTTCATCTTTGAAGGTAAGTATTCCTAACTTTATTTCTCCTTTATAAGCGTAGATAGATATTTCAATATGAATTCTTCTCCTCCATGTATTAGGAATTTGTATACATTGACATGAGTATATTTATCTTATACATGTTTAGTTTAGTTTTTATTTACTTCTTTTGCTCTAAACCCCACTTTATGCCACAAGCTTTGGTGAACACTAGATTAGTTTACTTTTCTTGTTATTATATTAGTTTACTTTCTTATTTATTATCATAAGTGAATATAAAAACTATAGGACTCTTTTAGGGTTGTTTAATTTTGTTAGACTATAGGTTTTGGAACCTTACCTAGCATGATGTGTTGTGATAGATGATACAATTAATCCCCTAATCAGGTCTATTAGATTCTCATATTGGCCATGCTCTCGCTTAATAAGTGTGTGCCCTAATCAATAGTGTAGGTGTGATATATCTTATCCGATCTAGGATTGATTCATGTGCATCATGCAATTATGATTGCATACATACTGGTGAAGATGATGTGAATCAAATCCTTATACGGTTTTATTCACTTATTTTTTTCATTTTGTCATCTTTTCTATCATATGTTTTGACTTGTTGGCTTGATTCTATCTACCCGGATATTTTTATTTGTGTGTAGGAATAAGCAACTAGATCAACTAGATCAACCTAATATAGGTTTATATCACTTTTTAGACTTTCTATTTAGCCTACTAGGTCAATCGGGTCAGCCTAACACATTTTTAGCCACTTTGCAGTAGGTTCCTATTTAGGATTCACACTACAAGTTCAATATTTTAGACTTTAAAATTTGAATTCCAATCAATTAGGTTGACTAGCTCAACTTAACACATTTACAAACATCCAATTTAGTCTACTTGGTTGACCAAGTTGACTTAACACACTTTTTCATCTTTTATAGTAGGTTCTTATCTCACTTGGTTGAGCAACTCGACCCAGTTCTGTAGATTGGACTAGTTCTCTCTAAGGTTATAGGTCAATTACCTATTCTATTCTCATCTCCAAAACACCAAATTTAGTTTAAATTTTTTGTTTCTACTCTAATCTATAATTTTATTTCAAAATTACAATCTATTTATGTATAACAATTGGATTGACTAGCATCACTTCAATTGACTATGCATTTCAATTCAATATCTACTTTTCTAGACTAGCTATAGGTATATCTCATTTCATTTTTCATATTTTTAGCAATCCTTTCTCTTTTGTTATCTATTGTGCTACATTGACCAATTCAACTCCACACTATCCCAGACCCTACTTTATACCTCTATCAACTGTACTAGGTTGACCTAGTTGACCTAACATTTTCTACAACTCTTGTGCACTACACTAGGTCAATCGGGTCAAACTACCATAGTTTTTAGGATTTTTCCTTTTTTGTTAGCTTCTACTATCTGAATTTGGTCAATTTTATGGATGCTATCTAGCTTTATTTTTTCTATTTTGCACTACATTGATCAGGTCGACCTAGCTTTATTTTTGTCACATTTTGAATACTTTGTTTTCTCATCTTACTTTCCTTCCTTTTTCATCATTGATTTCTTTTGGGTGACAACACTGAACCTCAAACAATAGGCATGATGGAATTCACCAATCCTCATAGGGTTTTCCATAGACAAAGTAGAGTTTCTTTTACAAATTCTAGTAATGTCCATATTGCAACTCACATAATAAACTATGGGTTGCCTCATGATATTTATTTGCAACATAATCCTTATTTTATCCTAGAAAAACAACTTGAGTTAGATTATACTCCCAAAATTATTTTATTTATTAACCAATTTCCCCAATATAAAGGGAAAGATACATCTAACATTTGTAATCTCATGATTGTGGTCAAGACAATGAACCTCATTCACCGCATTCTACATTCTCAAATGGATTTGGTAGTAATAATTTATTTTCTTCATAGCCTCTCCCTTATATCATGACCTCTTCTCATGCTTCTTGTTCTTCTTTCCTTTATTCTACCTCCATTCCTAGTATCTCAACTACCATGGTTGGTTCTACATCTAGTGAACCTCTCATAAGATCCACTATCATTAATCCTTCCACTATTTCATTATTTTCTACCCAAGGCATTCATACTTCTAGTGCTTCTTCCTCTCTTCCATTAACTAGACTATATTTTTCAACACATTCAAGCTTTTCCATTAGTGCCTCGCATTCTCATCATTCATCTCAAGATCTCAACAACACCTATAATTGTACCTAAGCCACTATTACCAACACAAACTCTTCTAATAATGTTAGTTAAGCTCAGAAACTTCTATTGTAAACTCTCAATCAAATGAATTCTTTCCAAGCACATAAAACATATCAAATGATGATTATGAAAAATCACCTTCTTCATATTCAAATGAAACCACAACCAATGGCTTGGGGAACACATAACCAAAGTGTTCCTCACCCTCATCTTTGAGATTCTCATGGAAATATTATTCCTTTACCTCTTTTAATTAATAAAACTATCAAACATCTACAAAATGAACCTCTCACTACTCAAATTTCTAACATTGATATAGGAGGTATAACACCTAAAATATCTTATAATGGATCAATTGATCCTTCTCTTCATATAAAAACATTTGGAAATATTTATAAATATTGGGTTAAGTTAAACACCTTTTCCACTACCAAGCTCCTTGCTAAGACCCTCACAGGTGATGCCTTGGATTGGTACAACCAACTTAAACCTCATTCCATTACTAGTTTGGAATATTTAGTGAATGTTTTAGTTCAATAATTATAAACTAGTGATCATCCTGGAAACACTTTGGCCCAAAAAAACAAATGTGAACACATGGCAAATGATAATCTTTTTTAACTCTTTATGAATTCTCTTTATCCTAAATTACAATATTGAGTCTATACCCTTTCTCTATACACTTTGGAAGAAGCTATTGATCAAGATAAATGACAAGATTTCCTTATGAATCAATTCAAGACAACCCAAAATTCCATGGGTTCTCATATATTACTTAAAAATAAAAACCACAATGCTACCAGTGATGGTGTTTCTGATTCTTATGATACCATTCACCATGTTCAATCTATTGTTCCTACCTATTGTTTGGAACTAACTTCCTCTTCTCAAAAATTTAGTAATCCTTATTTCTCAACAAATAAAATTAATTTTCATAAACATCTTTCCTTATTTGAATCTCTTAAATGTCTACCTAGGCCTCTTTCTCATGAAATTGACCCTACTCATCCTATGAAAACCTAGTATGATCCTAACAATTTTTTTGGTTTCATGCTAGTTGGGTTCATTCTCATGATACCTATAGATAGATTGATAATTTACCTATGGACTTTCTTCTTGGACCTAATTTTTACCATGATTCTATCACACACCAACATTAACAATCTTATGAGCATGTGTTCAAAGAATATAAAACTCATGATAAATCTCAAGCCTTGAATCAAGAAAACACTCATTTATCTATTTATAAGGATCCTTTACCTAATCATCAACCAATTAAAGAAAACAAAGACAATCCCATCTCTTACACCAATAATGTAGAAAGTCTTGTAGAACCAATTTTTGAATAAAATTTTGTTAGCATGACTAATATGCAAAGATTAGTGGCTTTAATCTATTCTCAACCTATCTACACCCCGTATCCTTCTCATGCATACTGAGTTATCCAAGATTATTTTCCAACTCATTTAAATGAGTTGGGAAAAGAAGATATTATAACTTTTGATGAATATATAAATTATGATTCTCCTTTGGATAACACATCCCATGCTAATTCTACCACTCTTCCATCATATTCTCCTTCCAATGTTAATCAACATTTTGTTAACACCTTTTATACTCCTAAAGATCAAGTTGAACCTATTAGTTCATCATCTCAACATGATTTACAATATTCTTCTAAACCTTCTCATTCTTATCAACACAAATTTCAATGCTCTTCAACTCTTCCCTCTAAAGACCTCCTTCACCATTACATGCCTATATCTAACAATATTCTCATGGGTTATGATGAGTGGGATCCCATTCCAAAACTCACTAATCTCCCTTATCAAATTACATTTCTTGAACTCATGAGGACATCTCCCTAGCATTTAAACCATCTTATGCAAATATTATTTGACATGAATGTACCTCATCCTCCCTTAGCAAGATGAGAGACAAACTTATATAGTTCTAAGGATAGTATCTTGCAACAATGTTAAGAGATGTACATCAATGTTGATGAAACTATCAAAACTTATCTTTCATTAAAATTTACCATCACATATATGATTCTTGATGACATTATGCTTCATGCAAATGATCCTCCCCTATTTATTAGAGTCCAAATTGGTGATATCCAAGCTAAGAATACTTTGATTGATGAGGGTTATAACACTTATGTTGCTTCTATTGATTTCATTAAAACCCTTGGATATTTTGAATGCAATAATATGTCCAGACATATCACCTACCAAGGATATGATAGAAGGAAAATTCCTCCTCTTAAGTGTGTGTATCTTCTCATTACTATCCCACATATCACCGTTCATGTGAAGGTGATGATATTTAACTTTATTATTTCTTATAAAATCTTGCTTGGTAGGCCATGGACTCATTGTATGCAAGTTATCACCTCTTCTTCCTACCAATGTGTTAAATTCCATCATAATGGAGCCATTTATAGGATTCAAGGAGATACTAACCCTTCGAATTTTGAACAATTCTAAGATCATCCTATCTTTAAGATTCCTACTCTTGAGCCTTTACCTAGCATTCTATTTCATGAGTCACAATGTTTAAATTATCCTGTCAACTTAACCATAGGATAAAATGGGTATCCCAAGCTTATTGATAATATTCCTCCCACCATTTTAGACTTTGATGATGATGAGCTTGATGAGATTAATCTCAAGATCAAAACATCCAATCTCACACCTCATCTCATCTTGTAACTTACTACTTCCTTGCAACATCATTCTTGCAAACCTCCTTGTGATGACATTCCTATAGTCATTTTCAAGACTTGTCATTATATTCAACATGATTCTTTTGATGACAAAGTTATTTTGACTTATGTCATTGATCTTCATTCACATGATTATGATGAAGGCTATTATTTAGATGATCCTTTTTTAGGTAGTCTTGTCTAAGCTCATGATTCTGAGATTATACATTATCATTCTTCTTTAGTTGAGTTTTTTCATGCATCCTCTCATGTTTTTACTTTTTTAATTCTTGATTCTTGTATTTTTCCTCTTTATCACAAAGTAGAGATTCCATTGAGACCTTTAGTTTTTGAGTATTCCCATAGGACTATTCTCATGGATCACGTTATGACCAACCCTTACTTTTTTTCTAGGCTCCCTATTTCCTATCATTAAATTACTCTTGAGGTTAGTGTTGTCGTTATTAGACCTTTTATTGATCCTACTCCTCCCATAGTGAAACTAATGTTAAAAATAGTTATTATTTATTCTTCCATTGTTGGTAAACCTACTCTTGCTTCTTTTATTATTTCTCATCCTATTAAGACTAGTTTTCTTCCTTCTCCATCATCACCCCCTCTTTCTGATGGTTTAATTACTTTACCTATGATGTATCCTTTGCCCACCAAATGGGGATATGGGTCATCTTCCTCTTCTTCCATTCTTGTTACACCTTTTCCCATGAGTGTTCCTCCTAAACACACTCACAAGCATATATATTGCTTTCATGGGATAAATACCCATTCTTCTACCCATTATCAAAGTTATGATAATATATTAATACCTTGCATCCTTCTTCCCTATCCATAGACACTAGCATACCTCCTCCAAAGCTTCTTCCTAACTATATACCTAAACATGGTGAGAGGTATTATATATGGCACCAATTCAACACACAACATACTGATCATTATCATATCTTTCAACAACATCTTAAAGATAATCTTATAGTTATCCTTAAAATAGATATTATTCCTCCTATAGGTCATTCTCACACGAAGGTTCCCCCTTATTCTCCTATAGTTACACCTACTATGGTCCCTTTTATGCCTCTACCTATGGTTCCTACTCCACCCATGGACCCTCCTTCACTTATGGATCCTTCTCCATTAGTGATTCTTCCTTTTCC